>SJYT01046642.1:217985-396898 GCA_006410635.1 Cephalophus harveyi
GGGCACAAGGGGTGGGGTAGGGTGGGGCAGTGATACAGATGTTCTAAAATTGATTGTACAACTCTGAAAACGCTAAAAAAAATATTGAACTGTTTATTTTCAATGGAAGCACTAAGGTATGTAAATTTCATCTCAATGAAGCTGTCATAAAAAAATTATGGTTTGGGAGACTAACAACGTAGAGAAATGCACAATATAATTTCAAGGGGAAAAGGTAAGTTTTAAAGCAGATTATTTAATAAGATCCCACTTTTGCAAAAACTTTAAAAACAACACACACACACACATTCACAGGCTTATTGCCATCTACTAATTCTACTTCTGCCATCACTACTGCAACTGCCTATCATTTAACGAGTGTGCAAACCATGCACCCACCGCTGATAAGGTACTTTCCATGCATTTCTCACCTATTGTCACAACAGCCGGGTGAGATTGGTTCTGTGGTAGATGAGGAAATGGTCACGACGTATGGACACAGAAGACTTTGACCAAGTCCATGCGGTTGGTACGTGGTGGTACAGAGGAGATCCAAGACCAGGACCATCAGACCGAAGCCTGGACGCTCTCGCCCTCTGTGCCAAATTATACAGTGGCCAACAGTCTTCAGAGTAGTGAAAGCACAGGTGACTTAACCTTGATATTATTCCTGTTATGAAAATTCCACATTAATTTTCAGACTAAGGAAAGACAAGAAATTGATGTAATTTTGACAACAAAAAAGCAAGGGGTTCCTGGACTTCCCTGGCAGTTCAGTGGTTAAGACTCCTCACTCCCAATGCAGGAGGTGTGGGTTCAATCCCTGGTCAAGAAATTAAGGTCCTGCATGCCACATGGTGTGACCACCCCCCGTCCTTCAAATAAGTAAGAGGTCCTAAGCACCTGCTGTCTGTAATAGGCCATGGGCACAAATAGTACCTTGACCAGATAATATCACAGCAAATTATTTTCAAGAGGAAGATGTGCAGTTAATACAAAAAGCTGTAAAAACACTAGTAACCAGTTAAGGCTCATTATAGACTGTTAACAGTTGGAAGAGGGGAGGCCGCCTACACTAGCTGGGAATTCAGGGCACTAGGTTCCCTGACCAGATCTCTCCTAGCTGGAAAACGACGTCTGCTTAAACCGTCCCCTTGAGGCCCCTGGGGCTCTCTGAGGCCCCCGGTTTTAATTCAAGGTGGTACGTCTTTCCTCACCCCAAGTTCAGGGTCAAGAGCAGGAGAGCTCTCTGGGCTGGACTGCCCCCACTCCCGCCCACGCTGGCCCTTCTCTGGATCACACCACAATCGTTCCCCGAGTCACTTCTGGAAAGACTTCCAGCTCTGTCCCTACTTGGCTTCCATCACTCCTCTCAAGACGTGGCCCCCAGCTGCGGGGCAGACGTGGCCGGGAGTCTCCCCGTGGGGGATACCACCAAGCTCCCCAGCACTCACCTCCTCCTTGCACGGCTGCTACGCTATCCAGAGCAGAGCTGGGATCCAGGACCTGGGGTTCCTTCCTCCCACTTCTGAGGGGCTCCTGTGTCAGGCGCCCCTGGAGGCCAGCTGCTCCAAAGCCATTAACTTACAGATGTAGAAAGTAGCTGGGGGGTGGGGTGGGTAGGGTGGCTGCAAAACTGGCGCAGAGCCCCCGTGACACTGCGGGCCCGAGTCTGGACCTCCTGTGCAAACACATTCCTGCCTCATTAAATGTGGACCCGAAACTCCAGGTGTTTCCAAAATTTTAAAATTGAGCATCTTTTACATTTTAAGAAGAGCTCTGAAACAGGAACTAAAAAGTCAAGCACATAAATGCACTAGTTCTTTCAATAAAAAAATGTCCACCCACCTATGATATGCGTACCTCTCTGCCAGGGCAGCCTCTGATAGCGCCATCCCAAGTTTTCCCCGGAAAAAAAACCCCAGGGCGGGGCGAGCAGCCATGTTTATCAATCAACTGGGACCACACAGCCCTAGTTTCTCGAATAATTTTTTAAGTCAACACACCCAACAGCCCTAAATCAATACTTCCCTCCTGTCCTGTCCCCACAGCGAGGGGTGTCTGATGCTGCAGCTACTGCCCTGGCTTGCAATGAGAGATGGCTGTAATTTAATTCCCAATTTGTCAAGCAGGACATTTTCACTGCAGCTAGACCCAGCTGGAAATGACTCCCTTCCACACACACACACCCTCCCCAACAAAACATAAAACAAAAAGACGGAGAAAGGCAGAGAGGGAGATTGATGGCTTCATCAAATCAAATGGAACAGGCATGAAATAAAACCAATACCATCATCATGGGTGTGCTGCCCGCCTCCTCCCCGCCTCCCCGAGGTCCACCACACCCTGGGCCTTTGCTCAGAGGGTGTCCTCTGCCTGGAATGCTGTACTCATCTGTCCTTCATGGTCCAGGTCAGAAGGGACGCTGTAAGCTCTCTCCGGCTGGAACCAGTTGTGGCTCTGCTTGCACTCCCTGAGCCATGAGACCCAGCTTCACAGCACTGTCTGTCACACGTAACTCTGCACCCTCTCCCTAGTTCTCATTCGCCTCCGAACACCTTTGGGGCAGAAATCATATGTCTAATTCATTCTGTTACCCAACCCCCCTCAGCATCCAACACAGAATGGGCACACAGCAGGTGCTCAACCAATGTGAGAAGCAAATTAAATTGAACTTAGTCTGATACTGAGGGGCAGGGGGAGTGCAGCTTCCCAGGTGGCTCAGTGGTAAGGAATCTACCTGCCAATGCAGAATGAGAGTTTGATCAGGAAGATCCGCTGGAGCAGGAAATGACAACCCACTCCAGTATTCTTCCCGGGATAATTCCATGGACAGAGGGGCCTGGTGGGCTACAGTCCATGAAGTTGCAAAGAGTCGGACACGACTGAGCACGCCCACAGTCTGATGGGAGGCCTTCTCGAGCAGTTGAGATTTTTACAGCTATAAGGTATCTGTCCTATGGGTAAGCTTTACGATGGATCTCTGTCTCCATCCCCATATTAAATGAGTATTTATGCCTGTATGTGAGGTGGGAGAGAGTACAGGATTCTAGTCAATAAATCTAACAGTGTATTTTTTATCACGTGAGAATCCAGCCTGTCTTTATATACCACCCTTCTTGAGCCTATAAACTGACTCAAATAGAAAATTAAACATGAAGCTATGAAGAATATGTTGAACCCAATTTGTTGTTTGTTTGGTTTGGTTTGGGGGGTCATATTTTTGATTGGGTCATATTATTTCAGGACCTCCTTTTTGTGCAACTCTTGATCAAATGATCTGATTTACTGGAGTTTCCAGTGAAACTGCTTGCTTCTGCTCTGTGCTTTTACGATGCTTTCGCTGAAGACACTGCCTGGGCCATCCCGGGTCTCCACACCCATCACCACTGGCAGTGGCTCCAATGGAAACACTCTCACTCTCTCATGTCTCGCTGAGAAAGGAAACCCCATTTGCCCATAAACCCATCCACCCCATCTGCACCTTTGAATATTCAGTTCCATTTCAAATTAAATAACTACTTTTATACTGGTTTCTGTGATGATGTTAACGGTAGCTTAGTTCAAGTTACTGTTGTTTGTACACTGTCAAAAAATAACACAGAGAACTAATTTTACTTCAACACTTTAAAAATTTCATAATTCCAAATCCAAATGGAATTTAACACCAATAGCAATGCTTTTGCAAGTATTCCAGAATGCAAAAGGATTTTTCTTTCTCATATATAAAAAAAAGGTTTTCTTTCTCCTAAATAGCTGAGAATAGGAAAAAAAAAGCTTCCCTCTCTAGTTAATCTCACGCCAATTTACTTTCTACTTCCCTTATCACTTCTTTCAAAGTCAAAGGGTGATCTTTACTCACTCCCCCACCAGGAAGGAGAAGCCCACCAACTGGCCCTTAATGTGAAGACACAATTTTCATTAAAAAAAAAAATATTTCAGAAGATATTTCTTAAAAATAAAAATATAACAAATTTATAGTGGTTAGAGAGAAATATCTTTTAAAAAGGGAAAATAAAGTGAAAGTGTCTTCACATTACAGAATGAACTAGAAATATGCAAAGATTCCTTGAGCATAAAACCATTCAAACTTTTATGATAACTTTTGTTAGGAGCTCTAACCAGATCGTGCTCTCAAACATCATGGGGAAATTACAACTATACATCTATTATAGACTCTCTTTCTATCTACCCCTCATGTCCTAAATGCTCTCCCCCATCCAAACCCACTGGATTAGTAAAAGGTGATTTTAAAAAGAATTATAACCCCAAATACTAACTTTGATAATCTTCAGGTGATGGAATTATAGACAACTTTCACGTTCTTTCTTTCTACAATAAATAGGCATGGCTCTAACAATATAAAGATATGGCAGGACATTCCCCATCCTGAAGCAGAACGGTTTATATCAAATGGTCACAAAAATTTTTTTAAAAATCATATTTTTGCTGATATTGTTGATAAAATGAAGCCTCACTGCAACTTCCTGGTGGTCCAGTGGTTAAGAATCCACCTTCCAACACAGGGGATGCGAGTTCGATCCCTGGTTGGGGAACCAAGACTCCCCTGTGCCACGGAGCAACGAAGCCCGTGCACCACAGCTAGAGAAAGCCTGCCCACGTGAATGAAGAGTCTGCACAGCCAAAATAAAAACTAAAAAGATAATAAATTAATAAACTCTGTCACAGACTAGCAGATGTATTTTAACAGAGGCTTGCTCCTTGAAGGAGAAGTATGACAAACCCAGACAGCACATTAAAAAGACAGAGGCGGCACTTTGCTGACAAAGGTTTGTATAGTCAGAGACATGGTTTTCCAGCAGGCATGTATGGATGTGAAAGTTGGACCATAAAGAAGACTGAGCACGGAAGAACTGATAGTTTCAAACTGTGGTGCTGGTGAAGACTCTTGAGCGTCCTTTAGATTGCAAGGAGGTCAAACCAAAGTCAAATCAAACTAAAGGAAATCAACCTTAAATGTTCACTGGAAGGAGTGATGCTGAAGCTCCAATTCTTTGGCCACCTGATGCAAAGAGCCGACTCACTGGAAATGACCCTGATGCCAGGAAAGACTGAAAGCCAAAGGAGAAGGGAGCAGCAGAGGATGAGATGGCTGGATGGCACCATCAACTCAATGGACATGAGTCTGGGCAAACTCCAGGAGAGTACTGGAGGAAAGAGGAGCCTGGTGTGCTACAGTCCATGGGATCACAAAGAGTCAGGCAGGACTTAGCGACTGAACAACTACAATACTACAGTGTCCCAGAGAAGGCATCCACCACCACCAGGGGTCTTAGGAAGCCCCACCGGCGCCAGGCCAGGTGGGAACAAGCACAAGATCAGGGAACCACAGCTGGGGAACGGGATATCCGGTCCAGGGGAAAGAGAGCCAGGGAGAAGCCAAGGAGACTCGACAACACAGGAGGCGGGCAGAGGGGCACCGGACTCTAGGCTTGGCAGCCAAAGAGAACGAACATTGTCCCAGAAGCCAGGGAGCTACTGAGGCCCCACATACAAGGAGTTACACCTGCATTTCCAGGTAACGAAAATCTGGTGTATCAAGTACGCTTCTCAGGTAATGGAAAAAGAAAAGCATGTGATGAAATGCTATCACGCAACTGCAGCCCTTCATTCATCTAGTAATTACTGAAGTCTCCTAGAAGCCTCCGCTCCCAAGAGCACCACCTGCTCTTCATCAAAACCAGCTAGAGTTCAGGAGACCAGGTACATGGGCTCGTTCACTTTTAAACTAGAAGATGGAGAACCAAGTTCGACCAACAGTTCATGCCATAAAGCAAAGACGGTTATCTTGAGATCATTCCACAGTTCCTCAAAAACCACTCTGACGGCTTACAAATTACTTCCAGTTGTAGAATGTGACCAAAATAAACTTTTATTTAACAGCTCGGGGGGGGATACAAAACACAAAATGAATGAAAGCTCTGTTCTGTTTTGTGCGTGGCGACTTCCTGTTCTTTTCCCTCTTTGGGCAGCCCTGTACCGTATCACAGAGTGCTTTTTATACTATGACATCAACACAGATCTTCTTTCAGACTTGAGGAAAAATCGGGCATCCTCTCACATGGCAACAGCTCACCATTTACCAAGATAAAATAGCAGGGGGATTGAGAAAAGTCATCTCATTAACAAAGTACTTTTATCATAAACAGACCTTCCCTTTAGATGATACAAATACATCCCCAGACCGTCACACCTCAGACCTGGCAGCACATTAAGCCTCTCTCCGTTTCACTGCTACCTTCCCGGGGCCGTGCTCATTCCCAAAATTCTCTGATCACACTGCTCTGTCACTGACACAAGAAGCCTAAAGACGGCTGATTTATTCTCTCCTCCCTGCAGAGTGAACTAAAGGAGGCTTCCTGCCCTTACTTCCTATCCCACCGTGAGCATCATCTCCTCCAAATTATTAATACTCTCAGCCTGGGTACTGAGAGAGTACCCATACTCCCTTCCTTCTCATTTGATGCCCCTGACCATCTTCATCACCAGAATGACCACTGACTGGACACCTATCATGGAGCAGATCCTCCTCCACCAGACACTGAAAGAGACTAACTCACTTCCTTCTCACTATCGTTCAGCAACATCAGTGTATGAGTTCTGTTTTCACAGGTGAAGAAACTAAGGTCCGAAGCAACTGAGGCAGAGAGGGGTATGATATTGATAAACTGCCAACAGTGAGTGACACAGCCAGGATCCAAACCCATGTCCACCAGACGCATACCCTGCATGGGTAAACTTGCTCCTGCTGAGAACTGGCAGGGTGAACCGACCTATCCGTGTATATTGGAATATGGAGGGATTGTGACCCACAGCCAGGAACCAACAGTGTCTGGAGAGAACAGAGTCATCCAAGTGGAGAAAGAGATGGAAAGAGCTGGAAGTCAGATTCTGGGCTTGACTTTGCCTCTTGTGGTGGTAAAGGGTACAGAGCCCTTCTGCTGAGGCTGTGGGGCCCACCCCCTCCTCCTGGTGACACCCGGGGCTCTTTGGTCAGTGAGAGATGTCAGAGGTCATCTGGGAAATGGGGCTCCTGGGAAAGCCCCGCCAGCAAGTCAGGAGTGAGCACAGTACATGTGAGCCTCAAACAAGAGATCAGTAAGCCTGTTAGGGCAACCATCACTTCTTTTATAACACCGCTGAGTCAGTCCCGTGACCTGCAATTGATTTTCAGGATGTTAAAAAAAAAAAAAAAATGCCAACTGCAGGCACCTGCAAGACTCAGAAGTCTGATTACTAGGATACGAGGTTTCCACGTGAGACAGGGGAACGGAGTCCCAGGGTGGGGGCAGGCTACATGCCTCAGAGACCACCCAGTGCTGAGTCACTGCCCAGCAGGGGTGGGCACCGGGGATGTACACACAGCAAAAAGAAGCCTCAAAAACAGCCCTTTCCAAACAGTCAGGTCTCCCACTCCTGTGACCCAAGAGAAATGTTTACTGAAAGGATGAATGATTAGTCGCTCCAAGGAAAAGATTCTTGCCTCACACTTAATCACGGCAGTGGACAAGAAGGTAAAGGTAAACAAAGGTGTGTGCACACGTGTTCGTGTATGTGTGTGTGTGTGTGTGTATCAGTGGTTCTCCTCCTTGCTACTCATGGTGTGGCCTCTGGACCAGCCACGGCAGCATCACTTGTCAGCTTGTTACAAATGCAAAATACTGGGCCTTTCCCAACACCAACTGAATGAAAATCAGCATTTTAACAAACTTCCCAGGTAACCTGCATGCACAGGAAGCTTTGAGAGACACTGGCCTACATCTAGGAAACACATTCAAAGCAAAACGTATAAAGACAAGGCAATAAACTAAAAGAATGCTTCCAAGGTATTTCAGTCACTTTAGTCCTGTCTGACTCTTCTCGACCCCATGGACTGTAGACCAACAGGCTCCTCTGTTTGTGGGATTCTCCAGGCAGGAACACTGGAGTGGGCTGCCATGCTCTCCTCCAGGAGGTCTTCCTGACACAAGGATTGAACCCTCGTCTCCCAAGTCTCTTGCACTGCAGGTGGATTCTTAACCGCTTGAGCCATTAATGTAGTCCCTGCCTCCTAGGTACCAAACAGCAAAGAGTGAGGCTGGATGAACGGGGTCCACACTCATCATGTGATGTGACAGAAGGATTCAGAAACGCTGCAAACTCTTAGGATTTTGGGAGGCGCGTGGTAAAGCCAAACAAGGGGAAACAACCATTTTCGGACAGTCCTCATTTCAATTAGTTACTAAACCAAAAAAAAGAACCTATGTGTATGCTGAGTTAGCAATGCTAGGGAGGTAGAGAGGCAGAAAGGGAAATTTTATTCTGCACCAGAAACAGACATCAGACCCAGGAGAACAGCTGGAACAATGTTAAGACAAGGACAATTTGAGAGGAACTATTGCTCCATCAAACAGCTCCAAGTAGAGGCAAGCATCTCCTCCCATCTCCCAATAAGCAAACAGCTGGAGGGCTTCAGCAAGACTCGAGCTGACAAGGGACTCTCAGGGCTGGCGGCGGAGCCTGCAGGATACCGGGCACTGAGGATTCTAGTCCAGCCACGGGGACAAAAGGATCTCTCCCCAGTCAAGCTGCTTACTTATGTTGGCCAAACCAGCCTTCAGTGCAACATCAATAATTAAATAGCACTCGACCGAAATTAATAATGCAATAAATGGGCTATTACGGGGAGCTTCCCTCTTACTGTAAGGGGCTTGAAAAAAGCCCAGTGGGGAGTTTGAAAAATGTTACCAAAGATGCTAGTATTTTTAAGCTGCTGATGCAGACACAAGATACACAGCTTTTGTGTTTATCAAAGTCCACAATTTGGCACCAGGACAGGAAAAAGTCCACAATGTTTCTAATAAGAAACCACTGGCTCTTAAAAACAAACAAAAACAGTTATCTTCTTCTGGGGCAGCAGGGGAGGGGTGGTTGGGAATCACCCACACAGAAGCCGCCAGCAACTAAACATCCTGGCTGCAAACTGTAACTGACCAGGCCAGCTCCAGGGAAGTGGTTCACTGGTCAGAGTGCTGCCCCTCCCCCCGCTCAAGAGGGACTCCTTGCACTGAGAGGTCAGGGGGCGCCACGGCTGTCTGCTCACCCTTCTGGCTGCCTTGTCCAGGGGTAATGGAAGGAAAATGAAGTTTGGAGTCAGGAGAAGAGAGTTTAGTAAGTTCCAGCTCTACCACTTACACTAAAGCTATCTGACTGCGCAGGGCCCAGAATTTACTCATCAAGTAACAATGACAGGGCTTCCCTGGTGGTTCAGTGGCAAAGAATCCGCCCGCCAGTGCAGGAGACGCAGGTTTGTTGGATCCCTGATCTGGGAAGATCCCACGTGCCGTGGAGCAGCTGGGCCCATGCGCCACAACTACTTAAGCCCAAGCGCTCTAGAGCCTGCGATAAACCATAATGAGAAAGAGTATTTTAAAAAAGGATGTGTGTGTGTGTATATATATACATGGATAACTGAACCACTTTGCTGTCCAGCAGAAATGCTGTAAATCAACTATACTTCAATTAAAAAGAAAAATCTGAAAGAACTCAGAATAAATAAAAAACAGGCACTGAGCTGCTGCTGCTGCTGCTAAGTCACTTCAGTCGTGTCCGACTCTGTGTGACCCCATAGACGGCAGCCCACCAGGCTCCCCCGTCCCTGGGATTCTCCAGGCAAGAACACTGGAGTGGGTTGCCATTTCCTTCTCCAATGTAAGAAAGGGAAAAGTGAAAGAGAAGTCGCTCAGTCGTGTCCGACTCTTAGCGACCCCATGGACTGCAGCCCACCAGGCTCCTCTGTCCATGGGATTTTCCAGGCAAGAGTACTGGAGTGGGGTGCCATTGCCTTCTCCAAGGCACTGAGCACTCAGTATAAATTTAAAGAAGCAAGACGGTCATTATGGAGATTGGCAGTCTAGTTCCAGCCTAGACACAGACAGGCGTGTCAATCAGTAACAAAAATGGAGGGTGCTGGGCCCTTGATGTCTGCCTCGGGCATGGGCTTGGGCGGCTGCAGAGACAGATGCTGACACACCTCTTCTTATCAGATGGAGGCCTTTCCCTAACGCTGCCCTCCTCCGTGGTCTACACCTCCAACACCTGTCAGAGAGAACTTTGGGCCAGGGGAAAAAGTGGCGAGACGGTCTCACAGCAAACCAAGAGGAAGGCGGGGGAAAAGGGAAGAGGCTCGGAAAGAGCCACTGGTGCCAGTTACAGAATTCTTCCCAAGGACTCTGAAGTTCTGAGATGGAAATAGCCAGAAAAACTGCAGTGCCCGACACCTCAGCGATGTGGCGCTGAGCTTCTGAAGGAAAGCGCTAACTCCACAATTCCTTGTTTATTTCCATTCTGAAAGCCACCGATGCAAGGCGGCTGCCAGAAGGGACCCAACTCCGCTACACCCTTGTCCTTTTGTTTTCACATTCTTTATGTGTTCGTTGAAATTACATGGATCACAAAAGAGATGCTGTGACTCAGAAGAGAAAAGCTGAAACCACTGCATTTACAGAAACACAGGGTCCCTGGGGTAAAGGAAAGGGAGCAGGCTTGGCGGTCTGTCCTGGACACACAAGTCACGTCCAGTGTCCCCTCGAGGCAAGAAAAGACCCTAGGGCGGGCCCCCTCATACTGGGGCACACACCTCCATTTGAGGTTCTTCCACGTGCCGGCCAGCGACCCAGGAGGTAACCTGCTGTGGAGGGCGGTGGTTGTCCAGATCTGTCCCACTAACCACTTGCCTCTGATTCCCCACTGATAACCTATACAGCGCCCTGGCTTTTCAGAAGTTAGGTCTCCAAGGGCAATAAAAATGAATCCACTCCCAAGAGAACTCCTGTTAGAAATGCTAAGTTCTGAATACTAATTAAGCATGTTGGTCCTTCCCAAACAATCAAGTCCTAACATGTCCATGATAATTAACAGAAAATAAATGTTATTGCAATGGACTGAGTGTTTGCATGCTCTCAAAATTCAGATGATGAACGCCTAGCCTTCTATTGAGACAGTATTGGGGGGGGAGCCTTTATGAATGGGTTGAGTGCCTTTACAAAAGAGACCCCTCACTCCGTCCCCCATGAGGACACAGCAGAAAGATAGTTGCCGCAACCAAGAAGAGGGTTCTCACCAGAAGCCGACCGTGACAACACCTGACCTCAGACTTCCAGGCTCCATAACTGTGAGAAACAAGCTTCTGTTGCTGATAAGGCAACGTGTCTAGGGTAGTTTGTTTTAGCAGCCTGAACTAAGATATATTAATATAATCCTCTCAGGAAATGAGAGCTGGGTGGGCAGGGAGGTGGTAGTGGAGAGCTTTCCTTCCATCTCATGAAAATTAAAAGTACTAAAGGCTGGCGGAATCCTCTGGCTTCTCAAGGAGCTATTTTCTTGTGTTTGCTTTGGTTCTATAACAGTCTTTGAACTTTCTCCTACCCTCAACCTTACGTCGTTCCCTTGCACCAAGACATTCTGTCTTCTACAGAGAGTGGCCAGGGGCCAGCCTTGCTAACAAGACCCTCTGATCCTGTAATCTACTCTGCACATAAGAGGGTGAGAAACAGCTCCCCACGGGAATGGCGTTTATAACTACCGTTTGCATCTAGTACTTACTACGTACCGATGCAGACCATGAGGTGCCTAATAGCCATTATCTCATCCAGCCTCACAGCAACCCTCTCAAAACCTACTGTGCACATTTAATGGGTGAAAAAAGAGGGGCAAGGCACTGAGGGATAAGACTCTCCAAGGAGTTTATGACGCTTCACTTGCAGCCACTCACTCACTACATGGCAGCCTCATGCAGCAGGGCAGCATTAATACTCCAGTGATTCAGGGAGTTGGTGCCAGGGCACAGAGAAGTCAACTCACTTTCCCAAAATAGCACAGTTAGGAAGGGGCAAAGAACAGTGCCTACCTTAATGGTTGCTGTGGGGCTTCGATGAACGGACGCAGTCAGTCGTATCTAACCCAGCAAGCACTTAATAAAAACGAGGGGCTAAATGGCAACCCACTCCAGCATACTTGCCTGGAGAATCCCATGGACGGAGGAGCCTGGTAGGCTACAGTCCATGGGGTCGCAAAGAGTCGGACACGACTGAGCGACTTCACCTACCTACCTACCTACAGTGAAAGCACCCTCATATGGGAAGTGTTCCCAAAGAGGAGCCAGCAACAGCAACTGGAGATGGAGGTCAGGTGGATAAAGAGGGGCTCTCCTCCAAGAACATTACCCCAAACAGCTGTAGAGTCCACAGCCGCCCCTTCTACAGTGTCTCTGCCGACTCAACCTGGCCGTGCACAAGGGCGTGGAACTTCTTTGCTCTTGCTATTAAAAGCCTGCAAAGAGGTGAGGTGGAAAACCTACCTGCTTTCCTATCAGTACCTCTCAAAGTAAGACAACAGACACCGAAATTCTTTGTAAACTGTCAAGTGCTACACAAATATAGGACGCTGGGAACCTTCTCGGTGGTTAAAGGATTGTGCTTTAACACAACAGATGTTGTGTTAAACAGATGGGGACAGATAATCTAGGTCCTGACAGAGAGTAAGTTTTCAGAATCAGCAAATGCACAGGTCCTCTCAAACAGAGCAGGGGGGCCTCGGCAACGTAACAAGAGTCGGGGGGTAGAAAAGATACCAGGGCAGAGGTGGCCAGCGGGGCTGGCATAAGATCCAGTTCTCTCTCACCTGGAGGCAGTGTGCTATCTGATATCTAGAATTTTTAGAGTTGTTTTTCCTTCTTACCCAAACCACCTCAGGGCTCCAACAAAAAACAAAATCAATTACTTCAAACATAAAACACAACACGATGAACGGTTAAGTGCTGAAATCAATAAAAGCACTAATTTAAAGAGATCTGTCCGGTTCTGGGCCTTGAAGTGGGCAGTGGCTGCAAATTTAGGGCTGGTGAGAGATCTCAATGACCCGGAAAAGGTTGATCTCTGGGATCTCTAAGGCTCCTTCCGCCTCCGAAATGCCAAGATTACGTGATGTCCCTTGACCTCTTACGAGTCTGAAACTTCCTCCCCGTTGTCTGGTCAATCCTACACACAGTACCCCCGCCTCTGCCTGCCACAGAGCAAGGGTCACTTTTGCCTAAATGCCCCAAGGCCCCTCAACACATAGACATGTGCATGCGGTCATCTGTTCATTTTCAGCTAGCATTCATCCTCCTGGTTCCCAGGCTTTGGAGGTTAGGAAGTCAAGAAGACCATGTCCTGTCCTAGTAACACGAGGAGAAAAGGCTGAGCTGAGCAGATGGAGACGGGAATGACCCCAAATAATTCCCTATTTTCTGAGCATCCCACACTGTCATGAGATGAGGGTGGCTGCAACACAAAGGGGGAACTTCCCAGGGAATGTAAAGTAGGAGACACACTGACAGAGCAATTTATCCTATGAGAGAGTCAAACAGGGCTGGGCCCTCAGGGAGCATCCGCTGCTGCTTCAGAAATAAGCACAAATTACCTCTCCCCAGGGAACCATTTACGCTGGATGCGGTGAAAATCCCTCCAGCTCCCTTCTTCCTATAACCTTTCTAGGGGAAAGGCACGAGCAGAAATTGAGTATCTGATGAATAATATCTGCCGTATTCATATTCTCCTTCTCAATGTAGAAGATATATATTATATACATGCACTACATAACATATATATTTAAACTATGAATTTACAAATTTTCATTCTACATCTTCTTTTTGTAACAAGCTGTAAAGTGGTGTGACACTGAGAAGCTGAACAGACCTGCTCTGAAATGCAGTTCTGCCATAAACCAGCTGTGTAACCTGAGAATTTATTGATCTTCTCTTAGCATCTCTTTCTTTCCTATCAAGCGCAGAAACTCTTGCAGAGCTGTCTTAAGGATCAGAAACCTGTGAAGAACTTAGCACAGTACTAGGCCCAAAGAAAAGCTTAATAAATGGTGGCTGTTATAAGATTACGGTGACTCCCGAAGGCTGCTTATGTTACGGCGATGGGATGTGGAAACACCTTCAGGAGGCTACCTAGTAAATTCCTAGTATTTTTTTTTTAAGATGGGAGTGTTATGGAGTGGGTGTTTTATTTTGCTTTGTTTTGCTTTAACCAGTATTTAGTGCAGTGATGCCACATGTTTGTGGGGGTGCTAACAGATCAAATTAAGTCAGTAAGTCATGGGACACAACGCACCATTGCAGGAAGCAACACTAACTCCCCAACCCTAGGCTCCAGAGTATAGCACACCCACCACCCCCAGGGTGCCCGGGAAGGCGCAGGGCACCCCAGATGGTTGCATGACTCTGGGTCACAATGTCGAGCTCCTGTCTCCATTACTCATGCGTGAGAGAGTAAGTGTGGGGAAGCGCCCAGTGTCCGAGCCAAGAGGAGGTGTAAGCAGGCGGCAGTCGTGGGGTCCTGGGTATGAAGTGCAGCGCATAGCGGGGAAGGGCAGAGACCTTGGGGCTAGACAGACCTCAGTCTGAACTTGGCTCTTTCCCTTCAGCGGGATAACCTGAGCCAGGGAACTGCCCACTGCCCAGCCTCAGGCTCCTCACTGGAATATCCAAGTATTAACTACATCATGCATTTAAGAACTGAACGATAAAATACACGTTAAGAGCCTGCCACCTCTCCGAGCCAATGGTTCCACGATCTGTAACATGGGTGAGCTGAGAATCCATATTCTGAGGTTGATGCGAAGATGAAATCATGCAACACATTTAACCTGACTGCCCAGCCCAATACTGGACATATACCTGGTAACCAGGGTTGAGGCACCAAGGGTTCATGAACAGGCTTTAGGAGATTCTTGGGAGACAGAAAGGGAAACAGGAATAGCATTTATTTATGTAATAATCTGAGCTTCCCAGGTGACACTAGAGGTAAAGAACCCACCTACCAAGGCAGCGCAGGTTCGATTCTTGGATTAGGAAGATCCCCTGGAGAGGGACGGGCATGGCAACCCACTCCAGTATTCCTGCCTGGAGAATCCCAAAGACAGAGGAGCCTGGAGGGCTACACAGTCCATGGGGTTGCAAAGAGCCAGACAGGACTGAGTGACTGAGCACACAGGCATGCATGTAATCATTTACTAACAAACAGGAGAAAAGGGGGCAGCGAGAAACCATTTAGGAAACTGAAGCAACCTGGCATTTTTTTCTAAGGGTTCACTGAACTGACATACAAGAAGAGACAGGCAGCTACATCGTACAGCGCGAGGGTATCCCCGTGCCCAACACCTAAAGCTGCCTCCCAGCCGCCTCCCGGTGATGCCAGGTCAGGGCATCACGCACTGCGGGGGGCGCACACAGCCCCAGGAAAGGCCGGCAGCTGCCTCGTCAGGCTTTAACACTGAAAGGGATCCTCAGCGATTCCAGCAGAGTCGGACTGGTCCAGCAGACTTCAGTGCAGAAGATCCAGGTCCTGAGCCAGGGCAGGGACAGTGCAGGGTGCCGAGGGGGATGCCCTGGGACCCCGAGGGGAAGCAAGAAGGATAGAGAAGGGACCCGAATGGGTGAGGACCACACCAGCCACGGAAGACACAAACTCCATCTTCCCCCGCTGCCTGCACGTCGGGGCCAAGCCCTGCAATTCTCTGTGCTCGGTCTTCTCATCTGTAAAAGGAAGTTACGACCTCTCAGGTTCCAGATGCTCTGAGGACCGTGGAAGACACCAGCAGTAGAGTACCAGCATGGAACCCAGAACGCTGCACCCAGAGAACAACGCTGCAACCCTGACTTGAAGTAGTCTCCACTAAGCTAAAGTCCCACTGCAAAAAAATGCCCCAGAAAGCCACTGCCTGGATTCCCTGGGGAAATGGGGTCCCGACACATCCAGAGGCACGCTCAGACTTAAGAAGGAGCCTCTCTGAAACCTCTGGCGCTGGGAACACACCAGCCCAGGGACAGTCCTGGTTGAGTTTCCAGGTCAACCAGGAAAACCTTATGGACCCGTCGTGTAACAATTCACGTGACAGAGTTATGGGGCTCCCAGCCCAGAGACAACTCAAGGACGTCTAAAATACAACTAAGCTTCTGAAAATAAAAAACCATGTGCCAACTCTCGGAGAGAACAAGTTATTTTTGGCACCTTCTTCTCCTCGGGTTATTCCAAAGGCCCAGGTGCCCCATGAGGCCCACGTGACTTTGAGAAGAGGTCCCTCTCTCCAAAACACCCTCCCCTCCCACCCCCTGCGAGCTACCTCTTGGCCAAGTGGTGAGTTGGAAACAATCCAACTAGCAAATTCACAACCATGTATGAAGTACAACCAGGTGTGGCAGTACTTAGGTGTGCAAAAGATACTCACTGAGCCAAAGGTGTTTCTCAGCTGGAGAACAGCCTGTGACGGTAACAGGGGAAGTGCGACTGTCCAGGCAACAAGGCAGGAAGGAGAACCACCAGGGCTGGCGGGGAGTCCGACGGACTCCGTGTCTGTCTTCTATACGTCCGCCCTCTTCATAGTGAAATCAGCTTCCTTATTCCTGAAGCCACGAGGCACAGGCCTCCGCGAACGTGCCTCCAGGGTAAGCGGGGGCTTGGGCAGGAAGGCTCCAGAAGGCAAAGAAGTCACCGAGGGCTGACAGGGCAGAACTGCCACTTCCTGTGACCCCGAGGACACGGGCTCTCGGCTCGCCGCCCACTCGGCTCCGCAGACGGCCTGGAAACACCCTCGCTCGCTCCTTCTCCTCTTCAGACTCAAAGGCCCCTTCTGGAGCATCAGCACGCAGGGCGGGGCGACAGCATATGCCCAAGGTCTGATCTTTCCCTCCGCAGAAACTTTGCAGTAACGGGCTGACTCAAGGCTTGTCTCTGCGAGGAGACAAGCTCGTCCGCAGGCTGCCCGGGGCTCGGGGCTCCGGGGTTGTGCGACACGGGCCATCCTTCTGGTGCGGGGCGGGAGGAGGGTCTGGCTCCATGACAACCGCATCAGGAACTGATGAGCACAGCCAGCCTTGGACCCGATCGCTCTCCTCCCAGGACTCTGTGAGCACCAGTGCAGACCAGACAGATGCAGGCCCATGCTCACCGCTCTGTCTCTGCCCAGCTGTTGCTGTTGTTCAGTCGCTAAGTTGTGTCTGACTGTGCGACCCCATGGACCGCAGCACGCCAGGCTCCCCCGTCCTTTACTATCTCCCAGAGTTCACTCAAACTTGTGCCCATTGAGTCAGTGATGCCATCTAACCATCTTATCCTCTGTTGCCCCCTTCTCCCCCTGCCCTCAGCCTTTCCCAATCTTTTCCAACGAGCTGGTTCTTCACATCAGGTGGCCGAAGCTTCAGCTTCAGCATCAGTCCTTCCAATGAGTATTCAGGGTTAATTTCCTTTAGAGCTGACTTGGTTTGGTCTCCTTGGAGTCCAAGCAGTTGCCTCAGAGGTCTGACTAGTCCTCTTGGGCAACTGCTGAGCCAACTATTTAAAAACACAAAGTCCTCAGTTGGGAGGGGGGTAACTTAAGGGGAGGAGGGAAAGGTCATTAATATAAGGATGCACCTCATAAACTGTTACTGAAGACCTCTTGACGATATGGGAAAAGGCTCTCAATGTGTTAAATGAAGGTGAGCAGGAGGCAGGTGAATCTGAAGAAAAGCCTGAAGGGACAACAGAGGCGATTCCCTAACTTCTGGGGTTATGGGTGACTTTTCAACTCTTTTGTGCTCTCCCTAATAGTTCTCTGGGGCTTCCCTGGTGGCTCAGAGGTTAAAGCGTCTGCCTGGAATGAGGGAGACCTGGGTTCGATCCCTGGGTCGGGAAGATCCCGTGGAGAAGAAAATGGCAACCCACTCCAGTACTCTTGCCTGGAGAATCCCATGGAGGGAAGAGCCTGGTAGGCTACAGTCCATGGGGTCGCAAAGAGTCAGACACAAATGAGCGACTTCACTTTCACTGTCTAATAGTTCTCTACAAGGGGAGTTTAATTTCTTTTATTCTCAAAAACTACTGGGAACAAAATATGTTAAGAACAGATTGTAGTACATGTTAAATGACACCAGAAAGAGAGATGCAAGCAATACTATCTAGACTATGGGAAACTCAATAGGACGAACAACTCATTTCTCCCACAAATAAATTAGAGGGGGGAAAAGAGGGACTACCCACAAAGACATTTTAAATATATGTCAGTCAAATTGAACATATGGATTGCATTTGGATCCTGATTTGAACAAATCATTAACAGAAACAAAAACAGACAGCTGGAGGAATCAGAACACCATTTAATGCTATATTGAGAAAATGTTCATTTTTTGATATGATCCTTATATTTATTGCGGTTCACTGAAGCTGTTGCTGTTTGTCCATATCTTTTTGAGACACATACTAAAATATTTATGGAAGAAATGAAAGAATATCTGGGACTGCTTAAAAAAAAAAATCAGGAGGGCAGGAGATAGAGATAAAAACAAGACTGGCCAAAGCAGATCTGTTGAATCTGGGTGACAGGTACATGGAGGCTCCTACTGTTCTGCCTACTCATGCATTTGTGTAGAAGTCACAAACCAACAACCTAAAACAGAAACATGCCCAAAGCCACTTGAAGGACTGAGCTACTAAGGAAAAGAGAGACTACATATGGAGAGGAATCTAATAATGCAGAGTATTAAGCAATTGTCCAGTAAAGCTGTGCTTAAAGTCAAAGGGTATTATTTACGTTAAAAAGCACTTGACAAAACATCCCATAGGTCGGTCTGTTTAAGCTGGGAGCTTAAACCCCCCTTACCCCCGGGAGGAGGGGGGGACACAACACCAGACTAGAAGGCAGAACTGACCTCGAGCTTCAGAGCACTACCTCTTCAGTCCTGCGGCCCCTGACAAGTCACTTCAACTTTTTGAGCCCCCGTTTCCTCAACTGCCAAAGAGGAAACGGTGGCTTGTTGCCTTACCAAGTACTGTGGATGAAACGAGACAATGTAAATGAAAGCCCGGTGTGAGCGGTCATAACGGGGCACAGAAACGCTGGAGAGTAAGCGCACAGCACAACTGCCTCACATCACGACTTTCACCGTTTGTAAAGGAAAATCAGAGAGGTCAACTCTTTTTGAAAATACCAATCCTCTCGGCAATCCCTCCGATACCACACCACAAACTGGCTGCCCCCGAAGATGGATGTAAATTACCTAAATTTAAATGCCTCCCATTCTACTTAAGGAAACAATCCCAGAGTCAGGAAAAGCTTTCTTTTCCAGTGGAGGATGCAGGTCTTGTGTTTGTTTCCACTAAGGAAGTCAACACTAACCTGTCTTCTGTTTCCCGGCACTGCGCAGCTAAATCACCACAAAGTAAGGCTGGCTGGAGGTGGGAACAGTGTGGGCTATGCAGCCCCGCAGACCTGGGTGTGATTCCAGGCTCCATTTTTTATTAGCTGGGTGGCGTGAGGCTTAGAAATTGCACCTACAGTTATTTCTGTACTGAATTCAGAGTTGCGACTCGAAGAGTGAGAGTTACCAATGTTCATTAAATTGCTAACCTACTGAGAGACGGCAGGTTGCAGACACCAAGAGGCCAGACCAAAAATTCAGCATGGCATCCAGTTCGGCCATGTATCTGTGGCTAGACCTCCAGGAAATTTAGCAATTGAGGGTCTTTCCCAATTGCTCTATGCAGCTGGTAGGCATACAACTGAAGTCCAGAGAGATGAACAGAAGTACTTGGAAAACTTTTACCAGATCAGCCCTCAACAATTAAAAATCAAATGCAATTTCATCTAAAGAGTGCCTAGTAGGTGAAAAAAGGGCGGGGGGATGAGTAGAAGGGTATCCCTGGGCTCAAGGTACTTATAATCTACTAAAAGGGAATACACGTGTGACCATGAGTAAGGCTATAATTCAATTAGCCAACTGGAGGATGAAAATGTGACTTCCGGGGCCATGCAGTTGATACGTAATACCTTGTGAGGAAGCTCTTCGTGTTTACACACGTATAATTTTATTTCCTTACTTCTGGCCGTGCCGGGTCTTCCTTGCTGCTGGAGGGCTGCCCGTCGCTGCAGCGCACGGGCTTCTCACTGCAGCGGCTTCTCTGGCGATGGGGCACGGGCTCTAGGGCACATGGCCTTTAGCAGTTGAGGCTCCCAGGTTCTAGAGCACAGGCTCAATCGTTGTGACACATGGACTTGGTTCCAGGTGGGATCTTCCCAGACCCGGGATCAAACCCATGTCTCCTGCACTGACAGGCGGATTCTTTACCACTTAGCCAGCAGGAAAGCCCAGGGAGTTATTATTCAGCTCTAACCTAAATATCACATGCTTCAGCTGGAGCCTATTTCCTGATGAGTCTACTTCATTAGCATCCCATTCACAATATAAAGCATTTTGTCTTGAGGATAAGTCTGAGGGAGAAGAGGATGGACTGACCTGAATCCTTTCTCGGCCGAGCTCATCATCTGTAAATTGGGGCAACAGCACCCAGCCCACAGAGCTGTTGGAGGGATTAAGTGACATGATGTGTGCAACGCACCCAGCATAGAGCCCAGCATAGAGCCGGTGCTTAATTGTAGTGCTGGCAGATTCGGGATTTGTTCAAACTCTTTCACTCCAAACATGCAAGCCTTGGGACAGTGACAGCACTCTTTGCCTTGGCATCAATTTATTTACTGGGAGGCAGCGCCTTCACTTGCACTGCTATGAAAAATATTACTATTATTAAAGCAGCAGCAGCTGCTGGGCCAGCCGTGAACGCTTATTTTGATTTGCACCTCCTGGAAATAAGGAGTATCTAATTTTATGTTAAGCGCTATTAATGTGAATAAATATCACAGGGAAAAGGAAATGGGTTGCATTTTTTTTTTTAATAAAAAAGTGATTAATGAAACATAAAGGAAAACTCCCCACATTTCAAAACAGCAAAGACACTCGAATTTTAGTTGGCGTGTAAACTGGTCAGTGAAGCCACTGGATGGAAGGAAAGCTGTGGTCCTTGCCAGACCTTAAGTGGTTTATCTGACAGTGGAAAGGGGCAGTCAGACCAGGACACTCCCCAGCGGCCCAGCGTCTCCCAAACGTCCTGGGTCCCTGGGAGGTGACTGCTGAGCACCATGTCATCGCTGCGGGCTGAAACGGTGGTGGGGTGTTCCTACTCTGCCCACACCCTGTGTGGAATGTTGGTCTTCCTTGACCACATCAGGAAAGCTACAACCAGGCAGCTCGGTGCCCTGACCACAGCCCTTCACAGAGTCCCAAGTGCATACAGAGCGGAGGGGTCGTGGGAAGGCGAGACTTGCAGAAGGAAGGGCAGAGAACTAGCATCGCCAGGGCGTGGTGCAAGGCACGGGGCTGCCTTCCCTCCCGCACTGCTTCTCAGGACCACCCTGCGAGGTACCGGCGTCTCCAACCAGCTCTCGCTCCAATAGAGGGTGATGGGACCAGAAGACGGGATCCCAGTCCCATCCCCCTGTGTGATCCGGTATGGAGAAGGTGCTTCCCTAGTCCCTAACCCTGCTCTGAGGACCACCATCACACCTGCACTCCGTCAGGGAGCCCCACCCTCCCAACAAAGCTGACTGCACTAGCGGTGGTCTCCTGACCCCGCTGCGCCAGTCTGATCCACCCGGACCCCAGGTGTCCCCACCAGGCACAGAGACTTAGCTGGTAAGGGCACTGGAGCCAGGGATGTCCCCTCTCTATCATTTGCTCAGGGGAATATTTCATTTCCCACCATTCTGGACCCTCATGTTCTATAAAATACCCCTATGAGTCCTTACAATCAACCCTCACTTTGCCTGGACAGGCAGTATCCTGTTTTGTAGGGGGAAGGCGGAGCCTGTTACTTCCAACAAAAGAACCTAACATGCCTGGGTTTTTCTAGGCCTTCGCTTCTTCGTCCGCGGAAAGCAGGAGCTGAATAGATGGTCTCCAAGAACTTTACCAGGTCTGTCAAAGGTGTCATATAGTAATACAGGACACTGGGAGGACACGGCTGTCCTCCCCCGAGTCCCTGAGCACAATGCTACACAAAGGCAAGGTACCCAGGCCCTATTGATAACAGAATGAGCTTGGAAGAACCTGTATTTTTCTCCATCCAAATCACATCTGGCGGGGAAAGAGATAGTCTGGCTGGACTTGGCCAACTCTGCTTTTTAGAATAGTTGCTACATGCAATGCAATCATCTTTAGGGCTTTACCTCCCTGGGACAGGTGGCTCTGACTTTGTTTTCCCAGCTTCTGGGTGGCTAAACTGGGTGCTGTCTTAACAAAGGCACATATATTCCAGTTCTTGGGGGAAAATCATACCATGGCCTTAGCATTAAAATTCAGTTCTTACGTAAGTGAACTCTAAGCACACCGAGACCCTGGGCTGCTCAGAACAAGCTCTGGGTGGGGAGAGCCCACCGTGAACTGCTTTTCTGTTAAGACCAGGCAGGGTCAAGGGCGTCCAGGTCTGACCCAAGCCCTGCCCCAGAGATCATGAAAATGCATCTTACTGAGGCTGAAAAGAAGTTATGAGGCACACAGAAATGCAAATTCAAGGATGGATCCTTTCCTTTGAAGGCGCCTGCCTCCAAACCAAAATAGAATTCCTTGTGGTCTCAGTGCTTCAAGCTGTAATCAGGAAAGCAAACAACTGAGCTGCCACGCTCTGTCCTCCTGGGGCCAGGGCAGAAATGGTTCCCCCAGCGCCTCCCCACAAACGACCCAAACCCAATACCTGCATTTATTATGGAACAGAGAAAGCGATTGGTTACTGCAAAGCCCCAGTGAAAATCAAAAGGGACAACTGCCCCGGCTTTGATGCACTGATGGAGGGCACGTGGCAGGAGGAGGTTGGGAGAAGGAAATAACCAGCAGCAACCCAAGGAAGCCCGAACAGCGAGGCAGCGCCCGCGGAGCCCGTGAGGCTGGCCTGGGTTCGAGGAGGCAGCGCTGATCACCGGTCCCCTTACTTCAGAGCAGTGCTGCCAAAGGCTGTGGACACAGTAAAACTGAGCAGGCAGATCAGATCAAGCTGGCTCTGACCATGACCGCCCAGCGGCCCGCTGCACCTCCACCATCAGGGACCTCTGAGGCACACAGCCGGCCCTGTCATTGACCTCCTCACCCGTCCTCTGTGGAAAGGGGTCTCATCCTCTCGTCCTCTCCTCCTACAGGTTCAAGGGTCCGACCCAGTAATACTGAACAGCGAGGATGGTGAGACGGTGAGAACAATCATTCACAGAGTACTCGCCACACCAGGCAGGGCTCCGAGCGCTTCGCATACACCGACAGGTTAAGAGGCAGCACACGAAGATGCAAGAAGGTTCAGGGACTCGCCCGACACACACGAGAAGATAACAGGGCTGCAATTAACCCTGGCAAGGGAACTTTGTCCTCTTGTTGACCCAAGTGACACCTGCCGGTCTACAGTGGCGAGAACTCTGCCCGGCTCCCNCGAAGATGCAGGAAGGTTCAGGGACTCGCCCGACACACACGAGAAGATAACAGGGCTGCAATTAACCCTGGCAAGGGAACTTTGTCCTCTTGTTGACCCAAGTGACACCTGCCGGTCTACAGTGGCGAGAACTCTGCCCGGCTCCCCACCAAGGAATGCCCCTCACCTCCTTGAGCCCCGCCCCACGGGAGGAAGGCTGACTAATGTGGCAGGGCAGCCCCTGGCGTGCACATTTTACCAGGCACCGGATGGGTGTCGCACGTGCATTCTCCCCTTTAATACTTCTTTTATTCATCAAACAAGGAGACCGAGGCTGAGCTGCCAAGTGATCCCCATCAAGCCCATCACTTACTCATGTTTAGATAATACGCGCGGGAAAGGCCAAAGCCAAAGTCTGCCTCCAGTCCTCAAATGACTAGGTTACATAAATGGAAACCACCTCTCTGAGGCTCCATTTGATGCCCAGACACAAACGCAAAGGTCTATGCAGCGTCTGAACATCCAACACCACAAAGGCATCTAATGAGAGCTTCCGAGCCCCACATCAAGGAGGGCCGCCGTGGCCTCACTGGGCATGTGATGTGAGACCAGGACTTACCAGCAGACCGGCCAGCAAGATCGAGGCTCCTTAACTTAGGCTCACTCTCCACCTCCTGCCTTAAGCACATTCTAGGGAAGGGCACTGGGCGAGCCCCAGGCCCACCACCCCTCCCCTCCACCCCGTGAACGTCCGTAGACCTCTGGGAGAGCAGAGTGCAGAGAGCCTGGACTGAGAGTCTGGAGACGGGAACCCAAATCCTCACCCATTTCCTTCCCATCTTCAGGCCTCGGTCCCCACCTCTGAAAACAGCAGGACTGAACCAGATCTGTGTGGGTCCTTTTCCTTCATGAGCTTTCTCCCATAGGAATACAGAACTCGAAGGTTCTGCAAGCAAACCAATCATGAGAATGAGAGAACCATTTGCTTTCCAATTTTAGGAATCTATAACTGGCGACCCAAGAATCTGATCAGCAGGTGATATCAGTGTGATACCACCAACCTGACCTATTTTGGCCAAAATCAAAGATGACTGGCATGAGAAAGATGCTGAACCACACTGTGAGAGGTGGTGTCCATTCATTCTTCTGGGCCACTGGCTACTGGACCCACATTGTGACTTTCACGGGCCCCTCAGAGACCAGGTTCCTGGGCTGGCAAGCACCAGCCTCCATTCTCTCCCAGGCCCGTCAGCTCTGATGCCCGGAGTTGCCAGCAGCCGGGCCAAAGGCAGGGCTGGGACGGGCAGGAAGCCAGAGGCAGCCGGCCATGGAGCCCTGCAGCAACTCCACCCAGAGCTGCAGGTTCTTCAGCCAGGGCTGTGGGCAGCTCATGGACGAGGACAGGTTGGGCGACAGTCCCGTAAGTATGCCAGGGTGGAGCTGGAAACCACAGGGCCTTGTCCACTTCCGCTCAGCCAGGCAGGGTGGCTGGCAGCGCCGTCTCTGAGGACCAAAGGCAGAGACTTCGAGAGACGTCCAACAAGAGGTCTCAGAAGAAGAGAGACACAGAGCTCCCCCTTTTCTTCTCTACCCAAAACTGTCTCCTCCCTGGCACTAGAAAATCACGTGAAGATAAGAAAAATAATCCGTAGATATCTACAAGACAGAAAAAAAAAAAAAACCCACAGCAGACAGGAAACACAAAAGAGTGAGCTACAGGTGAAACACAAAGGCTTTCAGATACTGAGATCTTACATTCAGAGCATTCACTACTGTGCAACTCTGGATAAGGCATTTCACCTCTCTGAGCGGTGGTTTGTGGTTTAGCTGCTAAGTCATGTCTGACTCTTTGCGACCCCATGGGTTGTAGCCCGTCAGGACCTTCTGTCCACAGAATTTTCCAGGCAAGCATACCGGCGTGGGTTCCCATTTCCTTCTCCAGGGGATCTTCCCAACCCAGGGATCTAACCCATGCCTCTTATGTCTCCTGCACTGGCAGGCATATTCTTCACAGCTGAGCCACCTGGGAAGCCTGCGCTGAGGTTTATTCATATGTAAAAGGATAATAAAAATGCTATCAGACAGGAGTTTTATTAGATGGTAAAAATGTTTCTTTATGTATAAAAAAGGCAAACAGCATTAGCTTAGACTAGCTCACTAACCGGTTTGAGCCCTGTTTTAGAAAGAGTGTGAGTTCTGTTACAGAAAGGAAGTAGCCTTCTCTCTTTGCTTCTGCAGGCAAATGTATTCTTCATTCACTGGCCTTATCTGGTAAAGTCCAGAGAAAACTCACCCTACGTCCCTCCGCACTGAGTGGGGAGCCACAGAGCCCAGAATTCTGCATGGGACGGTGGCTTCAGGAGACTTGTTCACCTTTTGTTGTTTCATCTTCAAGAGCTCAGGGACAAAGCAAGCACATTTTCTTGAATTTAAGCAATGCACAGGACCAGTCTTGGTTTTATCTAAACCGTTCCTGAGACTTATTTTTCCTTTAAGATCACAACTGATCTTACCTGCCTCCTGAGAAACCTGTATGCAGGTCAAGAAGTAACAGTTAGAACAGACATGGAACAACACATTGGTTCCAAATTGGGAAAGGAGTACATCAAGGCTGTATATTATCACCCTGCTGGTTTAACTTCTATGCAGAGTACATCATGAGAAATGCCGGGTTGGATGAAGCACAAGTTGAAATCAAGATTGCCAGGAGAGGTATCGATAACCTCAGATATACAGATGATACCATGCTAATGGCTGAAACTGAAGAGGAACTAAACAGCCTCTTGATGAGGGTGAAAGAGGAGAGTGAAAAAGCTGACGTGAAACTCAACATTAATAAAAACTAAGCAAGATAATGGCATCCAGTCCCATTACTAGATGGCAAATAGAAGGGGAGAAAGTGGAAGTGAGAGTTATTTTCTTGGGCACCAAAATCACTGCAGACAGTGACTGCAGCCATGAAATTAAAAGATGCTTGCTCCTTGGAAGGAAAGCTATGACAAACCTAAACAGCATATTAAAAAGCAGAGACATCACTTTGCTGATGAAGGTCTGTATAGTCAAAGCTACGATTTTTTTCCGGTAGTCATGTACGGATGTGAAAGTTGGACCAAAAAGAAGGCTGAGTGCTAAAGAGTTGATGTTTTGTGCTGGGGAAGACTCTACAAAGTCCCTTGGACAGCAAGGAGATCAAACCAGTCAGTCCTAAAGGAAATCAATTCTGAACATTCACTGGAGGGGCTATGTTGAAGCTAAAGCTCCAATACTCTGGCCACCTAACGTGAAGAGCTGACTCACTGGAAAAGACCTTGATGCTGGATATGATTGAGGGCAGAAGAAGCGGGCAGCAGAGGATGAGATGGTTAGATAGCATCACTGACTCAAAAGACATGAATTTGAGCAAACTCCAGGAGACAATGAAGAACAGGGGAGCCTGGTGTGCTGCAGTCCACGGGGCTGCAAAGAGTCAGACATGACTTAGCGACTGAACAGCAGCAACCACATGAAGAACTCCTTGGAACTTGAACGTGAAGATAAACCAAACCACCTAGGAACTTACGCACCTGATTCATGGTACCCAAATGAGAACAGACAATAAGAGTGAAGCCTCCTGCCCTTCTACAAAACACTAACCACTGAAGTATGTCTTTGTAGACATTTAGAATATCTATTTTAAGTCTTAAATATTTAAGGGCTTCCTAACTCCACTTAGGGGTTTCCCAGGTGGTGCTAGTGGTGAAGAACCCGCCTGCTAATGCAGGAGAGGCAGGTTCGATCCCTGGACTGGGAAAATTCCCTGGAGGAGGGCACGGCAATCCACTCCAGTATTCTTGCATGGAGAATCCCATGGACAGAGGAGCCTGGCGGGCTGCAGTCCATAGCGTTGGAAAGATTCAGACATGACTGAAGCAACTGAGCAGCAGCAGAGTTCATCGTTAACACCACTCACTTACTAGCCATCTGATCTTGGAGACAAATCACTTCCTCTAGCTAGGCCTCAGTTTTCTTCCCTGTAAAATGGGGCTAACAATTGTTTCTCCTCCATAAAGCCTCTGTAAGGGTGGAGTGTCCTCAGGCATGCTGTGTGTCTTCGAAGTCCTGGTACCAAGCAGCTAGCTGCTTAATGAATGGGCAGAACAGGCCTCCTCCATCATCACCAAAGATAAAAGTGCTGGGCCAACACTATTGAATCAATAACCGAGCTGACCTTCACATATCACACTGGACTCTCCCTTTCAGCCAACACTATGTATGCACCAATTTAAGCCTCTAAACGAAGAGCCTCTCCTTTTGTCTCCCTCGATGGTGCTTGCTCCCTTCCTGGGAAAGCTCAGCCTTCTCCTACTCATTTACTCATAATTTCCAAACGGTCACGAGTAAAATGGCACACGTCAGTGTGCTTTGGTTGCTGAATAAGCAAAACACTGGCTTTTTGCTTGGAAAACACTCACACACCAGCATGAAACCTTGGCAGCCCATCCACTCTTGCCTCTCAAAAGCAGCCACTCATTCTGTGCCAGCCCCGCCATGACTTCCAGAATCATGGGGGACCCTTTGCCCCCAAAGTTGAAGCCTGGAAGTAAATTCATTTCTTTCTTTTTTTTTTTTAACCACATATGTCTGACCCAGTTCTAAAGTGCTCATCAGTGATAGGTTAAAATAAAAGCAGCAACATCTGCAAAGCACAGAACTCTTTGCCAAGAGGACAAACCAAAAGGGAGAGTGTGGGTTAATTTGGGGTTCCAAATTAGGAGATCTAACACAATTTTTTACGTGACATTAAGGCATGCTACTTTGGAATTCAAAGAGCAAAACAGTCCATAAATAAATAGGAAGACAATGGCTAGAACTAGAAAAATATTTTTTAAAAAATTCCAGGCTGCCCAAATTAATTCCTATTCCTGAGTTTCCACATCACCAAAAAAGTACCCAAAATTTTTCTTCCTAAGAATAACCACAAGATAACCCAAACAGCAGTCTTCAAGTTTCCACCTATTTCACTTGTGAAGCCTATGCCAACAAGAATTTGTGGTTTGCCCCAAAACTTTTCCTTATATTCTGAGGGTAATAACCTTAAGCCCCATAATTTTTGAGAGCATTCTCCACGTAAGATATTTATAAATGTACCTCCTTCATACATATAAGCTTTGGCAGGGGGGGGATTACAAGTTCAACCGTGGTAGTTATCTATCAATTAAGAAACTAACGGGCATATTGCACATTTAGGCTAAAGGCAATCACTGTGAATCCAACCTCATGGAATTCAGTTCAAGAGTTAAAAGATGGGACTTGCCTGGTGGTCCAGTGGTTAAGAATCCGCCTGCCAACGCAGAGGACACAGGTTCAATCCCTGGTCCAGGAGGAGCCCACCTGCCATGGAGCAACTAAGCCCAAGTGCCACAACTACTGAGGCCCGAGCACTCTCGAGCCCATGCTCCACAACAAGAGAAGCCGCCACAATGAGGACCCCGTCCGGAGGACCGCAACAGAAAGTAGCCCTCACTCGCCACAAGTAAGAAAGCCTATTCACAGCCAAAAATAAATAATAATAAAATAAATTTAAAAAAAATTTTAAAAAGAAGTTAAAAGAGACTGGAGACAATGACTTCTTGGCTAGGACTGTACTAAAGTCAGAAAACAGTTACAAAATTATTGTGCCGCTCTTGAAACAATCACTACTGTATTTTTGAGAACCTGAGTATTACCAACATGACACTTTTGAACTTCTGGCCTGGTTCCAATTCCTTCTCAAGTTCATAGGTGACCAGGTTGGTAATGGGACTGGGTCTGTTTTTCTACCCAACCTTGCAAAACAGCATGGCCCACCAAAAAATACATCAGCTGCATTTGCTTTTAAATTTAGTAACCTGAAACAAAGATCCAGAGCAGCTGCATATAATTTAAAAACACTAAGCTTATCCTCCAGGGTGGCCACATAGTATGGGCACATACCCCTACAAACAGCATCACCAACTATATACTTACCCTTATCACACCCCACACAAACAGCATACAGTAACATTATCTGAGTGTGCAGAAAGGAAAAGTTAAAATAATTGACAGGTCCATCAGCAGGCCCTGAAGGACTTATCTAGAAGGAAAATAGCCCCTCAGTCTAACCAATGTCACGTCCTTTAGAAGTATATACAGTAGGTACAGAAAAAGGATGCAAAGTGCTGCCGTATCAGCATGTTTCAACTCATCACAGTTAAGTGAAGGACAGACTGGTCATAGGGTGGAATGCCTGGCAAGTCCACTTAATCCCAGGCACCAAGCACCAGGCTGGTTCAACAGACAAGATAGTTGACAGAAACAAAACCACAACAAAGAAAAAAGAGTCATTTACCTCTGGCTTTCAAACAAACCTAGTTAGATGGTGCTTCTCCAATTGAATTTCAAAATTCAGTTCAATAACCCAACATTAACTTCAGAGAGAATCCAGAAGCAACCTCAACTGGCATAAAACATTCAGACTCATTTGCAGCATCAGATCAGCAAAACAGGACCCAGCATTAGCAGAAACCTCTCCCCTCCTAAAATGTAGGACCCCGGTGCTTCTGAATACACGCAAAGTTCTGCGTGTAACCTGGCCCAGGAACAAGCATCACAGCCTGCATCAAGAGTAGTCTGCTCACAGAAGCCCAAGCTTCTTAGTATTACAGAGGAGGAGCCTTGGGGAGCTTAGATCAGAAAGAGCTCCCCTCAACCTCAAATGAACCAACCACAGAAAAATCCACCCAGGGAAAACGATCTGCCTTCCTAACTTCCTCCAGTGCTATCTTTTTTGGGGTTGAGAAGGGAGTGGCCGTTTATGGCACTTACATATGGGGCAGAGTTCCAGGGCAAATATCCCGTTTTTGAGGAGGTTCAGAGGTTTCCCAGCTCCCAGGCTTGCAGATTCCTCCTCATGTACCCACTCGGCCCTATCACTAATGCACCTAAAATTTTAAAGGAAATTGCTAAGTTCTTGACGCTGTCAGAGGCACTCACAAGCTTTCCCTGGAGACCTAGATAAGAGGAGCGATTCTTTCTGCATCTCAGGCCTCCCTTCTTCCTGTCTGGCCAGGTCCTTGGGGCAGCATCAGCCTCGGGGCTCCATTCACAGCTTATGAGCGCCCTGCGGGCAGGTCCTGCTGGAGCCGCAGCCTGACTCTACCAAACCAGCCGCCCAGGGGAGCCGGGTGGGGACCAGTCTGCAGAGATAGCTCTTTCCACCCAGAGCTTTAGGACAAGACAGGAGGAGGAATCCCGGGGTGGAGGCAGTCCCGGCCAGAGCTCCCTCTCATTCCTCTGGGGTTTTTCCACTAGTCCTAGCCGATGCAGCTCAGCCTGCCTAGCCAAGCCGGGCCGTGGAGAGGTGCATTAACTAACTGACCATCTCCCAGTCCCTTGCTGGTGACCTTGGCCACGTTGCTTTGCCTCCCTCTGCCCTCAGGGGCCTGACACCATCTGCTTGGCGGGTTACGAGAGGGTCAGGGTGATGTGGAAAGCGCCCAAAAGGGCTCAAGCCAGGGAGAGGACTTCCCTCTTCTTAGGGCTGTCCACAGCCTGTTCAATCCTCTCCCCACCGCCAGCCTCGGGGCGGGGGTGGGGGTGGGGACGGAGCTGGGGGCTGCACATCCGATGTCCCCCGCCCACCACCTGGCCGCGGGTGGGCTGGAGAGGGGCCCGCAGGGAGGTGTGGCTCCCCCAGGCCCCATACATCCCCTTCCTCCCCGGCTCGGAAATCGACGCAATCCAACGGCGAGGCAGCGGCCGCGAGCGGAGGCAGCGAGGCGTCCCGGCGGGCGGGCTGGGGTCCCCGAAGGGCTGCGCGCGGAGGGCACCGGCCCCGACCTACCTCCTCCAGCAGCGTGACGGTGTTCCTGCAGTTGTGCAGCCGCGTAGTGAAGCTGGACGTGGTGGGCGAGTTGTAGTCCTCGGTGGTCTCGGCGATGAACTCGGAGACGGAGATCTGGTCCGGCATCCTGCCGGGGGAGGGGGCGAAACACAAGCGAGGGCGGGGGGTGAGTCACGGCGCAGGCTCCCGGGGCCGCGGGCCGGCCGGCGGCTCATGAACGACCCCGCGCGCAGCCCGCCACCCGCCGCCCGGCTTCGCGCGGCTGCGATCCCGGCGGCAGCGGGAGAAAGCTCTGGCGGGCGAGAAAGGAGGCGGCGGCGGCCCCGATCAGCAATCGGCGCGGGGCCCTTCAAACTCCGAGCGGCGCGCGAGGCTGGGGGCTCTCGGCGACCCGCCTCCCTCTGCTCATGCCCGGCCACGGGGGAGAAGACCTGGCGGGGCGCTTCGCAGGGGACTGGGAGGGGGGCGCCCGGGGCCGGGCAAGTCGCGGCGGGCCGGCGCTGCCTGCTCACACGCTCTGACAGGCGGCAGCGCGGACACCGACTGAGCACACGCTCCCGCGGGCGGGCGGGCGGCGCTGCCGCGACGGTCACGGGGACAAACAAGGAAGTGCTCTGCGCACGCGCCGCCACCCGCACCTCCCCCGCCCACTCGCCGCCCCGCCATCCCCGGCCCAATACCTCCAGCCCCGCGCGCGGCGCTCCGACTGGGTCCCCCCGACAGGCGGCCCGGGCCGCGCGGTTCTCGGGGCGGCGGATGCCCGCGTCCCCCGGGCCGCCCCCGGAGCGGTTACTCGGGCGAGCTCGTTACGCGAGCTTTTCGCAAGAAGGGGGACCAAAAAAATAAAAAGTTGTGCGCGTTCTTTTTTAGCCCCGTGTGGGAGCAGGAAGCGAGGCCCGGAGAGCCGCCTCCGGCTGCGCGGGCCGCGGGCCCGGCGAGAGGGGAGCGCGGCGGCGGCCTCCGGGGCCCGGCTTCCAGCTTGCCCGCCCGCTGGCTCCGGCTCCTCACTCCCTTAGCAGGGCGCTCACGAGCCCCACGAAGGCTAGTTTTGTGCCGTTTGCTGAAGCCGCTAAAGTGCTAAGTGAAGATATAGAAAGGGTTTTCTTTTTTTTATATATACCACAATTTTCTAATCTTTCATTTACACTGGTTTTTGTTGTTTTTAACCCGAAGGACAGAGGAGGGGAAGGGGTGTAAAAGGCATTTCCCGAGGTGCAAATGGTGTACAATGCTAAATAGATGCCAAATTTCAGCGGAAAAATTACCAACAGATTGCTCATTCCTCGGCCCTGGCAGATGGCTATTTTGCTCAATCTACTTAGCCCAAAGAATCCATTTAATTTTTCACCATTGATTGCGGATCAAATTGGTTTAAAAAAAAAAAACTAGGACCTTAGGAAGCGCCTGACGATTGGCTCCTATAATTGGAGCCAACTGGAGCCGGCTCATAAAGTCCGAAATTCACTAACCTGGGCAGAAGGCTAGCCCCCGGGCCTCCTCTGGGATTGAGTTCTGCGATCTTGTACGGTTATCTGTCCTCTGGTTCTTCACACCACAATAGAGTGCCCACTGGCAGGGAGGGACACCGGACCCGGGAGTGATTGTCAAAGGAGAACTTCTCGCTCACCGCTGCCAACTATTTACTAATGCCCTGCTCCTGCCGCTGGACATTCGTAAACAGACAATGCGGCTACTCTTCCATCAACAGTAGTAAGGGAAACAGACAAGCAATATACCTGTAATATAAAGTGAAGTACATACAGTGTAAGCAAGTGATGCAGGAGCTATGGTTTGAGGAATGAGCAGAGAAAACCTCCTTGACAAAGTGACATCTAGAGCAGAAGAGTGACATCTAGAGCAGAAGGGACTTCCCTGGAGGACCAAGACATCCCCGCTCCAGTGCAGGGGACCTGGGTTTCATACCTGGTCAGGGAACTAGATCCACATGACGCAAACAAAAGAGTTCCTGGGACGCAGCTAAAAAGATGTTGCAGTGGCAACAAAGTTCAGAGGTCCTGTGTGCTGTAACTAAGATCCGATGCAGCCAAATAAACACTAAAAAGAAGAGAATGAGGGGCTGGCTGCCTCTGCAGGTATCCTGGTAGCTATGGGATCTTGGCCTTCAGTTGCCTCCCATGAAGATGAAAGAAGAGGGCGCCAGCCCCATGAGGCTGGTAAATGATAACAGATGAGAAGGTGCTCTGTGCACCAGAGAGCCATCGTACAAGTTCCAGGTGTTTTGTCTGCCTGTGCTGGCTGTCCTGAACCTGCACTGTGTCTCTGGGGAAGTGCTCATTAATGTCAGGAAGGCAAGCATTGCAGCTAACGAGAGGAAGGCCTTGGTAAGGCAGCATCCAGGAATAAAGACTCTGCTCTGGCAAAGTCTTGAGACATCAGCTTTGAGGGCATCCTAAAAAAACAAAGAAACAAACAGGTACACACTTTCTCCTCCTTCTACATTAAAAGTTTGCATTGGGACACACCAAGGTTGAGGTTTTGGGGAAACTGCCAGATGGCATTTAAGACCCGTACCTAGAGGTCACTTGTTCATATGCTGTTACTGACAGAATATGAGACACCAGAAAAAACCCTACCTCTTTGCCCATATACTAACTGGGTCATCCTGTATCTAGAAGGTTCTGTGACTTGGGAGCAAATATGGCCACTACTAGATTGTGCTCATTAAGCTCCAAGAGCCTCAAGTAACCCCATGTTTATCCCCATGCAGCAGCTGAGACTCTAACACCCAGCACTTAGCCTTCCAACCACTCCAAGAAGGCCATCCTCTAGGCTGGAAATCAATTGAGACTCTGATTTTGCATTATTTCCACTTTTCTCTCTCTTCCAAGTTGTCATCAAATACCTGTCATCCCTGCTGGGCTGGTAGCGCCTTCTATCCCATATGTATGGCTTAGAGCAAACACTTGAAAAATATGAGCTGTTATTAAAAAGCCTGGAGTCAGTGAATAATTGCCTCAATTCCAGGAGGCCTGGATTCCAGAGCTTTCTCTTCTAATAACTGATGCTGTCAGCTTGGGCCTTAGTGCCCTCACTTGGATAAAATAAAGGGATGCATATGTCAAAATGACCACAGAGATCCTTCCCAGCAGGAGCTGAGTCTGTGTCTGCCCTCAGCTCTACAGATGCAAGGAATAAAGATTATTACAACAAGCTAAGCTAACTGCGATGGTAAATAATGGGGATTGCTTGCTTGATGGAATTCACCAGAGTCCAAACTGCTGCCACCAATTGTTGTTTCAGTTTCATTTGAAGATTATGTTATATATCTGCTCCTCCTCCCCGTCTCCCCTAGCCAAGAAAGGAATATGTGAACAATGAGATATTGTGCCCAGGTAAGTATATACCTCCTTAGACTGGTGTGAAATTACAATTTCAAAGATTCACACCTCCATCTACCATTCCTAGGGTTCATGAGCCATAATCCTTTTAAAATTTGAAACCATGCCCCAGTGCAAACCATGTGCACCTCTCATTTTCTCAAAACACCCTGAAAACCATTCCTGGCTCTCTTCTGTGGATAGTCTGATGCAGGCAAAACTTAAACTAAAGTTCTTTGTGCAGAGCCGCTCAGAAATATTTGTTGTTATTTAGTTGCTAAGTTGTGTCCAACTCTTTTGCAACCCCATGGACTGTAGCCCACCAGGCTCCTCCGTCCATGGGATTTGCCAGGCAAGAATACTGGAGTGGGTTGCCAATTCTTTCTCCAGGGGATCTTCCCAACCCAGGGATTGAACTCAGGTCTCCTGCATTGGCAGGCGGATTCTTTACCACTGAGCCACCAGGGAAGCCCGCTCAGAAATACACATCATCCTTTCTGGAGCCAGGAAAAACACACACTTACTCGTGCACACCCAGTTTTGTCTAAAGCATGCATCATCTCTTTCGTCATCAACATCACCCCCATCCAATGCTGTGCTGTGCCCTTGCACTCCTCAAGCCTGTTACTCTGAGCACTGCTGACGAGATAAGAATGGTCCTTACAGAATGCTTTTCTTCCCCTAGAAAAGCGGGGATAAAAATAGTGGTGGCTTATTCTCCTGGTCAGCAAGGGCACTAGTGACCCCACAGGCATCAGGGAATTTGCTGAATTAGATTCCCAGTGGTGGGCTTCACTCATCTATCTGCCTAACAACCAAGGTGGTGCATTTGCAAGATAGCTGACAATGTACCAGGGGTGGGAGAGTGCGGAGGAAGTGTGGGGTCCTTTCTGGGCACAAGAAACCAGGAACTTTCCTGCTGGTGCAGTTATTAACCACTCCAGTACTCTTGCCTGGAAAACCCCAGGGACGGAGGTGCCTGGTGGGCTGCAGTCCATGGGGTCGTAAAGAGTCAGACACGACTGAGTGGCTTCACTTTCACTTTCCACTTTCGTGCATTGGAGAGGGAAATGGCAACCCACTCCAGTGTTCTTGCCTGGAGAGTCCCAGGGATGGGGGAGCCTGGTGGGCTGCCATCTCTGGGATCGCACAGAGTCGGACACGACTGAAGCGACTTAGCAGCAGCAGCAGTTATTAAGACACAGAGCTTCCACTGCTGGGAACTCGGGTTTGAGCCCTGTTCGGGGAACTAAGATCCCACATGCTGCGCACAGCCAAAAAAACATAAGCGGGGAAAAAGAAACCAAGAAGAGCTATCGGTGCTCTGATTCACATGCCTAGAAAGTGGCCCAGGCTGACAGGATGGAATTACAGCATTCATCAAAGGCTCCCAGTGCCTTCATGGGGCAGGGCCATGGGATAGTGTGGGAAGAGAATGTGCTTTGTGTTACTTGGATCTGGGTTTGAATCTCCACTTTGTCACTTATAATAATGCATTGTTGTCTCATCTGTGAAATTCGTATAGTAATAAAATGACTATGTTACAGGTTGTTAAGTGAAATAAATTGAGAATCTGTGGATAAAGCAGTTGATGCATAGCGAATAATCAACCAATGTCAATTCCCTTTGAACTCCCTTTTTATGTCAAGTATGACCATGAATACATCTCTTTTCATTCCAGGACTCAGATCTCTCCCTAAATTAGTCACCTGGCAGAGGAAAGACTAAAGGGAAGGGAAAACTGTACAGTAATTCCCAAAGTCTGGGATCTCAGATTTGGGGATCGTCTTTAGAAACTTTGCTTATTCTTGTAAATATCCCTTGTGAGATCAGATCCATCAACGATGGATTTTGGAAGTAAAGAAACAGTATCTAGAGTCAAACAGAATGAATACTAATGGGGATCAGAAGAGAGCTGACACCATAAAAGCCTGGTTTTCATGGAACACAGTTCCTGTAAAGAAGGATATTCTAACCAAGGCAACTTCTAGAGGGTAGAATAGGCATTTGTTTCATAAGAGCATGAGTTATAGCATGATTCCCATGAGAAAGACTTGGCCTCACATCTCTTCCATGTAGCAGCTATTAGATCTCGTTGAAGTAATTCACTTCTCTGAGTCTCAGTTTTCACATCTGCAAATTGGGGGCAATGTTAGTAACTATGTCTTAGTGCTCTGAGAATTTCATAAGCTATGGCATATAAGGTGCTTAGCAGGGTCTGAGGGATCATAAGTAGATGATGTTTCTCAGGTATTATGGGAATATTGAAAGCTTGATCTGGAGATAAAAATTCGGATATTCCTTCCCCCTTAAAATTTACTGAAACCTACAATGTACCTGACGCCTTGCCAAGTATAGTATTTTGGACCTACATATCCATCTTTAAACTTCATGACAATTTCATAGGGTAGGTATGATTATCTTTTTTTTTAATAAAGATTTTTTAATATGGATAATTTTTGAAGTCTTTATTTAATTTGTTACAATATTGCTTGTTTTATGCTTTGGTTTTTGGCCCTGAGGCATGTAAGATCATAGCCCCTCTTTCCCCTTTTTCCTCCCCCACCAGGAATTGAACCTGCATGGGAGAGTTAAGTCTTAACCGCTGGACTTCCAGGGAAGGCCCAGGTATGATTATCCTAAACTTACTGGAGAGAAACCCAAGGCTAGTGAGGTGTGCAATAGTACTTTCTGAGCTTTTGTTCTGAGCCAGGCACTGCCCTGGTTATATAGGCAGTGTCTGAATTCATCCACGTAACAGTTCTGATGTGGGAGTATTACAAGAATGGAAACCAAGGGACTTCCCTGGCAGTCCAGTGGTTAAGACTCCATGCTTCCAATGCATCAAACTTGGATTTGATCCCTGGTTGGGGGAACTAAGATCCCACATGCCACAGGGCGTGGCCTGGAAAAAAAAAAAAAAAGACCCAATAATGGAGACCAAAACACAGTGAGATCTCACTGCAAGTTAATGTCCCAGTGCCCAGGAGATGAAATCCTGGGCTTTTTCTACTGCCTGCAAAAATCAAGTTCTCAATAATAATTCACAGAGTACTACTCCATTAGATGTCCTTCTCATCAGTCAATCAAAATAAGTATTGTTTGTTCCTTATTTCACCTTATGTATTTGTTTGCTATCATCTTAACAAAGTGCTAGAAGAAAGGAAAGCAGTGGGAGGGGGATGGGGCTGGGGGAACAGAAGAGGGAAAGATGCACTGTTTTACTGTCGGGCTCACGTTGCCATATTCGACCCCAGCAGCAGACTGCTTCACTCATGTGCCTTGTATGAGTGCTTCCCAAGTACACTTATATTCTCTCAAGTAAGAAACAAACAGGGGAAGGCAATGGCACCCCACCCCAGTACTCTTGCCTGGAAAATCCCATGGACAGAGGAGCCTGGTAGGCTGCAGTCCATGGGGTCGCTAGGAGTCGGACACGACTGAGCGACTTCACTTTCACTTTTCGCTTTCATGCATTGGAGAAGGAAATGGCAACCCACTCCAGTGTTCTTGCCTGGAGAATCCCAGGGATGGGGGAGCCCGGTGGGCTGCCATCTATGGGGTCGCACAGAGTCGGACACGACTGAAGCGACTTAGCAGCAGCAGCAGCAGCAAGAAACAAACAAACAAAAAGCCTATTCTAGTCTCCAATGAACTTAATGTAAATACTCCAAGTAAAAGCCACTAGAGTGTTCCCAGTGAGTAAGGAGGAGAACATGGTTTGTTCTCCTCCTTATCAACTGAAAGGACTCAGGAATGTATTTCTGTTCTGTCCTGTAGAGGAATAATAACAACATCAACCAGTAAATGCTGGGCTTGTTGTATGCCCTGCACGATTCTGCACTGCTGCAGGCATCCCCTCATTTCATACTCAACAGCCACCACATAGAGCAGGCACTGGTATTATCCCCATTTTATACCTGGGAGGAACCTGGAGCTTAGAGGTCACCTTGGCAAGTAGAGGAGACTGACTGGTCTGATTTCACAGCTCGTGTGATTAGTCTCCTGTCAATGGGTCCACAGCCCTTGGATGCTCTTCTGTTAGAGCTTGTGTGTCATCTTTTTTCCTCCAGGGGAACTTGTTACAAGCCCAACTCCAAGGCAAAGTAATGGCTGGAGTGGAGTTGTCGTTCAATCGATGAATCGTGTCAGGCTCTTTGAGACCCCCATGGACTTCAGCATGCCAGGCTTCCCTGTCCTTCACTATCTCCCGGAGTTTTCTCAAACTCATGTCCATTGAGTCAGTGATGCCATCCAGCCATCTCATCCTCTGTCGTCCCCTTCCCCTCCTGCCCTCAATCTTTCCCAGCATCAGGGTCTTTTCCAGTGAGTCAGCTCTTCACATCAGGTGGCCAAAGTATTGCAGTTTCAGCATTAGTCCTTCCAATGAAAATCAGGGTTGATTTCCAAGTGGAGAGCACTACCATTGCTCCATTACTGCAGCTGGAATTAATCTTCACAGTGACATTTACAGTAAAGCCTCCCTTTATTTATCTATATATACATATAATTTTCAGAGAAGGCAATGGCACCCCACGCCAGTACTCTTGCCTGGAAAATCCCATGGACGGAGGAGCCTGGAAGGCTGCAGTACATGGGGTCGCTGAGGGTAGGCCACGACTGAGCGGCTTCACTTTCACTTTCCTGCATTGGAGAAGGAAATGGCAACCCAGTCCAGTGTTCTTGCCTGGAGAATCCCAGGGATGGGGGATCCTGGTGGGCTGCCATCAATGGGGTCACACAGAGTTGGACACGAATGAAGTGACTTAGCAGCAGCAGCACATATAATTTTATTCATATATATATATAATTTTATTTATTTTTGGCTGTGCTGGGTCTTTGTTGCTACGCACAGGCTTTCTCTAGTTGCAGAGGCTACTCTCTACTTGTGGCATACAGGCTTAGCTGCTCTGAGCCATGCGGGATCTTCCCAGACCAGGGGTTGAACCCATGACCCCTGCACTGGCAGGCAGATTCTTATCCACTGAGCCACTAGGGAATTCCACAATACAGCCTCTCTCTTATTTTGTATATAGACTGTTGGCACCATTGGGAAGGACCTAGGTACTCCCTTCACGTGGAGAGATGAGAACTTCCCCAGTGACAAACAGCTCTGCTAGAACTTCCCCAGTGACAAACGGCTCAGAATTTGGTCTTCCTAATGAGTTTCCTGCTTTTTTGGGCTCCAAAAATCACTGCAGATGGTGACTGCAGCCATGAAATTAAAAGACGCTTACTCCTTGGAAGAAAAGTTATGACCAACCTAGATAGCATATTCAAAAGCAGAGACATTACTTTGCCGACTAAGGTCCGTCTAGTCAAGGCTATGGTTTTTCCAGTGGTCATGTATGGATGTGACAGTTGGACTGTGAAGACGGCTGAGCACGGAAGAATTGATGCTTTTGAACTGTGGTGTTGGAGAAGACTCTTGAGAGTCCCCTGGACTGCAAGGAGATCCAACCAGTCCATTCTGAAGGAGATCAGCCCTGGGATTTCTTTGGAAGGAATGATGCTAAAGCTAAAACTTCAGTACTTTGGCCACCTCATGTGAAGAGTTGACTCATTGGAAAAGACTCTGATGATGGGAGGGATTAGGGGCAGGAGGAGAAGGGGACGACCGAGGATGAGATGGCTGGATGGCATCACGGACTCGATGGACATGAGTCTGGGTGAACTCCGGGAGTTGGTGGTGGACAGGGAGGCCTGGCGTGCTGCGTGCGATTCATGGGGTCTCAAAGAGTCAGACACGACTGAGCGACTGAACTGAACTGAATGAGGTTCCTGCACAGCAGAACTCCCAGACTGGCCATCCCTGGGGGAAGGGAGGTGGTACATTGTATCCTTGGTATTACCAACGTCCCTAAAGATCTAAGGGAAGGACATGAGATTCCTAGAGCTCCAGGCTTGGCATTTTATAAGCACCATCTCCGGAAATCCCCCCCAATGGCCTAGTGAGGGGCCATGCTGTCTGTTGAGAACTCAGATACACGCACAATCTCCTTAACGACTACAGGTAATAAACAGAGAATCGCTATTCACAGCCGGTCTGAATCCAAACCCTGCAGGCTTTTTCTTCCCCACAGAAGGTGCTGTCTTGTACACGTTCCCTGTGGGGCCCTGATAAACGTGTCTTGGATTAAGCCGGCTCTTTTTTATGAGCTACATGTTTCCCAGTATAAGTAAAACAACATCCAGTGAAAAAAAATGGTGGTGTTATATGGGGTTCCTAAAAACTTGCCATCTATAGGAGCGAGAGATTTTAAACCTTAGTTTGTTTCTGAAAAAGAAATCGTCACCTGAAAAAAGAGAAACACTTAGAAAACCTTCAGGTCTCTTTTCTTTTTTTCTTCTGATGCATTTGTCTTAGTTCAGTTTGGCGGCTTACACTTACTCGTGCCCACTTCTGCGCTATCTCCAGGCTGACAACATGTCTCTTTTTTTATGACCCTTTTTCATGGCACCATTTTCCAAATATTTCTATTTCTCCAACAAGACTGTGAGGTCCTTGAGACTCGAGGGTTTTCCATTTGCTGTTACAGTCTCAGAGACCCAGGTGCTCAAGAGATGCTTCTTGAACAGATGGAAGGAGGAATGAATGGATGAATATTTACGATGGGGGAGGGGTGTGAGAGGAATTGGGAGAGCAGCAACTGGAATCAGGAATCCTGGTTCTTAAGCGTTTTTCCATGTATATTATCATATGTGAAACAGATCGCCAGTCCAGGTTCGATGCATGAGACAGGGCGCTCAGGGCTGGTGCACTGGGATGACCCTGAGGGATGGGATGGGGAGGGAGGTGGGAGGAGGGTTCAGGATGGAGAACACATGTACACCCATGGCTGATTCATGTCAATGTATGGCAAAAACCACTACAATATTGTAAAGTAATTAGCCTCCAATTAAAATAAATACATAAAAAGAGTGGATACAAAAAAAAAAGTTTCTGACATCATAAAGTTACCAGAGTTGGAAAGAATTTCAGGGATAATATGCTTACCAACCCTTTCATTTTTCAGATGAGGAAACAGATTCTTCACTGGTTAAATGAATTTGCTCAGTATCCCCTGGCAGAATTGTGGGGAATCCTGAGATCCCAGGTATCCTGGTTCCCAAGGGTTGCCCTGACTCCTCCACCTTACACTTCAAGGAAGGGATTAAAGACCTTGCCTTAAGAAAAAATATGTGAAACTGCCATTTAAGAATGGATTATGATGGTCTTTGCGTCACAGTGTCAAGGAATGCCTGTAGACATTTGCCTACCATTTAAAACTTCTAAAATTCTAACTAGATAAAATTTGGCATAAGATTACTTAACATTCCTAATTTTGAGCAAGGAGGCTGTGAGTACAGTCGAAGACTGGAGTGATACCCACCCCCTTTTCATCACTGTCTTGTCTCTTTCTCTTCTTTCTTGCTCTCCAGAAACTAAGCTAGAAACTTGACAGCAATCAAGAACCTTCTAAGTCCGCCCCTCCCACCCCTGTGCCCTTCCTTGTATATTCCTCAGTCGTGTCCGACTCTTTGCGACCCCATGGACTGTAACCCACCAGGCTCCTCTGCCCATGGGATTCTCCAGGCAACAATATTGGAGTGAGTTACGAATTCCTTTCTTAAGCGACCCTTTTTAAAAGGTTAGAAGTCACAAGAGATAAGGAGATGTTTCCTGACCAGAACATTGGGAGTCAGTGTTGTTTTAGTAAACAACCTTCCCCTCGCCCAACCCAGGGCAGCCCTACAGGATAATCCCATGGTAACTGAGGTTTCCCCTCCCAAACCCACTTTACCCTCTGGGACTGACTCAGTCCTTGTGGGACATTTTCAGAGATAAGACCATTGTCCCTGAGTCCCTGAGGACATTCCTCAATGGATGCCGAGGTATTTAGGTTGAAACCCATTGGTTCAATTCCATTTGCAGTTACTGAGCAGCACTAATAATCCTTCCAGAGGTTAAGAATGTGTAATCTGGATCCAGATTGCCTGGGTTCAAATCCCAGCCCTGCCACTTAATAGGGATGGTTAACCATAGGCCTACGTAACGTCAGCTACTTAATGTGGTTTCAAAGGAAGATGTCCTTTAAAAGGTGATCTCTCTCTCTCTCTTCTAAGGCTGTTGTGAGATATAAATGAGATAATCTATGCAAGATGTACTGGTATACAGTAAATGATATTTGTCTTTGAAAAAGGTCCTATGCTAGACTCTTGAGGAGCCAAAAGGACACCTAAGATATAGCCTCTGTAGGCAGAGATACAGGTCTGCAGCACAACTGCCAAAATGCTCAAAGAACTCAAACAGGAAATAAATGTGGCTTTCAGCTATGTGACCTATGCATGTGGAGTCCAAAAAAAGGTCCTTTCATGTATCTCTGATTTGCCCAAAGCCTAGTTAGACCCACTGTTACAAGTGGCTTTTCAAAGCTGCCTATCATCTGAAATACTACTCAAGAAGAAACATTTGATAAATGACAGCTGTTTGCAACTTTAGCACTGAGAGAGAACATGGCATTGCCAGGGAGTTCAGCCTCCCTTCCTCAGCCAAATCAGCTCTCCTCCTTTCGTCTCATTTCCCAGGAACCCAGGGCAGACGCTCTCTGAGGTCCCTCCCGTTATTCTAGGATGTTAAACTACTTAAGAAAAGAATATAGTCACAATATTGGTTGGGGTTTGTGGTCGAGACGGAGTTCTAGATGAACATTCGGTTCTTGTCAGACCTCCAGTAATGAAGACGCAACCCCCGGAGACAATACTCGTGGGATGTAATATACTTAGATAGTGTCATGAGTCAACAACGAAAAGTTTTTATACTAAAGTGGACGTTACATAAACTTAGGTGTATTGTTACTCGACATAATATTGTCTTAAAAGGACATTAAAACAGTTTACATCCCGTAACGAGATAAACTTTTTTCTTTTAACGGGTGGGTGACGTCTCAAAAGAAGGATCGTATACGATAAACCAATTTCAGAAAGAGTCTACACTTGTAAGGTTTAGTGTGATCCCCGAGATTAATTTTTTTTTTGAGATGTTAACGATCGATTCGAAGACTGTGTTTGTAGATCGAAGACAAAAGACAGACAATAAAACACATAACGAAAACTTTTTAATCAGAGAAACGAGTCCAGAATCTCTGATAGAGGTATTATACAAACTAATTTATAAAATTGCTATGTTTAAGTGGACAGCAGAGAATTCACTGTTGATTAGATGTGGAGATGATTATTTTCAATTATCTTTTGTTTTTCTTTTGTGAGTAAACTGACTTTTTCCCTGTTCTTTGGATTTGGGAATTAACCTTCATTTAACCCTAAGAAATGTATGCATCTTGAACTCTGCAGTTCTATACAGACCTTGAAGAACAATGACTATAATTTTTGTCTGCTCTACACATCCTCATAAATCCACACAATTCTCCAGACACTGGCACTCCTGTGTTGCCATATTCCCAACCAAAGGGCTGGACCAAGCTGTCCAGAATATCCCAGAGTTCTGAGCACAGCCTCAATGTGTATTCTGATAGGCATTACACTCAAGCAAGGTCAGTCAGGGAGCATATGAAGGTCTGATATGGAAGCTAGAGTCAAGAACAATGTGCCTTTTCTCCAGGTCTAGCTCAAAGGACTTAGGAAGCCTTTAGTTACTGATGACTATCTTTGCCAGGGCTTCCCAGATGGCACTAGTTGTAAAAAATCCACCTGCCAATGCAGCAGACAAGAGACGCGGGTTCGATCCCTGGGTCGGGAAGATCCCCTGGAGGAGGGCATGGCAACCCCCTCCAGTATTCTTGCCTGGAAAATCCCATGGACAGAGGAGCCTGGAGGGCTACAGTTCATAGGAGAGCAAAGAGTTGAACGCAATTGAAGCGACTTAGCACACATGCATCTCTGCCACACGTAAGAGAGCTTGCCTAAGAATGATGCTAACCAAAGATGGCAAGAGATGGAGGGAGGGAGGAGGGGGAGGGGGGAAGAGCCTGGTGAGATCACTTGAAACAGTGGACCCCAGAATCTCTCCCATGCCTGCTGCCAGTCCTGGACTTCCCAGGTATGGGAGCAGCTACAGTTTTTCCAGTGGTCATGTATGGCTGTGAGAGTTGGACTAGAAAGAAAGCTGAGCCCCGAAGAATTGATGCTTTTGAACTGTGGTGATGGAGAAGACTTGAGAGTCCCTTGGACTGCAAGGAGATCCAACCAGTCCATCCTAAAGGAAATCAGTCCAGAATAAACATTGGAAGGACTGATGCTGAAGCTGAAACTCCAAAACTTTGGCCACTTGATGCGAAGAACTGACTCATTGGAGAAGACCCTGATGCTGGGAAAGACTGAAGGCGGGAGGAGAAGGGGATGACAGAGGATGAGACGGTTGGATGGCATCACCAATTCAATGCACATGAGTTTGAGTAAACTCTGGGAGTTGGTGATGGACAGGGAGGCCTGGTGTGCTGCAGTCCATGGGGTCACAAAGAGTTGGACACGACTGAGCGACTGAACTGAACTGAACCGAAACTTCTTTTTTTCACCCTAAGTTGTCTGAGATGGGTTTCCACCAATAAAACAAAAAGAGCTCTGGTTAGTCTTTTCCTGGTTTCCAGAACCACCTTCACAGTTAGTAGATGTGTTACCCTGGGGAAGCTCTTCACTGCCTCAGAGCCTCAGCTTCCTCATCTGTAAAAAGGGGAAACTGATATCCACTTCAAAAGATTATTAAAAAGAACAAATTAGGTAATACACAGGAATCTGCCTGCAATGCAGGAGACTCAGGTTCGATCCCTGAGACGGGAAGATCCCTTGGAGAAAGGAAAGACTATCCACTTCAGTATTCTTGCCCGGAGAATTCCATGGACAGAGGAGCCTTGCAGGCTACCATCCATGGGATCGCAAAGAGCTGGACACAACTGAGTGACTATCACTTACTTACTTACATAACAAAATGGGAGAAAATACTTGCAAATCATATATCTGATAAGAGTCTAGCATCCAAAATATATAAACGCTAAAAAAAAATTTTGGCTACACTGAGTCTTTACTGCGTTGCAAGGGCTTTCTTTATTTGCAGCACACGGGCATAGTTGCCCCACGCCACGTGGCATCTTAGATCCCCTACCAGGGTCAAACCTGCATCCCCTGCACTGGAAGACAGATTCTTAACCACTGAAACACCAGGGAAGCTCCCCCAAACTTATAAGCTCTAAAAATTCAACAATGAAAAGACATATAACTAGTTTTTAAATGGGCAAAGGACTCAAATGAACATTTCTCCGAAAAAGATATAAAAATGGATAATATGCACATGAAAAAGATGCTCAGTATCACTAGTCATTGGGGAAATGCAAATCAAAACCACAATGAGACACCCTTTCACAGGCGCTAGGTGTGGCTATTAAAAAAAAAAAAAAAGCTGGAAGGTAACAAGAGTTGGAGGGGATGTGGAGAAATTGGAACCCTCATACACTGTCAGCCATTAAAAGGTGGCTCAGACCGTGGCTTGCAGTGTGGGAGACCCGAGTTCGACATACATTGTTAGCGGGAATGTAAAATATCTTTGGGGAACAACCTGGCAGTTCCTCGAAAGGTTAAACAGAGTGTGACCCCACCCCCACCGTATGACCTGCCAATTCCATTCTTCAGTACATAGCAAAGAGGAATGAAAAGACACATTCATGCAAAGACTTACATCTGTCACAGCAGCATCAGTCATAATAGTCAAATAGCGGAAACAACCTAAATTTCCAACAGATAACTGGGTAAACAAATTGTGGTCCATTCATGCAATGGGATATTACTCAGCCACAAAAAGGGGAAAAAGTACTGATACTCATGCTATCACATGGATTAAATGTGAAAATACATTATGCTAAGTGAAAGACACAAAGGATCACAATTATTGATTCATATTCACAATATATGATTCCACTTACACAAAATGTTCAGAAGAGGCAAATCCATAGAAATAGAAAGCTTACTAATGGTTGCCAGGGTCTAGGGGAAGGGAAGAAGGAGTGACTCAGCGGATATAAGACTGGGAGAGTGATGAAAATGTTTTGGAGTTAGATCATGGTGAGGGTTGTATAACTTTGTGAATACACTAAACCCACTGAATTGGAGATTTTAAAAGGGTAAATTTTATGCTATGGCAATTTTTAAGATACTATGCTGATGCAGGAAGAAGGCACAACTTACTCATTTATAACAATAACAACTATAACCATTCAGTACCTACTATGTACCGGGCTTCCCAGCTGGCACAGGTGGTAAAGAATCCACTTGCCAACGCAGGAGATACAAGGGACGAGAGTTCGACCCCTGGGTCAGGAAGATCCCCTGGAGTAGGAAATGGCAACCCACTCCAGAATCCTAGCCCGGAAAATTCCATGGACAGAGGAGCCTGGCAGCCTACAGTTCATGGGGTCGCAAAGAGTTGGACACGACTGAGCACGCACACACACACATGTACACGGCGATTTAGGCAATGGTTTTGTTTAAACCTTATGACAACTCTAAAAAGTAGCTATTACTCTCCACGTATTTCATGGATAGGAAACGGAGGCTCAAAGAAGTGGTGCTGCAGCCAGGAAGTAGAGGAACTAAGGCTCAAACACAAGTCTGTCCGAATTCCAAGTTCAAGCTCTTTCCACTGCGTTCTTTATACAGACAGTACCTTGCTGGATGTGGCAGGGACTACTGGTTTGTCACCTCTATCCAGTCTACCTCTATCACCTCTATCTTTCTTCAGTAACAGAGCCCCATTTGATTCAGACGAGAAATATATTCAGCCAAAAGACTCATTTTTCAGCCTCGACTATAGCTGGTATGGTTGGTTGGCTGTGTGCATAAGTCTAACCAGTAAGATGTAAGCTGAAGTACTATGTAGGCCTTTGAGGAAATGCTTTGAAAGGAGTTACTTCTGCTAGAGGAGGACCCCTGCTATCCTACCCCTCTTGTTCCATACTGCTGCCTGGAATGCAGATGTGATGACTGACACTCCAGCAGCCATTCTGAATCATGAGATAATATGCTAGGGATGGTTTAACCAGTGAGACAGAATCAGGTTGGGTGCCTGATAATCATGGAGGCATCATCTGTTTTTGGACTATCTCCAGGCTTCTTTGGTCTTGGAGAAAGAGGTGAGGGGACCCTAATTGATAATATTATTTGTATTTTTCTTCACATGCAGCTGAAATATAATCCGAGCTTATATATTGAACCTATGAACATACTTAACCAACTAAGAATGTATAAAAACAGCTAAGCTCATAAGTGGTCAAATTTGAAACAATCTATCAGAGTCATTCTGTCCTGTATATTAGACTCTATATTCAGAGGCATAAAGATTCTATTGAATTATGCTGAAGACAGGCACCAAGGCCTATTTTGTGGAATTATAGAATCAGTGAAGAGACCAGTCTCAATTTACCAAGTACAGGCATTACATATTATAAGTACTTAAATTCAATCTCAGGAATTGCTTTAGAAACACAGCCACAGGGGAGCCAACAGGCTTCCACAGACTGGATTTCTGAAGAAGCAAATTTATTTACACAACCTTTGCACAATTTAGTTAAGAGAGAAGAGACAGAACAGATTCTAAACAGGAAATAAGATGATAAAGATCAAAGACTTCTTTGCTTTCAAATCAATGTTCTGCCCAGTCTTTCCAGAGCATTCATTTAACATTCTAAAATTATTTTCCCTGCCAGAAAGACAAATGGTAGTGGTCTTTCACAGTTGACAAAGAATAGCAGTTTTGTTGTTTATTTGTTTACAAAACACAGATGTGTTTCATATCAGTCAATGTATTATTTATAACCCAACAGCAGGTTGGTACAGTATTTTTGGGTCAAGAATGGGTTTTCTTTGATTCTCCTTCCTTCTCATTAGGGTTCTTAAGAATTCAAACCACAATGACGCAAGTGCAGATAAAACATTTGGAGGAAGGAAAGATTTTTCCACACTGTTTTTTTCTGTAGCTTAATATATCTGATTTTTTTTACACCCTACCAGCTAGAGCGGGTAACCCACATACTCTTGATGAGGGCAAAAAGTTTTGATTTTATTTTGTTATTTTGTATCATAGGCTATGTGTCTGTATATGTGTGCAAGTAAGAAGAGACAGAATTCAGATTAAAATATATTGCAATCCTTTCTCCAGATTGGGTGGGATTTTTTTTTTTTACTCTTTTTCCTTTTCTATGAGTATACATGTAGGGATTCCCTGGAGGTCCAGTGGTTTAGGACTCTGAACTTCCACTGCCAGGTTTCAGGTTTGATCTCTGATAGGGGAACTAAGATCCTTTAAGCTGAGTAGTACAGCCAAAAATAAAAATAAAAATAAAATAAGAGTGTACATGTATGCATGTGAACACACACATACCATCTCTTCTAGAACATAGGCATCAGGAAATAAAGTACACAGGTTCCCCAGAGAGCCAAATTCATTTCCACAAAGTCCACGAACCAAAATTCATGCTTTTTAATCACAGGAATACCCCTACCCCCACTCCACAGCTCTCACTTCACCCTGTGTCTCTTACTTTACACTCAGTTCCTACAGGTTTGGTAAGCTGGTTCCTAAGCCCTCAGCAAACTGAAGGGAGCAATTATGATGGAAATAGTGAGAAGGAACTACAAAGAAGGAAAAAAAAAAAAAAAAAATGTAGAAATTTGCCAGCATTCACCCCCACCAGAAAGAAATTCTAAATACATGTGCTTGCTAATGAAGGCACACCGTTCCGCTCAACCGACACCAACCTCAATAAGAGGTGATATTCAAAATGATGAACCTTTGCAATCAAGAGGTTTGAGACATGATGCTATAGTCTAGGCAGCATGCCAGGTGCAGGTCTTTTAGGAGGGTTTTCAATCAGACCAGCAAAAATAACATAAAACAAAACGCATTTGGTGCTCAAAGGCTTTGCAGAAAATGCCAGTTCCTCAAGGGAAGTATCACAGCCAATGTGAACACAGATTAGGAGTCAAAAGACATGAGATCAAATCCTGACACTGTTGCATACAAGCTTGTAGGACACTGGGCAGAAGACTCAAACTTCCTCATCCCTACAATGGGGTTAAAGACAGCAACATCTGAGGTTGCTGCAAATTTAAATGAGCTCCAAATTACTGGTTTCAGCTACAGGCCTTCTCTGGCGGGCACTTAGGGTCCACAGGTGGAAAAGACGGGGGCCAACGTCAGGGAGGCTTTCTGATTACTGACTAGAGTCTAGTCTCAGGGCTCTCATCCCTTGGATTCTGTGGTCCTCGGGCTCTACTGTACCTTCCCTGGTTAACATTCTGTTGGCCTCTATAGGAAGGACCACACACAGGGAAGCCCTGGAAGATTAACTGCAAAGAATGGCCCCAGTAGGTTCTGACTACAGCTGGGGTGGGAGCAGGGGGAACAGAGAAGGAAGAAAATAGACAATGCAATTGAAAAAAAAAAAAAGAAATGAGGTCTCTTCCCTCTGGTTTCACTGGAGAAGATTCTGAAAGGTGTAATTGGAAGAGCAGGCAAGTGGGGTGTTGCTGGCAAAAGGTGGAGAGAAAAGGAAGGGAACGCCCATTACTGATGAAAAAAAAAAAAAGAAATGAGGTCTCTTCCCTCTGGTTTCACTGGAGAAGATTCTGAAAGGTGTAATTGGAAGAGCAGGCAAGTGGGGTGTTGCTGGCAAAAGGTGGAGAGAAAAGGAAGGGAACGCCCATTACTGCCTACCTACCACCCTCAGAGCTATGGCCTTATTGTATCTCCTTTAGTTCTTCCACAACCTCGTGACCTATGATACCCATTTCACAGATAAGGAAACTGAGGCACAGAGAAATTGAATACTTGGCCCAGGTTCTAAAAGCAGGTCTGTGTGATTCCAAAGCCAGTGTTTTTGTTTGCTTTTTTTTTTTTTTTTTAAACATAGGCTGCCCACAGCTTCACCCGTGCTGATATAAGCTGAGAAACAAATAAATAAATGGGGAAGACAGAAATTTTCACTTCATCCAACACCTTGCAGAGGGTAGAAAACCTGCTCCCTACCCCTGCCTCTTTGTAGTGTGAGATCAATGTGGCATTTACTTGTTTATTAAATTTTTTAAAAAGGTCTTGACAAGTGGAGTGCTGCCAGCAAAAGGTGGAGAGAAAAGGAAGGGAACGCCCATTACTGTCTACTTACCACCCTCAGAGCTATGGCCTTACTCTATCTCCTTTAGTTCTTCCACAACCTCGTGACCTATGATACCCATTTCACAGATAAGGAAACTGAGGCACAGAGACGTTGAATACTTGGCCCAGGTTCTAAAAGCAGGTCTGTATGATTTCAAAGCCAGTGTTTTTGTTTGCTTTTTTTTTTTAAACATAGGCTGCCCACAGCTTCACCCCTGCTGATATAGGCTGAGAAACAAATAAATAAATGGGGAAGACAGAAATTTTCACTTCATCCAACACCTTGGAGAGGGAAGATAACCTGCCCCCTACCCCTGCATCTCTGTAGTGTGAGATTAGTGTGGCATTTACTTGTTTATTAAATTTTTTAAAAAGGTCTTGTCTTCCACCTTCATATCCAAGTTCAAACGGGGCAAGAGACATGAAAAGTCTTCTGAGAAGCACTGAAAAGAATCAAGTCAGAACACAAGTCAAAACTACAACGCGGTATCACCTCACACCAGTCAGAATGGCCACCATTAAAAACTACACATAATAAATGCTGGAAAAGGTGTTGAGAAAAAGGAACCCTCCTACACTGTTAGTTGGAAGTAAATTAGTGCAGCTACTATGGAAAACAGTATGGAGGCTCCTTAAAAACTAAAAGTAGAGCTACCATATGATCCTGCAATTCCACTCCTGGACATATATCTAGAAAAGATGAAAACTAATTCACAAAGATATGTGCACCCCAGTTCATAGCAGCGTAATTCACAATAGCCAAGACATGGAAGTAATCTAAGTGTCCACTGACAGAGAAATGGACAAAGAAGATGTGATGGACAGGTAGACAGACAGATAAATAGATGGACAGCTATATATACAACGGAATATTACTCAGCCATAAAAAAGAGTAAATGAAATACCACCACTTACAGCGACATAGATGCACCTAAAATTATTGTACTAAGTGAAGTAAGTCAGAGAAAAACAAACGTCATATGCTGTCACTTATATGTAGAATCTAAAATATAATACAAATGAACTTATTTATAAAACAGAGTCATAGACATAGAAAACAAACTCTTGATTACCAAAGGGGAAAGCGAGTGGGGAAGGGATACATTAGGAGTATGGGATTAACAGATAGACATCACACCACAAAATAAACAACAAAGATTTACTGTGTAGCACAGGGAACTATATTCAATATCTTATAATAATCCATAATGAAAAAAAATCTAATTCATATATATAATTAAATCACTGCTGTATACCTGAAACACAATATCGTAAACCAACCATGCTGCTGCTGCTGCTGCTGCTGCTAAGTCGCTTCAGTCGTGTCCGACTCTGTGCAACCCCATAGACGGCCTCCTACCAGGCTCCTCTGTCCCTGGGATTCTCCAGGCAAGAACACTGGAGTGGGCTGCCATTTTCTTCTCCAATGCATGAAAGTGAAAAGTGAAAGTGAATTCGCTCAGTCGTGTCCAATCCTCAGCGACCCCATGGACTGCAGCCTTCCAGGCTCCTCTGTCCATGGGAGTTTCCAGGCGAGAGTACTGGAGTGGGGTGCCATTGCCTTCTCCATACCAACCATACTTCAATTTAAAAAAGACTTTTTAAAAAATCAAATGTTTCAGAATTGTTACCATCCTCTTCCTCACTGCAAACTTCAGAGATAACACAGATTCACAGACACACAAACACACTCTCACACTCAGAATCTTGAGTCCACACATGATCAACAAGCAGGCACTGTGCAAGGAGGCAGGCTTTTTCTTTTTTTGAACTTTTTATTTTGTATTGGGATACAGTCGACTAACAACGTTGTGATAGTTTCAGAATAGCAAAGGGACTCAGCCATCCATATACATGTATGCATTCTCCCCCAAACTCCCATCCAGGCTGCCACATAACACTGAGCAGAGTTCCAGTGCTATACAATGGCGGAAGGAACCTTTTTTTGCTAAAGATCATTCATCAGACACACACACACGTGAAGTGAAGGCAGCCTGCTGGCTTCAGCGTGAGGTGCTCCAGGTGTAAGGAGGAGCCAGGAAGCCCTTCTTGATGGATCAAGAAGCCTACTGTTAACCTGGGGGTGAGGGAGGCCCTCCAGGCCCACTCATTACCCTGCCCTGCCCTGCCCTGGACCCCTGGGGCCCAATATGCTCTGAACACACCTCGGGGTCCTTGGCCCTCTGGCTTCCAGCTGGGTTCAGCCGCTGGAACAGAAGAAGGAGAAGGCGTGGGGAAGCGGTGTCCCTACCCTCCAGGCTGCTGCCCTCCCGGCTGCTGTCGGAGCCAGGCCGGAGGCACACAGTCTCTCCAGCTCCGTGGTCCAGAGACAACCCTCGCTCCCCTCTTCAGATCTTCAGGGGAGCCTGGAGGCCCCACCAGCCTTTATGGTTTCTCTGCCCCTCGCCCCCACTTCTCAAACGAGCATTCTATTAAACTCTGCGCGAATTATCCTATTTGGGGTTCACCATCTGCTTCCTGCGGGGGACCCCGACGGCCCCAGGGAGGCAGAGTAAACAGAGGACTGCGTGGAACGCAGCACTGGGAAGACAATACTGTCTGTGGGGAAGGGCAAGTGCTCTGGGGTCTGATGCGCATCCTGGATCCCCCACTTCCTATCTCTGTTAAACCTGTTTCATCCTCAGCATCCACCTCTGAAAAATGGGGTTAATACTAGCGCCTACCTACTTCATAGGGCGGCAGTGAGGATCAAATGACACAGTACAAGTAGAGAGAGCTCACTGTCTCGCTCTTCATCACTGCTGACAGATACAGCAGGGATTGTCAGAGTTAACTGTAGAGTCCCGTCAACGCAGTAAGTGCCCAACATGTAACCACTAAAAGGCTGAAGTTCCAGGATAAGTAGATATGGGAAACATCAAGAAGCAACAGGGCAATCAATGGTAAGGAGGGAATCTAGAAGGACTGCCTGGAGGAGGTGATGCAGAGAAGTAAACAGTTAGCTAGTAGGATGGCAGGCAGACGGAACAGCAGATACAAGTGTGTGGAGGCCTGACACGACATCAGATGAGGGGCGGTTCAAACAGCTGAGTGCAGTGACCGTGAAGGACACATGCGGGCACAGTAAGAGCAGTTAGGCGGGGGTCACCGGAGAGGACTCTGGATGTCATGCCAAGGAGTCGGTTTTGTCCTCAAAGCAAGTCAGAGTTTCTAAGCTGGCAGCGGCCGATGGGTTAGAAGCTGAGAAGGTTCAATCTGGTGACACCACTGGCCCTGACCTGGGCGTGGCAGGAGCACACAGTAGGTGATCTGCGTGCTTGTTGAAGAACGGATGCACAGCAGCAGTTGTGTAAGGCAAGATCTGGAACCTCCCTCCTCCTTCCAATACATAAGCAACACACTCCAGGCAGCTCGCCAGTCACGGGTCTTCCCAGGGATCTCACTGGCTCCGCTGTGGCAGGATGAAAGATATATTTGATGTTTGCCCTTGGTTCCTGGCACAGAGCTCCGAAGGCCCTTGGGATATCCAGAGGGCTAAGAGTGTCCTTTTTAAAATTCTTCATTTATTTATTTTTGGCTGTGTTGGGTCTTCATTGCTGCACGTGGGCTTTCTCCAGTTGCAGCAAGCGAGGGCTACTCTTCATTGCAGTGAGTGGGCTTCTCATTGAGGTGGCTTCTCTTGTTGCGGAGCAGGGGGTTTTGGGTGCACGGGCTTCAGTAGTTGTGGCGCACGGGCTTCGTTGCTCCCCGGCACGTGGAATCTTCCTGGACCAGGGATTGAACCCGTGTTCCCTGCACTGGCAGGTGGATTCTTATCCACTGTGCCAGTAGGGAAGTCCCTAAGAGTGTCTTTGTATACTAATGAGACGACTCACAGGTGGGGCAAAACGGCTTCACGACAGTGACCAGAAAGACCTCCACGGAAGGGACAGGGGCTAGGGACAGGGTTCAGTCACCAACGGCCAATGATTATTAAATCAGTCATGCCTGTGCAATGAAACAATTTCCAGACTAGGGGCCTGTCTCTTATACACATCTAGATGTGTATAAGAGACAGGTTCAAACGGGGCAAGAGATGTCGGAGCCAGGCCGGAGGCACACAGTCTCTCCAGCTCCGTGGTCCAGAGACAACCCTCGCTCCCCTCTTCAGATCTTCAGGGGAGCCTGGAGGCCCCACCAGCCTTTATGGTTTCTCTGCCCCTCGCCCCCACTTCTCAAACAAGCATTCTATTAAACTCTGCGCGAATTATCCTATTTGGGGTTCACCATCTGCTTCCTGCGGGGGACCCCGACGGCCCCAGGGAGGCAGAGTAAACAGAGGACTGCGTGGAACGCAGCACTGGGAAGACAATACTGTCTGTGGGGAAGGGCAAGTGCTCTGGGGTCTGATGCGCATCCTGGATCCCCCACTTCCTATCTCTGTTAAACCTGTTTCATCCTCAGCATCCACCTCTGAAAAATGGGGTTAATACTAGCGCCTACCTACTTCATAGGGCGGCAGTGAGGATCAAATGACACAGTACAAGTAGAGAGAGCTCACTGTCTCGCTCTTCATCACTGCTGACAGATACAGCAGGGATTGTCAGAGTTAACTGTAGAGTCCCGTCAACGCAGTAAGTGCCCAACATGTAACCACTAAAAGGCTGAAGTTCCAGGATAAGTAGATATGGGAAACATCAAGAAGCAACAGGGCAATCAATGGTAAGGAGGGAATCTAGAAGGACTGCCTGGAGGAGGTGATGCAGAGAAGTAAACAGTTAGCTAGTAGGATGGCAGGCAGACGGAACAGCAGATACAAGTGTGTGGAGGCCTGACACGACATCAGATGAGGGGCGGTTCAAACAGCTGAGTGCAGTGACCGTGAAGGACACATGCGGGCACAGTAAGAGCAGTTAGGCGGGGGTCACCGGAGAGGACTCTGGATGTCATGCCAAGGAGTCGGTTTTGTCCTCAAAGCAAGTCAGAGTTTCTAAGCTGGCAGCGGCCGATGGGTTAGAAGCTGAGAAGGTTCAATCTGGTGACACCACTGGCCCTGACCTGGGCATGGCAGGAGCACACAGTAGGTGATCTGCGTGCTTGTTGAAGAACGGATGCACAGCAGCAGTTGTGTAAGGCAAGATCTGGAACCTCCCTCCTCCTTCCAATACATAAGCAACACACTCCAGGCAGCTCGCCAGTCACGGGTCTTCCCAGGGATCTCACTGGCTCCGCTGTGGCAGGATGAAAGATATATTTGATGTTTGCCCTTGGTTCCTGGCACAGAGCTCCGAAGGCCTTTGGGATATCCAGAGGGCTAAGAGTGTCCTTTACGGTATTGTAAAGGAAAATAAAGTAAAAATTAAAAAATAAATAAATAAATAAATAAATAAAAATAAAATTCTTCATTTATTTATTTTTGGCTGTGTTGGGTCTTCATTGCTGCACGTGGGCTTTCTCCAGTTGCAGCAAGCGAGGGCTACTCTTCATTGCAGTGAGTGGGCTTCTCATTGAGGTGACTTCTCTTGTTGCCGAGCAGGGGGTTTTGGGTGCACGGGCTTCAGTAGTTGTGGCGCACGGGCTTCGTTGCTCCCTGGCACGTGGAATCTTCCTGGACCAGGGATTGAACCCGTGTTCCCTGCACTGGCAGGTGGATTCTTATCCACTGTGCCAGTAGGGAAGTCCCTAAGAGTGTCTTTGTATACTAATGAGACGACTCACAGGTGGGGCAAAACGGCTTCACGACAGTGACCAGAAAGACCTCCACGGAAGGGACAGGGGCTAGGGACAGGGTTCAGTCACCAACGGCCAATGATTATTAAATCAGTCATGCCTGTGCAATGAAACAATTTCCAGACTAGGGGCTTCCAGGTAGGTGGACACATCAGCGTGCTGGCTTCTTTGCCCTCCCCCCCACCTCGCCCTCTGCATTGCCCTCCCCCACACCTCGCCCTCTGCATTGCCCTCCCCCACACCTTGCCCTCTGCATTGCCCTCCCCCACACCTCGCCCTCCGCATCTCTTCCATTCGATGCTTTCTGAGTTACCGCCTGTATAATAAGCTGGTAACAGTGACTAAAGTGCTTTCCTGAGTTCAGTGAGTCATTTCATGGAATTACAGAACTTGAGGAGGGCTCGTGGAAACCTCGGGATGTATGGCGGCTCAATCAAGAATCCGCCGGCCAGTGCAGGGGACACGGGTTCCATCCCGGGTCAGAGAAGAGCACACACGTGGAGCGACTAGGTCCACGTGCCGTGACTACTGAAGCCCAAATGCCTACAGCCTGTGCTCCAGGACGAAGAAGCCACGGCAAGGAGAAGCCTGCGCCCCGCAGCAAGGGGTAGAAAAAAGCCACTCGCCACAGCTAGAGAAAAACTCTCACGGCACTAAAGACCCAGCAGAGACAAAAATTTAAAAATAAGATAAATAAGTGGCCCCTGGGATTTGTGACTGGCATCTGAAGTGGGGGCTGTCCTGTGGGGTCTCTGCTTAATTCCAGGTACATAGTGTCAGAATTGCATTGAATTGTTGGACACGCCAGTGGATGACGGAGAACTGGAAAGCTGCCTTCAGTCAGAAGTTGTGCTAGGAAAAAAGGCACCGCACCCCTTGACTTTGTGCTTCGTGGCATGCGCTGGACACTTCCCGCTGCCCTTTCGGCTGGGAGCCATGCCCGGATCCCACAGCCAGACTGACCACGGAAGGTCAGCCCTCATCTGGGCAGCAGCTGAGTCACCTGCTGACTCAACTGTCCCTCTGGGTGTGGCCGCTGGCGGCGCTCAGTACCAGCCAGAGAGCACGCCCCACGTCTGGCCCTGTGTCCTCGCTCTTAGCCCTCTGGCTCAGAAGTCCAGGGCTTGGAGGGACTTCCCTGGAGGTCCAGTGGCTAAGACCCCGAGCAGGATGCCCGGGTTCGATCCCTGGTCAGGGAACTAGATCCCACATGCCGCAACTAAGAGTTCACACGTTGCAACTAAAGATTTCACATGCTGCGCCCGATGCAGCCAAATAAATATACTTTTTTGAAAAAAGGAAGTCCAAGGACTGGAGAAGACTGGCCAGGAAGCCCGTACCCCTGCCACCTGCACTCTGCCCCCAGTGGGGTGCTAGACAGATGATCCCCTTCTTCCTTCCACTGAGCTCCGGTGTGCTGGGCACCCTACATGTCAGGCTGGGTTCCCTCAGAAGCAGAGCCTGAAACAAGGATTTAAGGGAACGATCCCAGGGAACCAGGACACAAATGGAAAGGAAGCCAACAGGGGTACATGGAAGAGCAGCCTCCAGCCGAGGGCACTGGGGCTCCAGCTCCAGTAGGGACGCCGGGGAGAGGCTGGAACACACCTCAGATGGTGCGCCTGTGCCCAGGGGGCTGGGGCAATTATTCCCAAACTCTTTTCCTTACTTGGCAGGGGGCTGCTCCCGTGGGAGACCTGGGTTCGATCCCTGGTTTGGGAAGATCCCCTGGAGAAGGGCATGGCCACCCACTCCAGTATTCTTGCCTGGAGAATCCCATGGACAGAGGAGCCTGGCGGGTGAGAGTCCATGGGGTCACAAAGAGTCAGACATGACTGAGTGACTAACACTTTGATTGCTCCCGTGGAGTTAACTCCCAGCTTTGCTGGCCTGACCCACACGCAGCCTGGGCCGGCAGAGAAACCTCGGGTCCTGGAGCAGCCTGGGAACCCGCATGTGCCCAAGGGGAACCCGTATGTGCCAAGAGGACAGGTGCACTAATACCACTCCAGTACACTCTGCCCAGGGAGAAGACCACCAACCAGAGGAGGTCAGTCCTCAAGTGGGGACGCACGCAAGGCCAGAGGTAGTCATAACCCAGGCAGGTAAAAGCAAAGGCTAAAGTCACTTCTAGAGCAGTGCTGACCAACAGAGATATAATGGAACACAACAGGATTGCATGTAGTTTTAAATTTTAGGGGACTTGGCTGGCAGTCCAGTAGTTAGGACTCTGTGCTTCTACTGCAGGGGGCCCACGTTCGATCCCTGGTCAGGGAAATAAGATCCTGAAAGTCAAATGTCAAAACCAAAAAAAAAAAGTTTTAAATTTTAGATTACTGAATTTAAAAAGTAAATTCATTTTAATAATGTTACTTAGCCTAATATATCCAAAATATTATCACTGCAACATGTAAACAATAGAAATTATTCATGATGTAGTTGGTATCCTTTTTTTTTTCCCTAGAAAGTCTTTGAAAACTGGTATATTTCATACTTCGGGACATCTCAATTCAGACCAGCCACACTTCCAGTGCTTAGTAGCCTACATGTGACTAGTGGCCACCATACTGGACGTCACAGTGTTTGAAGCAAAAATGAAAAGCACCAACTCCAGGCTGGACTACAAATTGCAACAATGGCTTGCCAAGGCATTGACACTAAAATCTGAGCCCCTTATTGGCTTCCCAAGTGAGGCTAGTGGTAAAGAACCCGCCTGCCAATGTATGAGACATAAGAGATGTGGGTCCAATCCCTGAGCCAGAAAGATCCGCTGGAGGAGGAAATGGCAACTCACTTCAATATTCTGGCCTGGAGACTCCCACGACAGAGGGGCCTGGTGGGTTACAGTCCACAGGTTTGCAAAGAGTTGGACACTATTGAGCGACTGAGCACACACGTGCACACACACATACACAGCTGATGAATATGGCCTGGAGTCATCCCAGAAGCAAGCCGGGATGTGGCTGGCTGCTGGGAGTGTGCCTGAGGTTCATGTTAAAAAGCCAAAGCAGAACAAAGACTCTAGAACACCTGCTAAGAAAGATGGTTTGAGCTTAAGCTACTGGCCATCCCCACCTCCAGTGACCTGGTTAGTGGGATGGCCCTTGCATTCTGGCCTCCCAGCATCCAGCGCTGTCCTTCAGTTTCCATGGTGATGACCCCTCTCCAGATCTGCGGGTGGTCATGTGACATAAGCCTGTATGGTCCGAATATCCCAACATTTTGTCCACAATGATTGGGACAAGGGACCCAGGTTGAACCAATGGACACCAAGTCAGGGATTTTGCTAGCATTTCTCGAAAGACAAGCTTCGGATCTCGGATAGACTGGTAGTTGTCAGACAGTGCTTCTGGAAGCTGCAATGTGAGAACCTGGTCTATGGCTCAGGAATCTAACAGTCAATTACCTTTCTGCTGATGAAGAGGCAGCGGCAAGGGAGAGCAGGGCAAGTAGCCTGCAGCCAGTCTTGTTAATGACCTGTCTGCCGTCGCTCTGTAAACCTTTACTTTCGTGGCTCAGCCAGAAACAGTTGCTTGGCAAGCACATTTTCACTTTGGAAGCTATGCTGCTGTAGCCGTGGTTATCGATTCCGAGGAAAACCTGTGTAGTTGTTTACGAGCATCAAACCCCAAATATTTGCAGAGAACCCCTTTCAGGAGCTTTTGGCACTACGATAACGCACACAAAATGTTCTACATCTCAGACTTCTTTTTTCTTGAAACAGAGAGAATTGTTCTCTACTCAAATCTGTAAAATGCATTAGCTCATAGTTTCCATTTTAAACCCAAATCAAATCAACTTTAATATGGACTGGGTATCTGAGGCTGCTGTTTCCCCAAAGATTACATTTGTAAGTCCGAACATTTTGGATGGCCCAGCAAGGAAAAACATGAAAACAGAGACTGAGATCCATCAGAAAAGCCCAGATCCCATCCAACTTTCAATCACCTGTATACACATTCAAGTACCGCCTCGCCTGTGAAAGGATTCCACAAATAACGGGCCTAGAACTGGTATTTTATGTTCACGATCGGGTTGGTTTTTTTTTTTTTTTTTTTTTTTTGGCCACACCGTGCGGCACATGGGATCCTATTAATAGTTCCCCCAAGCAGGGACTGAACCTCTATGCCCTGCACTGGGAGCATGGAGTCCCAACCACTGGACCACCAGGGAAGTCTCTCATGATCGGCTCGACAGGGACCAGTGGTTTGATTTCAACAATCATATATATTCAGCACTTCCTTGGCGGTACACTAGATGAGAATCCGCTTGCCAATCCAAGGAGTCATGGGTTCAATTCCTGGTCTGGGAAGATTCCACATGCCGAGGGGCAACTAAGCCTGTGAGCCACAACTACTGAGCCCGTATTCTAGAGCCTGTGTTCTGCAACAAGAGAAGCCACCGCAATGAGAGGCCTGCACACCGCAACGAAGAGTAGCCCCTGCTCACCACAACTAGAGAAAACTGATGTGCAGCAGCAAAAACCCAGAACAGCCAAAAATTTTTAAATAAATTAAACTTAAAAAAAAAAATTTTTTTTTTAATGTGTTTTTAAGCAATCACATGTATTTATTGAGCATCTACTATGTACCAGGCTTTATGCCAGGCACTGGGGTAACATTTGTGGAGAAGCAGCCATCAGCATCATGCCTTGTGGGGACCGCAGACACACACAAGTGAACAAACAGTTCCAGAGTGCTACAGTGCTGGGGAGAAAAGCTACAAGGTGTAACAAGAAGAGTAGGGTGGGGAGGAAAGGTCTGTCCAAGGAAGCAGCATCCGGGCTGGGGCTGCAGGATGAGAAGCCGTCACCCCGTGGAGGAGCAGAAGCTGAGGGCTTGGAGGTGCAGGCAGAGGGGTCCTGCAGGCAGACAGATAGCATGAGTCTGAGTCCTGAGACTGGATGGCACTTGCTGAGTGTGAGAACAGAAAGAGGTCGGCAGCTGAGGCCTGCTGCGGGGATGGGCTGAGGGCAGACGAAACGTGCAGGCTAGGCAGGGGCTGGATCATGCTGGCCATTACAAGCCATGGTAAGGAACCTGGATTTCATTCAAAATTACAGGGGCGGGGAAGGCACTGGGGCCACAGATGCGTTTTTTTAATATAATAATTCTATTTATTTATTTTTGGCTGTGCTGGGTCTTCGTTGCTGCCAGGGCTTCTCTCCAGCTGCGGCGAGTGGGGCTGCTCTCTAGTTGCGGTGCACGGGCTTCTCTTGCCGCAGAGCACAGGCTCGAGGGCACACGGCCTGCGGCTCACGGGCTTAGCTGCTCCATGGTATTTGGTATCTTCCCGGATCAAGGATCAAACCCGTGACTCCCGCCTTGGCAGGTGGATTCCTTACCACGGAGCCACCAGGGAAGCCCCACAGATGGGTTTTAAGCAGGGGCACAGCAAGTTCTCATCCGGGAGGTGTGTGCAGAATAAGTCACGTTGGACATCCCGGGTTCGAGGTGCCTGCTAGATCTTCAAATGAAGACTTGAGTTCAGCATCTGCGATACTGGAAGACAGAGGACAGACTCGGCTGGAGACATAATTTGGAAGCAGTCAGCATACAGATGGTCTTCATGAACGCTCTGAGGCTGGCTGGAGTAAGAATGCACCATTGAGAGACTGGGGAGAATCAGTCATCAGTGTTGGCAAAGACGTGGAGAACCAGAAACCCCTGTGCACTCTTGATGGGAAAATAAAATGGGACAGTTGCTATGGTATGGTGGTTCCTCAAAAAAAATTACACATAGAATCACCACAGGACCCAGCAAATCCACCTTCGGGTGGAATTTCTTCAACCAAAAGACACCAAGCACGGTCTCAAGGCATCTGTGCAGCCACGTCCACAGCAGCATTCTTCATAACAGTCCAAAGACGGAAGCAGCCTAAGCACCCAGCAACGGACGACTGGATAAGCAAAATGGGGGTATATACACATATTAAATACAATGGAATATATGCAGCCTTTAAAGGGAAGGAAATTCTGACACATGGTACAAAATGGATGAAGCTTGAGGACATCACACTAAGTCAAAGAAGCTAGTCACAAAAAGACAAATACTGTGTGATTTACTTCAGTGAGATACCTAGAGTCAAACTCACAGAAACAGAAAGTAGAATGCTGGGTGCCAGGGGCTGGAGGAAGAACAGAAACGGTGTGTGTGGGTGGGGACGGAGCCGGGGAGCTGTTGTTTACTGGGTATGGTTTTTGTTTTGCAAGATGAAAAGAGTTCTGGAGACGGATGGTGGTGACCGTTGCCCAACAATGAGAATACTTAATACCACTGAATGATATACTTAATAATCATTAAGACACTAAGTTTTATGTTTACGTGTATTTCAGCACAATTAAAAACATTTTAAAATACATAAATAATGTTTTAAAAAGCATTCACGGGTACCAACCAGAGGAAATATATCAGCCTCATGGCTTTGGAAAAACTCTGGCTTTCCACCTATGCTGTTGCAAACTGGGTAGAAGGCATCCAGCGGCAGGAGGAGGGAGCCGCAGAAACTCCATCTAGCTGATCATCAGAGCCTCCTGGAGGGGGACTTGCCTGGAAGTCCAGTGGTTAAGACTCCAGGCTTCCAGAGCAGGGGGCATAGGTTCAATCCCTGGTTGAGGAACTCAGATCCCATATCCCACAAGATGTGTGGTGCAGTCAAAAAAAAAAAGAAGCTCCTTGAGGGTCTGATTCTATACATCCGGGGGTGGAGTTAAGGGGATCTTGAATATTACAGAGTTCTGAATGGGACCCAGATTCAGGAGCCCCAAGCTAAAGCACTTGTTGTTGTTCAGTCACCAAGTCCTGTCCAACTCTTTCCAACCCCATGGACTGCAGCACGCCGGGCTCCCCTGTCCTTCACTATCTCCCAGAGTTTGCTCAAACTCACATTCATTGAGTCGGTGATGCCATCCAGCCATCTCGTCCTCTGTCACCCCCTTCTCCTCCTGCCCTCAATCTTTCCCAGCATCAGGGTCTTTTCCAGTAGGTCGGCTCTTCACATCAGACGGCCAAAGTATTGGAGCATCAGCTTCAGCATCAGTCCTTTCAGTGAATATTCAGGGCTGATTTCCTTTAGGATTCATCTTATATTATGCTGCTGTTCCCATCTTCTCATCTGGTTTGCAAACTTAAGTGGAGTGACTGTGCCTTATATCTACCGTGAGAATCTAAATCATTTGTGGAATTTTTTTTTCCCCAGACTATGGATGCCTGGGACCTACCACACATCAATTAAATCAGCATCTCCGGACATCTTGTGATTTTCCAAAAGCTCTCAGAAGGGACTCTGATGCATTCTCCTATACTGACACCTCCTGCTCTAGCACTGGCTAACAGTGCTTCAGAGAGAGGCTCAGTGTTTGCTGAGTGACTCACAGAATCAAGTCCTTTGCATAAGACATTCAAAAGGGAAAATCTGTGGTGCTTCACTTGTTACTTATTCTAAATATTTTTCTGTGGCTATTTTCTGCATAATTTAGATCACGTGATCAATAATAATAACAACTAGCACCTCATATATGCCAGGTGCCAATCGTTTGTTTCCCATGTATTATTATCCCATTTAATTCTCAATCTTATAGCTAAAGAAGGTACTGTTATTATCTCCATTTTACAGATGAGGAAACTGAGGCACAGGGAAATCCAGCCACTTCCTCAAAAATAAATTTTTCTTTTATTTACATGGCATTTACATCATGAGCATTCTCATAACCTTTAAAAAGTGACCATTATCCTCTTCTTAATGGCTGTATCACTGTTTTTCATTGTTTTACCCTACTATTATTTTTTTTAATCATTTTGCCCTAATTTGTTAACTCATTTCTCACTGTAAGGCAGGTCTTTGTCTTGGTTGCCACTGTTTACCATTTTAATGGCTTCCCTGAAGGCTCAGTGGTAAAGAACCCAATTGCCAGTGCAGAAGATGCAGGTTCGATCTCTGGGTTGGAAAGATCCCCTGGAGAAGGAAATGGCAACCCACTCCAGTACTCTTGCTGGGGGAATCCCATGGACAGAGGAGCCTAGCGGGCTACAATCCATGGGGTATGAAAGAGTCAGACATTTTAAACAATACTGCAGTGGATATTTTTGTGCTAAAGGTCTTTTCTATATTTCACAAAACTTTCCTTAGGAAAGATTATGGAAAGAATGTTCTGACGGTAAATGGCATTAAACACTGAACAAAAGTCTTTATTAAGGCGATTGTGCTGAATGAGCTGGGTCAAGGCCGTCTCCAGAGACGTGTTACATGCCTGGCCTAACTCCTACCAGCTCGCACCAAACACATACTGCGGGCCAGGGGCTTGTGAACGCTTTACAGATCTGATCCACCTGGTCCTCACAAGACCCGGGAGGGAGGCACAGTGAGATGCCTGAGGCAGAGAAACGCCAAGAAATGAATCCAGGCTCACAGGACCAGCCAAAGCAAAGCCAGGACAGGAATCCACAGCTCCTACCACCAGGCTGGGCCTCGCAGGCAACGCAGGTGCTCCACAGCCACCCCAAGAAACTACAACTAACGAGAGTGACGGGAATGAGCCCTGTCCATCAACTCGACCACACAGGAGACGTCTCACCGCCCAGGCCAAAATCCACACGCAGTCACTCAGAGCAACACAGGGTTTCTGCCCTAAAGGCATAGACCCTTCAGATGCAGAGAGAAAGTGGAAAAAAGAGGCCAATTACCTCGACCTAGGACCCACTCGGAACCCTTATAGCTGCTTTACAATTCAGGGATCCCCAACCTGATGCTCTCAGGTGGAACTGATGTAATAACAGTAATAAAAGTGTACGATAAATGTAATGTGCTTGAACCATCCCCCAAACCATACCCCACCCCCGCTCCCGGGACTGTGGGTGGAAAAAATGTCACCCACAAAACCTGTCCCGAGTCCCAAAAATGTTGGTGACTGATACATTGTTTTATATATATATGTGTGTGCGTGTGTGTGTGTTATGGGTTGATATTTGTTAATGTTCCAGACCAATGAACCAATGGAAGTGGGTTTATTTGGAAATAGGATCTTTGGAGATGTAACTAAGATGCATTAATAAATTAAAGATGAAGTCATACTGGAGTACAGCGGGCTCTTATTCCCATAAGACTGGTGTCCTTGTAAGAGAGAGGCAGAGAGACACAGAGGGGAGAGGCACATGGAACAACCCAGGCAGAGACGGAAGCAACGCAGCTGCAAGACGACGAACACCAAAGACTGCCAGCCAAGCCCAGAAGCTGGAAAGAGGCAAGGAAGAGGTCTCCCCCATAGGCTTCAGCACCCTGCCAACACCTTGGTTTTGGACTTCTGGCCCCCAGAAGTGTGAGACAACACATTTCCACTATTTTTGAGCCACCAAGTTTGTGGTACTTTTGTTATGGCAGCCCTAGGAGATGAATCCAATATTTTTAAAAACTTACTCATTTATTTATGGCTGCACTGGGTCTTCCCTGCTGCACGTGAGCTTTCTCTACTCACGGTGAGCAGGACTGTTCCAGTTGCAGTTCTCGTCGAGGTGGCTCTTCTCATTGTGGAGCACAGGCTCTAGGGCGCGCAGGCTCAGTAGCTGCGGCTCACAGGCTGGGTTGCCCTGTGGCACGTGGGATCTTCCCGGACCAGGGATCGAACCGGTGTCCCCTACATTGGCAGGCAGATTCTTATCCACTGGACCACCATGGAAGCCCAATGAACACAGTATTGCCTGGTCTGTTAACTCCATCAAGACAGAAACTAGGGACTTCTCTGGCAGTCCCAGCAGTTAAGATTTCCACCTTCCAGGGCTTCCCTGGTGGCTCAGTGGTAAAGAATCCACCTGCCAGTGCATGGGACCCGAGCAACTAAGCCCACAGGCGACAACTACTGCATCCATGCTCCAGAGCTGGGGAGCTGCAGCTCCTGAAGCCTCATGTCCCAGAGCCCGCGCTCCATAACAAGAGAACCCACTACGGTGAGAAGCCCGCACACCGCAACTAGAGAAACCCCCACCACTAGAGAAAAACTCTCCCACGGCCCCCAATAAAAATAAATACATAAAGTTACTTTTTAAAAAAACACTTTTGTTATGGCAGCCCTAGGAGATGAATCCAATATTTTTAAAAACTTATTCCTTTATTTATGGCTGCACTGGGTCTTCCCTGCTGCACGTGAGCTTTCTCTACTCATGGTGAGCATGGTTCTAGTTGCAGTTCTCGTTGAGGTGGCTCTTCTCATTGTGGAGCACAGGCTCTAGGGCGCGCAGGCTCAGTAGCTGCGGCTCACAGGCTTGGCTGCCCTGTGGCACGTGGGATCTTCCCGGACCAGGGATCGAACCGGTGTCCCCTACATTGGCAGGCAGATTCTTATCCACTGGACCACCATGGAAGCCCAATGAACACAGTATTGCCTGGTCTGTTAACTCCATCAAGACAGAAACTAGGGACTTCTCTGGCAGTCCCAGCAGTTAAGATTTCCACCTTCCAGGGCTTCCCTGGTGGCTCAGTGGTAAAGAATCCACCTGCCAGTGCATGGGACCCGAGCAACTAAGCCCACAGGCGACAACTACTGCATCCATGCTCCAGAGCTGGGGAGCTGCAGCTCCTGAAGCCTCATGTCCCAGAGCCCGCGCTCCATAACAAGAGAACCCACTACGGTGAGAAGCCCGCACTCCGCAACTAGAGAAACCCCCACCACTAGAGAAAAACTCTCCCACGGCCCCCAATAAAAATAAATACATAAAGTTACTTTTTAAAAATAAAGACGTCACCTTCGAATGCAGAGGGTGTAGGTTCAATCCCTGGTCAGGGAGTTAACATCCCACATGCCTCATGGCCAAAAAACCAAAAGCACGAAATAAGCAATACCATGGCAAAGTCAATAAAGACTTCTTAAAGTCTTTTTGATGGTCGACATCAAAAAATCTTTTTTAAAAAAAGCTATACTTTGTTCATCTTGGAACCCCAAACATGGAAACAGTCCCCGGCTAGTAGAAGGGACTCAGAAAGTGTTTGTTGAGTGAGCAAGAGAAAAAATTAATAAAGTATAAACTCAGGAAGGAGGAGGAACTAAGTCTTTTATCTCTACGAACACATCAAAGCAAATGAGGTGCTCAATAAATGTTTGAAGAATGAATAAGTGTCTTTAAATAAATAAATGATAAGCCCAGGAAGGCTCTGCAATGAGTCCTATTAATCTATTTCCCCAGGACTCGGCAGAGTGTGTGGAACACAGAAGCTCCTTAATGAATTTTGGAGCAAAGGGAAAAAAAAAAAAATGAAGAGAAAGATGGGAGCGAAGGAAAGCAGACCAGGATCATACTTTCCCAACTCTGGGTCTAGGTAGGAATTTGCTTCCTGCATGCATCTAACTGAGGAATGGCCAAGGTCATGAAATAAGCAGTTGGATTTTAAACAGCTTCAATTATACAGAAAGGGCTTTCACAGTCCTTTGAATATAATTCACCTCCCCCTCCTTGAATATGTTTTTTTCTAAACACTTGAATATTGTTATTCTAAAACACATTGCTTTGTCTTTCACATGAACTTGAACATTGTTTTTCTGAAACGCGTTTCCTTTTCTTTCACATCCAGAAATCATAAGGCTTCCCAACCCTTCCAACAATGTCAGAAATGCACCTCTGAGTTGAGAGGTCAGCGCTTCTGCGTTCAGCTCCGAGGACACATTTCCCGTCTCTGTGCTGGATTCAGCCTGACCCCTGCCCTGCGGCCAAAAAGGGACATCAGCTGGGCTCAGGGAAATTCAATTCGGGCTGACAGCCCACGGCCTGAGGAGGACAGGGCGTCTGCCTCGACCTCTGCAAAGGCAAAGGCAGGGAGGGAGGGAGAGACGCAGAGGTTCCTCCTGGGCTTGGCTTGGAAGGGTCTAACGTTTAGGTCAGTTCATTTCTACACATGGAGAAAAGTCCTGAAAATAAGGCCAAGTGATTCCCACTGCCGGCTCAGAATTCAATGACACTGTCATTTGCTACTCCCGGTGCTATTTGGGGTGAAAAAAAGGAACGTCTTGTTCTTTATTCCTTTGGACTTGAACTTTCCCAGGGATGACAACTGCTCAGTTGTGAAGCATGATTTTATTCCTTCCTTCCTTCATTTGTTTTGTTTTGTTTTTAATTATTTCTGTATTTGGGTACACTGGGTCTTAGCTGCGCCAAGTGGGATGTAGTTTCCTGACCAGGGACGGAACCCAGACCCCCTGCATTGGAAGGGAGCAGTCTCCCTGTATTGGAAGTGCGCAGTCTTAGTCACTGGATCACCAGGGAACTTTCACTTCATTTATTTTTTATTCTGCATGAATATACATAATATATGAGAGGCCCCAGGACTCATGTCCCGGTAGATATAGAGAAACTCTGCATGTGTGCATGCTAAGTTGCTTCAGGCATCTCTGAATGAATCATCTTTGTGACCCTGTGGGCTGTAGCCCACCAGGCTCCTCTGTCCATAGGATTCTCCAGGTAAGAATTCTGGAGTGGGTTGCCATGCCCTCCTCCAGGGGATTTTTCCGACCCAGGGATCGAACCTACAGCTCCTGCGCTGTAGGCAGATTTTTTTTTTTTTACCACTGAGTCACTTGGGAAGCCTATAGAGAATCTCTGCTCCTGGGCATTTTCCCACTGTCTACTGAACTCCAGAGCTCCAGCACTTGTCTGCTCCACGAGATGCCAGGTGCAGGTCAACGACTGTCACAGTGACGAACAAGGAAAAGAAAGGCTGACCCCTTCTCAGAGCCAGTTAGCAGGAAAGGCAAAGAACTGCTTTATGTGTTTTGATGTAGCCCTGACTTGGTCAGCTTAAGCACGGATATGGGGACTTTCCACCCTATCAAAGCAGTCAGTTGAGACGGAGATCACTGTTATTTTATCAGACACAGGGCTGTGTGGTTGGATTAGTTTATGTGACCTTCCTGTGGCCCCAGGGCATCCCACGCTGAGCCTAAGCCAGTAGCTGTCCATCTGAATGATTTTTTAAAAATATTTATTTATTTAGGCTGCGCCAGTGCTTAGATGTGGAACACAGGATCTAGCTCCCGGGCTAGGGATGGAACCTGGGCCCCGGCACTGGGAGCATGGAGTCTTAGCTACTGGACCACCAGGGAAGTTCCAGTCTGTATAATGTTCATCTTTCCTTTTCCTCTAGACAGAAAGCCCAATGACCATAGGGCTGAGTTATACTGCTGCTTACACTGAGCACAGTTCCTGGTACCTAAGTAATAAGAATCTATATACGTTATATGAAAGAGCCAACAAATAAACAAATAAATGAAAAGAAGTAACGGTGTTGGGCTTTACATTATTGTTAAAAAAGAGCGGTGGTTTAGAATCAGGTGGGGTTTTGTTTCACTCATGGTCCATCACTTATCTGCTCCATGAGACGTTGATTGAAATATACAACAAACGTACAGAATGGTCTATGTCATAAAAGTACCAGTTGAAGAATTTTGACATCCATGTAATCAGTACCCAGAGCACTCGCAGAATCTCAGAAGCTGCCTTATGCTCCCTACAGGTCACTCACTCTTCACCGACCCACTCAAAGGTGAACCACTATCCTGCAAGATGCATGCATCTGACGTGTTATCATCCTCCCTGACTCTTATCTTCACACTGGGAATGTAATACTTACCATGCCATGAGTATAACATTTCGTACATGTGTGTGCAATACTTGGCAGCAACAGTCACTGTTTTAACAGTAGTAATAGTAGTAGTAACAGGACCAGTGACAGCAGATGTGATAGGAGAAGCAGTAGTTGCAAGAATAGAAGCAGCAGCAATCGTAACAACAGAAGCAGTAACAGTGGTAACAGAGGTAGTATTGTTAAGAGTAGAAGCAGCAGTAATAGGGACAGCTAACACTCATACAACACGTGATGTTCTCAATACTGGTCCAAGTGCTGTACCTTAACTCATCTAATGCTCAAAGCAATCCTTATCAACACAGATAAAATAGGATTTTACAGATAAAGAACCTGAACTTAAAGGAAGGGAAGTACAGATAAAAGCACAGCAGTTAAGTAGCTTTCTCAAGGTCACAGAGAGTGTCCTAAATCCAGGATTTTAATACCAGCAGTCTGGCCACAGAGTCTGTCCTCTCAACAGCACTCTTTTTAATAAATACTTGCAGAGCAAAGAAAGATCTGTCCTCCAATATCTGTTCTCTTTCTTTGGTCTCATAATCATCTTCAATTTTGGTAACCAGGTAGTCTTGCAGAAGAAAGATCACATTTCCCAGCCTTCCTTTCAGATAAGTATAGCTAAAGGACTAAATTCTGGCCAACAGAATATAAGTTGAAGCAGTAGGTGTGATACCCAGAAGCATCCTTAAAAGAAGAGGCCTGCCTGTCCACTTCAGTATTCCTACCTGGGAAATCCCATGGACAGAGGAGTCTGGCAGGCTGCAGTCCATGGGGTTGCAAGACATGACTTAGAGACTAAATAACAACATGCATTTGTCAGTTTCTGTTATGTAAGTACTGTAAGAAGCGAAATAATTAAAAAGCATTATTTGTGATTTAAAAAAAAAGGGTCTGCCTTTCTTCTTCCTTCTTCCTGTTGGTAGATGTTATAGCCGGGACAGAAGTAGTCAGAATGGGCCATGAGGTGACCTTGGGGGGAATGGAGGCCCACATGGCAGAAAAACAAGAGAGGACAAGTGTGGGTCTTTCACAGGTTGCTGTAGCACCCCTGTAACTGAACTTTTAGGTAAGAGATAAATATACTACTTCTGTTTTCTATTTAAGCCAATGTTCTTTTAGATTTTACATCATTCATAACAAAACCTAATCTTAAATAATGCACTCTTATAACAATTATAATTAATACTGAAACTGAAGAAGACTCTGCAGGATGTTCCCAGGGACAGACACACACACACACACACACACACACACACACACACACACACCCCCTACCATGTTCCCTACTACTTGTTTCTATAAAGGCTGTAGCCTCCAAGGCCTTCCCCGAGATTCAAAGAGCAAATTTCATCAGGAAAATGAGAATATGCACAAAGAAAGCAGTGAAGTAAGACAAAATAATAATAATTTAGCCGTAAGACAAAGTCAAGATCTTTAGTTCCTCCTCAAGGGCTACAGGTAACATCCTGAGCCATATCCTTGAGCTGTTTTGCAGATACTGAAACCTCCACCAGGTAGAAGACGTTAACTGCAGGCTGACCACTAACATGTGTACCCCAGACTGGGGCTGGAAGCAAAAGGCTGATAGATGAGGTTCCCAAAACACCACCCTGTTACCTCACCAGCAGCCAATCAGAGCACCATGCACAAACTGATCACACACCCTGTGACCCTCTCCTCATGAGTTTAGGTCTCAAGCCCGTTCTCCTTGCTTGGTGCCCTGCAATGAAAGCTGTACTTTCCTTCGCCACAACCTGGTGTGAGCAGATTGACTTTGCTGTGTGTTGGGTGAGCAGACTCAGGTTTGGTTTGGTAATAATATCACCTAAACAGATATCTCCAAAACTAACATCACTTTTATATTGGATTCTTGATTTATAAAACAAAACAGAATAAAACATAATTCTGTAATAGTCAAACTAGGAAAATCAGCAGGCCAAGTCTCATTTATCCTAGAAGATGGTAGCAACAGTCTCCCATTACTTCATGTCTGGGTCACATGAAAGCCTCTTAGGTTGGCCTCCCTGCCTCCAGCCTCTAACTTCTCCTCCACACTCAGGGCGTTCTTGTCTAACTATCCTTAAATATAACTTTCATCTTAAAAACTGGAATAATTACAATGCTCTATGCCCTTACATTATATGAGACACTTTCTTGTAGACCTTTTTTCTTAATCTCACAAAAACCTGAAACATAAATATCATTACCCAGATTTCATAGATAAGAAAAAAGAACAGAGAAAGTTAGTGACTTGCCTGAGATCACAGCAAGATGGGGGCAGAGCAAGATTCAACCACCTGTCCAGCACCCATGTCTTTCCACCACTAAGCTGACTTTTGAGATATGCCAATCATAGCAGGTGGACCCCATGTTGATTCACCCTGGCAACTTAAAAATTCCTGGACTCTTTCCGTTTTCTCTGCTTACTCTTCATGGTTCTTCACAGACTGTCCAGTCCAATTTTTTTTTTTTATCATCCACCAACACAAACCTCCACCCACTGAGGTCAGATGCCTTAAGATTCCATCACGTGCCTCTACGCCAGTCCCCAGTAGCCCCAGCTGCAAAACGGGGCAAATCATACCTCTGTAAGAGCCAACACTGCAGGAGGAAAAAGACAAGAGACTTGGAATCGGGAAAATTGGTTTCAAATCCAACCAGGCAAGATATGGTATATATACACAATGGAATATTACTCGGCCATAAAAGGGAACGAAATTGCGTCATCTGCTGAGATGTCAATAGAGTCTGTCATACAGAGTAAAGTCAATCAGAAAGAGGAAAACAAATATCATATATTAACACATATATGTGGAATCTAGAAAAATGGACTTATTTCCAGGACGGGAATAGAGAGGCAGGGGTAGAGAAGAGACAGGTGGACATGGAAAGGAGGGGTGGCTGTCTCTTATACACATCTTGTTCATCTTGGAACCCCAAACATGGAAACAGTCCCCGGCTAGTAGAAGGGACTCAGAAAGTGTTTGTTGAGTGAGCAAGAGAAAAAATTAATAAAGTATAAACTCAGGAAGGAGGAGGAACTAAGTCTTTTATCTCTACGAACACATCAAAGCAAATGAGGTGCTCAATAAATGTTTGAAGAATGAATAAGTGTCTTTAAATAAATAAATGATAAGCCCAGGAAGGCTCTGCAATGAGTCCTATTAATCTATTTCCCCAGGACTCGGCAGAGTGTGTGGAACACAGCAGCTCCTTAATGAATTTTGGAGCAAAGGGAAAAAAAAAAAAATGAAGAGAAAGATGGGAGCGAAGGAAAGCAGACCAGGATCATACTTTCCCAACTCTGGGTCTAGGTAGGAATTTGCTTCCTGCATGCATCTAACTGAGGAATGGCCAAGGTCATGAAATAAGCAGTTGGATTTTAAACAGCTTCAATTATACAGAAAGGGCTTTCACAGTCCTTTGAATATAATTCACCTCCCCCTCCTTGAATATGTTTTTTTCTAAACACTTGAATATTGTTATTCTAAAACACATTGCTTTGTCTTTCACATGAACTTGAACATTGTTTTTCTGAAACGCGTTTCCTTTTCTTTCACATCCAGAAATCATAAGGCTTCCCAACCCTTCCAACAATGTCAGAAATGCACCTCTGAGTTGAGAGGTCAGCGCTTCTGCGTTCAGCTCCGAGGACACATTTCCCGTCTCTGTGCTGGATTCAGCCTGACCCCTGCCCTGCGGCCAAAAAGGGACATCAGCTGGGCTCAGGGAAATTCAATTCGGGCTGACAGCCCACGGCCTGAGGAGGACAGGGAGGGGGGGGGGGGACAAAGTGAGAGTGGCGCTGGCAGGTATGCGTTACCACATGCAAACAGCCAGCCAGTGGGGCCTGCTGCCCAGCACAGAGAGCGCAGTGCTCCGCGACGCCCAGCAGGGCCGGAGGGAGTGCCGGGAGGGAGGGGATACATGGGTTCACAGAAATGATTCACTTTGCTGTACAACAGAAACTAACACAACATTGTAAAGCAATTATACTCCAATCAAAAAAGAAAAATCCAGTCGGGCAAGCTGTCTGTGAAGTGAATGTGGTAAACCCTTCCTGGTAGGAGTATCAGGTGGACTGAATGAAATCGTACCTTTAAAGAGCCACTCGGCTACACCAGCACGTATTACTGTTGACAGTCCTGTCCTGTTATCATTCCTGACTTCATTCAGGTGCCCCACCACCTTTCCCACGGCCCACAGGAGACACATCAAAAAGCCTGCAGTTCTACAAATGCCGAAGATCTGGTCGCCACTAACATCCACGCTCGTGGTGTCTCTTGCAGGTTTCAGGGCTTGAGTCTGGTCAAATTCTGCATTTCCACCTCCCAAAAGCATCCCTCCACATTTCCCAGGCTGGGCTCTTTGGGCCACTCACCGATTCCATAGCGAATCTCTTGATGAAAAACTGGAGAGCCTGGAGGCTGAAGATCTCATGTCTCAGCCGTCACATCAGAAAATTACCTGGATGGGGGGTGGGCAAGAAAAAAGGTGACAAAGAGTCATACAGCAGGGCTTAGACAGAAGACATTGTCTCAGACCAACATGTGATTTCATCTGGAGGCCAGCACCCTTGTTAGGACTATTCCCACTCCACAGCAGCCATCCAGGAGTGGGAAGGAAAGCAGCTGGGAAACCACTGTTTCAGCAATCCACTGTGGGGCTGACATCTCCATCAGTAAATGTGCGCAAGTGCTCTGGAATCCTTCTTGCATTCTATTTCTAGCTCTACGTTGGAGAGCAATTTACAAGTCATTAACATCTCCAGACCTGGGCTCCGAAACATGAAATTAAATTGTGCTGACAGGTACAGCAGACAGACAGACAGACAGCCACAGCTGTATGCCCACGGGGAAGTAGAAAAGTACTAAGGCAATCAACCCCAAGAAGAAGGCAGATATATACATGAATCTCTATATTTCAGGACAGCCCCTCTGAACGGGAGACTAAATTTTAATTAATTCATGCATACCAAAGCTTAATTAATTGCTGAGTGCACAGAGCACAGGAAGTCTGGGATTAAAAGTGTTACATAAGGGAACAGCTTCAATATTTTTGGAATGGAGGGGAAACAGAGGTGGGGGGTGTGAAAACAAGAGAAGTGAAAGGACCTGCTTGATTCTTCTCCAGTGATCCCTAGTTCAGAGTGGTAATTTCATCTGGGGCCAGAAACCCAGGCACACACTTGAAGCACCACCTCCATTACTCCTAAGTCATGTGTCTCTTCCTAGGTATTTCTCAGCCTGTCCCCCCTCTCTCTCTCCATCTCCACCAGCACAGCCCTGGACCAGACTCCATCATTCTCAACCTGGCTGACTACACCTACAACTACCTCCCTCCAAACTGGTCTCCCCTCGTCACCATTTCTCCCTCTGAAATCTGATCCCCTACACTACAGCCAGGACGATCTTTTCCTTTTTATGCTTTACTGTGCAGAATTTTACACAGACACAACAGAGATCCCCACTGCCCAGCCCCAATCACCATCGACTTATAATCAATCCTACTCCATCCACACCCTAACCCCTCCGCTCTCCAACTGTTATTTAGAAGCAAGCTCCAGACATCTTATTTCAGTCATTAACATTACAGCATGTGTTGCTATATAATGTCTTTTACAAAAACGTAACAGCAATACCTTTACCACACCTAAAAAGATGATAATTCCTTGATATCACCCAATAGTCTCATAAATGTTTAATGTTTTTTTAACAACAAAAAAAATCCCAGATCCGAATACAACTGGCTAATAGCAGGTGGCGCTAGTGGTAAAGAACCTGATTGCCAATACAGGAGACTCCGGAGACGCAGATTTGATCCTTGGGTAGGGAAGATCCCCTGGAGGAGGGCATGGCAACCCACTCCATTATTCTTGCCTGGAGAATCCCACGGGCAGAGGAGCCTGGTGGGCTACAGTCCATAGGCTCGCAAAGAGTTGGACACGACTGAAGTAACTTAACACAATATTAAAAATCATTTAAAATACAAATCTGATCATGTCATCTGTTCATCTACAGCTTAACATTCTTCAGTGGCTTCTCAGTGCTTCCAGACAAAAATCAATCAACAGGAACTCCCCCGGTGGTCCAGTGGTTAAGAATCTGTACTTCCACTGCAGGGAGCAAGGATTCTGTCCCTGGCTGGGAAACTAAGATCCCACATGGCATGTGGTACACTCAAAATGTTTTTTTAATAAATAAAAGCAAAAAGAGCTCCCTAAAAAAAAAAATATATATATATATATAATTTAACATACTCAGACTCCTACCCACCTCCTCCCTGACCTCACCTTGTCCACCCAGGCAGCTGGCTCACTGCTGCAACCACTCAACCTTCTTTCAAATCCTGCAGCTTCCCACAGTCCTCCGACCTCAGGTCTTTTGCGCCTGCTGTTCCCTCTGCCTGTAAGGCTTCCTCATTGACTCTGCCTAGTTAACTCCTGTACTTCTTTAAATCTTACTTCCTCAGGGAAACTCTTCCTACTCCTCTAGACTAGATCACAGGATTTATCTCAGTTTTTAACTCTACATTATTCACATGAGAACTGATTAACATCTGCTTTGATAGTAAGTCATGTGAGTACACAAAGATAATGTTTGGATTTCCCGGTTGTTATCGCCAGACCACACAGTGGTGTCCAGCACAGTATTAATAAATATTTGTTGGATAAATGATCAAACTACTTTCTTCAACTTTAGATGCCAACAATGATTGCCTTTCTGAACTTTGAGTCATACATTTAAATTAGATGGGGAATTGATAGTCTTATCCTAAAACTGATATGGAAAAGCAGTGAACTCAGGAAAGCCAAAACCTTCTGGAGGACTCACATTTCCCAATTTCAAAGTGTCCTACAGGACTCCCCCGGTGGTCCAGGGGTTAAGAATCCCCCTGCCAATGCAGGGGACATGGGTTCGATCCCTGGTCCAGGAAGCTTACACAGGCTGTAGGGCAAATAAGCCCGTGAGCCACAACTACTGAGCTCACAAGAGTCTGTATTCTGCAGCAAGAGAATCCACCGCAATGAGAAGCCCAAGCACCAAAACCAAGAGTGGACCCCGCTATGAAACTAGAAGTCCATATGTGCAGCAACAAAGGCCTAGCACAGCCAAAAATAAGGAATTAAATAAAACCTACTACAAAGCTGGAATAATCAAGGCAGTGAGGTACAGGCATAGCATAAACATGTACTGCCCCCCAGAATCACAGAGCATGACCTTTCCAAAACATTCACCTCCTGACCACAACTTAACATGCTGTATGTGCATGAAAACCAAGACCCTGTACTGGCATAAATGATCAGTGCCTCTCCCAGCCCACCTCTCATCTTACCTTCCCTTTGCTTTCCTTGCTCCACTCAGGCAAACAATTAAGGCAGTGTCTAGGCTGGATCATTTCTCCCATTCTTCACTCTCAATCTGAATTTCAATTATACATCCCTGCCCTTCAGCATGTGACTCTGCAGTCCTTCCCACCATGGTGGTTGGTGGTTCTTTTTGTTCTTTCTCACTGGATTCTAGACTGGCCCACTGACTCATTTACAACAGAATTCGGACAGAAGCGACAATATGCTGCTCCCAAGTCTATCCCTTGCCCTCTGTGATGTGCCATGAGGGGAGGTGGTTTCACCAGTCCCTTTCAACTGCTGCCTTTCAGTCTTGACCCTGCAGGGAACCCAACTTGAAGTCCAGTCCGAGCTAGCCAAGCCCAACCTAGATCAGCCAAATCACAACCAACCCACAGACCCACGAGTGTGAAAATAAACACTGGCTGTCAAGCAAGTCACTGCAGTTCTGAGGTTTTTGTTACTCAGCAAAAGCTGACTGATACACATGGGAACAGTAATTCATGGACACCAATGAGCATCAACATGACTGGAAAAAAAGACACACACAGACAGCACAGGTGTGATAACAATCAGCAAAGCCACCTCTTGAAGAAAACACACCTACTTGGTGCCAATTTGACCCTGACAACAATCCTGCTGGGCAGACATCAGGCCAGCTTTATAGATGGAAACACAGAGGCTCAGAGATACGCAACAGTATGTCCAGGACAGCGTGTGGCAGAACTGGGATTCCAACCCAGGTTGTTGTCTGGCTCACAAAGTCTAAGCCAGACTTTTTCTCCTTAAAAGAACTCAAAGATGCTCAGAGACCACTGTCACATGAGTCCCCGGGCATCTCACATGGTCCACCAATCCACCTCTGTCCTTGTCCCTTTCTTGAATGGGTCTTCACGAAGGGCTGCAGGGACAGGGTGAAAGGTCACTAGAATTAAACTCAAATGCCTTCAGTCCCAAGCCAGCTAGGGCCCAAACAGAGCCTTGTCCTGGTCAGTGAGCTTCTCTGGCTGTTGGGTTCCTTGTTTGTGAAATGAGGTCACTATCCTAGCCTGGTTCAGCAGTAAAGAATCCACCTGCAATGCAGAAGGAGACACAAGAAACATGGGTTTGATACTTGGATCAGGAAGATCCCCTGGAGAAGGGCATAGCAACCTACTCCAGTATTCTTGCCTGCAGATTGCCCTGGACAGAGGAGCCTGGTGGGCTACAGTCCATAGGGTCGCAAAGAGTCAGACACGAGTGAAGGGCCTTAGTACTCACATGCATCCTGGCCTGACCTACGTCACTAGACTGGCATGAACCCCCAGAGAGATGGTGTGTGAAACTGCTTTGACACCAAAGTCAAGTCACATCCTGCTTCCTCGACTCTGAGCTCACTTGAATTAGGTTAGCATCTACGTATAGGTCAGTGTCACACTCACGCTGCTCTGAAACCATTTATACTTTGAGACTGACTGTTTCTTCAAACAGAGATTATTCCTTTCCAGTTATAAAGTAATCCAAATCCATCATGAAAAATAATAAGGCATGAAAATAAAATATTTCAGTATCCCAACACCTAGAGAGAAATATTCACAGGATTTTTAAGGCTGTTTGCTTTCTGGGACTGGTTTTTGTAAGTCAAATAACTAGGGAACTACCAGCAACTTAAAAAAAAAAAAATCCATATTCATTCATTCAAGGAATATTTGTTTTGGACCTACCACTCTTTGGCAGGCAAGACAAAGTCAAAAATAAAAAAATTCATAATCTCAAGGAACTAACATTCATTCATTCTTTTTTTTTTTTTGCCACAGTGAACAGCTTGCAAGACCTTAGTTCTATAACCAGGGACTGAACTTGGGCCATGGCAGTGAAAGACCAAGTCCTAATCACTGACCTGTTGGAGAATCCCCTCCCTCCCTTTTATTTTTCATCTAATCACAAATATTTTTTGATCCAGAATTCTGACTCCATTCAAAGACTGGTACTCACTTTTTTTTCTTTTCTTTTTTTTATTGACATTCTTTTTAACTCCACAAATAAATGGAGCACCAACTATATACGCTGGGCTGCTGCTGCTGCTGCTGCTGCTAACTCGCTTCAGTCATGTCCGACTCTGTGTGACCCCATAGATGGCAGCCCACCAGGCTCCCCCGTCCCTGGGATTCTCCAGGCAAGAACACTGGAGTGGGTTGCCATTTCCTTCTTAAATGCATGAAAGTGAAAAGTGAAAGTGAAGTCACTGAGTCGTGTCCAACTCTCAGCGACCCCATGGACTGCAGCCCACCAGGCTCCTCCATCCATGGAATTTTCCAGGCAAGAGTACTGGAGTGGGGTGCCATTGCCTTCTCATACGCTGGGCACTTGCTAGTAATAATAATAATGGCAGTTTCCTTGCTAGACCTTGTACTCTTAACAGTTTGGTTTATAACTAAAAGTTGGCTCCTTAGAACAAATGCATCTGGGTTAGAAATCAGATTGTGCCTCTGTTATTTATTCTTTCATACTTCAGTTTCTTCATCTTTAAAACTGGGATAATTGAAGTTCAAGCACCAAGCCAAACAGTAACTAGTAGTGGTGGTAGTAACAGTATCATTTTGTTTAATTTACACAACCATCCCACAAGGATCTGAAACTCACAGGTTAGGGAACTTTTCATGAGGTCAGGCGCTTACTACTTTAGCACCTGGAGCCCAAGCCCACTGGGGACCCCATGAGAGATGGGAACACACTTCAAAATTGCCTTCCGGGGGTAAGGAAGCTGGGATATTTATGCACAAACTCCATGCCTCCCTGGCCGAGTACAGCCAGGGAATGGCCTCAGAGAGAGATGCAGGAAGCCGTTCCATGGAACAGGCACTGTCTGCAAGACCTTCCAGGGTGGGCTCAAGGATACAGGCAGGGAACACACAGCATCCGTAACTAGATGCTCGATAAATACACACCGAGGAGTGAATGAACGTGTGTTATCAACCCCCTTGCTCTTCTCCATAACCTCTCCTTTCCCCACGCAAAGAGTCAGACACGAGTGAAGGGCCTTAGTACTCACATGCATCCTGGCCTGACCTACGTCACTAGACTGGCATGAACCCCCAGAGAGATGGTGTGTGAAACTGCTTTGACACCAAAGTCAAGTCACATCCTGCTTCCTCGACTCTGAGCTCACTTGAATTAGGTTAGCATCTACGTATAGGTCAGTGTCACACTCACGCTGCTCTGAAACCATTTATACTTTGAGACTGACTGTTTCTTCAAACAGAGATTATTCCTTTCCAGTTATAAAGTAATCCAAATCCATCATGAAAAATAATAAGGCATGAAAATAAAATATTTCAGTATCCCAACACCTAGAGAGAAATATTCACAGGATTTTTAAGGCTGTTTGCTTTCTGGGACTGGTTTTTGTAAGTCAAATAACTAGGGAACTACCAGCAACTTAAAAAAAAAAAAATCCATATTCATTCATTCAAGGAATATTTGTTTTGGACCTACCACTCTTTGGCAGGCAAGACAAAGTCAAAAATAAAAAAATTCATAATCTCAAGGAACTAACATTCATTCATTCTTTTTTTTTTTTTGCCACAGTGAACAGCTTGCAAGACCTTAGTTCTATAACCAGGGACTGAACTTGGGCCATGGCAGTGAAAGACCAAGTCCTAATCACTGACCTGTTGGAGAATCCCCTCCCTCCCTTTTATTTTTCATCTAATCACAAATATTTTTTGATCCAGAATTCTGACTCCATTCAAAGACTGGTACTCACTTTTTTTTCTTTTCTTTTTTTTATTGACATTCTTTTTAACTCCACAAATAAATGGAGCACCAACTATATACGCTGGGCTGCTGCTGCTGCTGCTGCTGCTAACTCGCTTCAGTCATGTCCGACTCTGTGTGACCCCATAGATGGCAGCCCACCAGGCTCCCCCGTCCCTGGGATTCTCCAGGCAAGAACACTGGAGTGGGTTGCCATTTCCTTCTTAAATGCATGAAAGTGAAAAGTGAAAGTGAAGTCACTGAGTCGTGTCCAACTCTCAGCGACCCCATGGACTGCAGCCTACCAGGCTCCTCCATCCATGGAATTTTCCAGGCAAGAGTACTGGAGTGGGGTGCCATTGCCTTCTCATACGCTGGGCACTTGCTAGTAATAATAATAATGGCAGTTTCCTTGCTAGACCTTGTACTCTTAACAGTTTGGTTTATAACTAAAAGTTGGCTCCTTAGAACAAATGCATCTGGGTTAGAAATCAGATTGTGCCTCTGTTATTTATTCTTTCATACTTCAGTTTCTTCATCTTTAAAACTGGGATAATTGAAGTTCAAGCACCAAGCCAAACAGTAACTAGTAGTGGTGGTAGTAACAGTATCATTTTGTTTAATTTACACAACCATCCCACAAGGATCTGAAACTCACAGGTTAGGGAACTTTTCATGAGGTCAGGCGCTTACTACTTTAGCACCTGGAGCCCAAGCCCACTGGGGACCCCATGAGAGATGGGAACACACTTCAAAATTGCCTTCCGGGGGTAAGGAAGCTGGGATATTTATGCACAAACTCCATGCCTCCCTGGCCGAGTACAGCCAGGGAATGGCCTCAGAGAGAGATGCAGGAAGCCGTTCCATGGAACAGGCACTGTCTGCAAGACCTTCCAGGGTGGGCTCAAGGATACAGGCAGGGAACACACAGCATCCGTAACTAGATGCTCGATAAATACACACCGAGGAGTGAATGAACGTGTGTTATCAACCCCCTTGCTCTTCTCCATAACCTCTCCTTTCCCCCTGCCACCAGCGAAGGAAGATTTAGAGCAAGTACCTGCCAGAGTGAACCATTTCATTACCATCAAGCATCTTAATTTTTATCCACCTACGTTTCTGCTTTTTCCATTGAAATTCTATTTTGTGTCCTACAGTTTGTCATTCCAGACAGCGATTACTGCACGCCAGGCAGAAACAGGGACATAAATCACTGGGCACCTCAGCCCTTCTTTACTGCCAATCTCCAAATAGGTGTCGAGTTTTATTCAACAGAAGTGACTTCACCAATGTGGAGATTCATATCCTTTTATGGAGTACGTTGTGAACTGGAGTCACCTGCAGCTGACTACAGTTTGGACAGTTTTCTTTGTTCCCATAACATCCAGCAAACACTTTTCCTATTTACTGATGAGACTCTTTCCTGTTTTGTAGAAATCATAGTTAGAAAACCTGGGATGGAAAGGAAATAGCCTGAGTACATATTTCTACCAATCTTCCTCTTATCTACTGGAAGCCTAGCTTGTCTATCCCCACTCAAAATGCCTTCTCCTTCAAGCAGCTTTCTCCAGAAAAGGGAACCCTCCTACACTGTTGGTGGGCATGCAAATTGGTACAGTCACTATGGAGAACACTGTGGAGGTTCCTTAAAAAACTAAAAATAGAGCTACTGTCTGAACCAGCACTCCCACTCCTGGGCATATATCTGGGGAAAACCATAGTTCAAAAAGATACATGCACCCCAGTGTTCAAAGCAGCACTATTTACAATAGCCAGGACATGGAAGCAATCTAAATGTCCATCAACAGAGGAATGGATAAAGAAGATGTGGTACATATATACAATGGAATATTACTCAGCCATAAAAAAGAAAGAAAGAATGCTATTTTCAGCAACATGGATGGACCTAGAGATTTTCATACTAAGGGAAGTAAGTCAGACAGAGAAAGGCAACTATCATAAGACATCACTTATGGTGGAAAATCTTAAAAAAAAAAAGGGTACAAATGAACTTATCTACAAAACAGAAATAGAATCACAGATATAGAAAACAAACTTACGGTTACCAGGGGTTAACAGGGTAGGGAGGGATAAACTGAGAGATTGAGATTGACAAATACACATGACTATAAATAAAACAGATAACTAAGAACCTATTGTATAGCACAGGGAAATCTACTCAATACACTGTCTGGCTGGATTATAAACTCATGATGACTGTGTTCATATCTTAGATCATGTTTCCTGGGTGGACTGCACACTAGGCCACAGTCGGGAGGCCAAGTTGGGCAGTCTGAGACCGCAGTCAGGCGGGTGCAGGGGGACAGGGATACAGATGACAGAATAAACTCTCACAAGTGACCTAGTCTGGGTGTGAACAAAACATAGGACCTGCCTCGCAAACAATGACCAAGTGCCTACTGCATGCCATGTCCCACTGGCAAGAGCTTCCTGTAAACGAGAGTCACCTGTTGGAAAATCCCTCCATTCAATTACCGAAAAAAATGTTTGTTAAGCTAAGTGCCATGGATGTAATAACGGTCAGCAAAGGTGGCAGAGTGGTAAAGAATCCGCCTACCAATGCAGGAGACAAAATAGACAAAGGTACGATCCCTGCTAAGTCGGGACGATCTCCTGAAGGAGGAAATGGCAACCCACTCCAGTATTCTTGCCTGGAAAAGTCCGTGGACAGAGGAGCCTAGTGGGCTATAAAGTCCATGGGGTTGCAAAAGAGTTGGGCATGACTGAGCAACTGAGTGCGCGCAACCAAGTGCCTACTGCATGCCATGTCCCCCTGGCAAGAGCTTCCTGTAAACGAGAGTCACCTGTTGGAAAATCCCTCCATTCAATTACTGAAAAAAATGTTTGTTAAGCTAAGTGTCATGGATGTAATAATGGTCAGCAAAGGTGGCAGAGTGGTAAAGAATCCGCCTACCAATGCAGGAGACAAAATAGATGAAGGTACGATCCCTACTAAGTCGGGACAATCTCCTGAAGGAGGAAATGGCAACCCACTCCAGTATTCTTGCCTGGAAAAGTCCATGGACAGAGGAGCCTAGTGGGCTATAAAGTCCATGGGGTTGCAAAAGAGTTGGGCATGACTGAGCAACTGAGTGCGCGCACACACACACACACACACACACACACAGAGCGAAATAGACCCAGGCCCTGCTTAGAGCTCATGGTTAAGAGAATCAGGCCTTAACCAAACTACCTCCTGGGCAATGAGAAAAAGTGCTGGGTGCCATAGGAACCTATCACTGCAGGTGAATAACAACTTCTCAGCATCTTAAAGAGTTGCATCCTGAGAACGGTGTGAATCTTAACATACATGAATGCCAGGCAAACAAGCTCAATACACACACACACACACAGAGCAAAATAGACCCAGGCTCTGCTTAGAGCTTCTGGTTAAGAGAATCAGACCTTAACCAAACTACCTCCTGGGCAATGAGAAAAAGTGCTGGGTGCCATAGGAACCTATCACTGCAGGTGAATAATAACTTCTCAGCATCTTAAAGAGTTGCATCCTGAGAACGGTGTGAATCTTAACATACATGAATGCCAGGCAAACAAGCTCAGGGAGCTGAGAGGAGAACCACCGGGTAACCTTCAGAACTGTGTGCTGGGGGCCTCACTCACCACAGTGCCTGCTCCTCACACAACGCAGAAGCAGGTCCAACTCAGTCTGTGCCACCTCAAAATTTACACATTTCCTGGGGTCCCCTGGGAAGAACTGCAAGCACGGCGTGTGAAGTCTGCGGGGGCCTAGGGTCTGTTGTGCTACCAACTGTTTTAACAGCACGATGCAGGTTCCTGCAAACAATTGCGTGTTTACCATCAGCAAGCACACTGAGCGCAGAGCCATCTGTGTGGCTGCCCCCCGGGCTCGCTGCGTAGGAGAAGGGGCGGCAGGCAGCCCTGCGCTGGGGGAATTTCCCAAGCGCTTGAAAGAGGACAGTTAGGAGCAGGAAAGCTTCCATTGCAGCACTGGTTCTCCGGGCTAAGTGCTGTGCAACCCCAGGCCATGAGCTTCACTTCAGCAACTCTGTGTCTTCTTCTGGAAAATGCAGATGGCAGCAGACACCGATGGTGCCCTACACACTGCCAGGGTGCCCACAAGTCCATGAACGTCCAAGTGCATCCTATGGCAAGCAGCACTGGGGCCTCCTGCTGGAGAATGTGCTCTCAATAAAAAAGCTGGACACTGGGAAAGACTGAAGGCGGGAAGAGAAGGGGACGACAGAGGATGAGATGGTTGGATGGCAATTCCGACTTGATGGACGTGAGTTTGAGCAAACTTCGGGAGATGCTGAAGGACATGGAAGCCCGGCACGCTGCAGTCCACGGGGTCACAAAGAGTCAGACACGACTGAGCGACTGGACAAGTATCAGAGAACTAATCCTCTCAGATGTGGCCGTCACACAAAGATGTGAGGAACACTAGCACACAGCAGATGTATGATGGATAAACTCCCCTCCAGTGACAACCCACAAGTAGAAAGGACGTCAGCAGCCCAGGGTCCCGACTTGGTGGCTTCTCAGCAAGGCCAGTGCCACAGACGTGCCTCCTGCAGCTGGTCATCCTGCTGCAGGGGACGGTCAGGGGGGCCTCGACCAAGACCTGGCCTCTGTCCTGCCCACAGAAGAGGGAACTGGGATGGAAAGGATTTTGCATGGAAAGGTGTTCATCCCCCTGCAGGAAGCCCCCACTGCCCAGTGCCCACAGGGCACCATGAAGGGCTTGCGTGGGCACCAGGCACTCTGCCACCTTCGATTGTGCTCACGCTTCACCCCATTTCCTGCAGTGAGAAGCACAGCTGCAATTATGAGCCCCATCTTCGAGAGGAGACAACAGCTTTGACAAGTTAAATAATAACTGAAAAAATAATGAAAACAGCCAGCATAATGCAGGAGACATGGGTTCGATCCCTGGGTCAGGAAGACCTCCTAGAGGTGGAAATGGCAACCAACTCCAGTATTCTCGCCTGGGAAATCCCATGGGCAGAGAAGCCTGGAGGGCTACAGTCCATAGGATCACAAAGAGTTCGATACAACTGCACATACAAGAAAGGGAAAAAAGACTGGAGATATATATATATATATATTTTTTTTTTTTAATGTGGTTAAAAAAAAAACACATGATATAGAATTTACCACTTTAGCCATCTTCAAGTATGTAGTTCAGCAGTGTTAAGTATTTCACATTGCTATAACAGCAGATCTCCAGAATATCTCAATCTATAAAAATGAAACTACACCATTTATCAATAACTCCGCATACCTCTTCCCTCCAGCCCCAGGCAACCACCGTTCTACATTCTATTTCTATGAATCTGACTATTTTAGATACCTCACATGAGTGGAACCATATAGTATTTGTCTTTTTGAGACTGGTTTATTTCACTTAGCATGACATCCTCAAGATTCATCCATGTTACAGCATGTATCAGAATTTCCTTTTTAAGACTGGATAATATTCCATTATATGTACATATGCCATTCTGTTTATCCATTCAGCTACTGATGGCTGAATAAGGGTGAATAAGGCTGCCGTGAACATGGATTTTCAAGCATCTCTTTGAGACCTCAATTCTTTTGGGTATATATATATACACCCAGAGGTGGATCTGCTGGGTCAGACAGTAATTCTAGTTTTAATTTTTGAAGAACTGCCACACTGATTTCCACAGAGACTGCACCATCTTACAAACCCACCAACAGTGCACAAGGGTTCCAGTTTCTAGGACTGGATACACAGTTGAAGAGTAAATGAGCAATATATTTAGTAAATGAATAATATGCATGCGTGCTCAGTCACTCAGTCGTGTCCGACTCTTTGCGACCCCATGGACTGGGGCCTGCCAGGCTCCTCTGTCCATGAGATTTCTCAGGCAAGAAGAGTGGAGTGGGGTGTCATTTCCTTCTCCAGGGCATCTTCCTGACCCAGGGATCAAGCCTGCGCCTCCCGCATTGGCAGGTAAATTCTTCACCACTGGAAAGTCAAATGAATAATAGACACAGCATAATAACACAATACCTTAAAAAAAAATCTTTCAGCAGTGCCACACAGCATGTGGCATCTTCGTTCCCTGACCAGGGATCAAACCCACACCCGCTGCACTGGCAGCATGTAGTCTTAATCACTGGACCCCAGGGAAGTCCCAATAATACAATGAAGTGAAGTGAAGTGAAAGTCGCTCAGTCGTGGCCGACTCTTTGCACCCCATGGACTATACAGTCCATGGAATCCTCCAGGCCAGAATACTGGAGTGGGTAGCCTTTCCCTTTTCCAGGGTATCTTCCCGACCCAGGGATCGAACCCAAGTTTCCTGCATTGCAGGTGGATTCTTTACCAGCTGAGCCACAAGGAAAGCCCCCAATAATACAATGCTTTTCTAAAATTTATTCACGTATTTTACTTTTGGCTGTGCTGCATCTTCACTGCTACACAGGCTTTTCTCTAGCTTCATCGAGCAGGGGCTACCCGCCCCCCCCGGGCTCCAGAGCACAGGCTCAGTAGTTGTGGTACACGGGCTGAGACGTTCTGTGGCACGTGGGATTTTCCCGGATCGGGAATTGAACTTGCGTCTCCTGTATTAGCAAACAGATTCTTTACCCCTGAGCCACCAGGGAAGCCTTACACAGTACTGCAGGTACATACTGGAAACCTCCTCATCCAAAGGCTACCATTGCTCCCATGATTATGTTCAATACGAGAAGTTCCTCTGGGACAGGAACCATGACTTAAACTCTCCTCTAAATCTCTGATCTTGACCCCCGAAGCCATTGTCCAGGGGCTGACATGCAGCAGGCATATGGCAGCATTTGTTGAATGGTAACAGAGGGGCAGAGTCAATCAAGGAAGGCTTCCCGGAAGGAGATGGCATTGCAAGAGAAAAAGGACAGTCTGGCAGAGAAAAGGATGAGCAGGGGTGACTGCAAAGAGGGGCCTGGCTGACTGGTTTCACCTCATTCTTGAAGGCAGAGGGGATTTGTGTCTAAGACTCAATAATGCTGTCATGACAGGATAACACAATATGCTTCATAGGTGCTCAGTGAACACCTGTTGACTAAACACATGATCAGAATGAGAGTAAGACAAACAGGAGAAACATCAGAAAGACTTTCGTATGAGCTGTCAAAAGGAGAAACCAGGGGTTCCCTTAAACTACAGGCAAATAGTCATGTGACCGACACCAGCTTTCCCTGCCACTCCACCACCTCCAGTTGAACAGGAAGCCCGAGGAGGAACTACCTCCCAGCCCTACCCTGTGTGAAACCTCATGACCAAGAAAACCCCAATCCTCAAACTTCTTTCTGGAAATCCATCTTAGGAAGTTTACTGCCTGTAAACTTAGAAGGACCAGCCAATGTCTATAAGACTTCACTTCACAGTGAAGTTTCTCCAGAGTCAAGACTCTCTGCTTCTGCTGAGGATGTAAATCTTCTCTATTTCGTAGCTATTTGTCTCCAAGGTATGGCAAGTGACATAGCAGGATGTTGCATCTGGATGCAACTGACTCACAGCAGGCTTGAGTCCACTCCCCGGGCCCCTGAGGTCCCTACCCGAATCCAGGATGCCCACCAGACTGGAAGGGCCTGGGAAAATCACCCAGGTAGGCACAACAGAGCTGTGAGCAAAGGTCCCACCTCTACCATTACCCTTCCAGAGAAGACTTTGGGGAAACCAGGAGACCCTGTGGCTAGCACAGTGTCTGACTTAGTCAATGGTCATTGAATGAGTGAATGACCACCTAAACAAACACCCTCACACCAAGACTTGCAAGCACACTTTAATTTCCCACCAGAGTACAGCTGCCAACCGGTCAACATCAGCTAAAAGTGTCATGGGGTCCTGTAAGCCTCCTGCTTTGCCTCTGTCTCAAACACATGTCAGCTTCTCTGGTGACTCAGTGGTAAAGAATCTGCCTGCCGATGCAGAAGACGTGGGTTCGATCCCTGGGTCGGGGAAGATCCCCTAGAGAAGGAAATGGCACTCCACTATTCTTGAAAGAAGATCAAACTAGTCAATCCTAAAGGAAATCCTGAATATTCATAGGAAGGACTGATGCTGAAGCTGAGCTCCAATACTTTGTCCACCTGATGTGAAGAGCCAGTTCATTGGAAAAGACCCTGGTGCTGGGAAAGATTGAAGGCAAAGGGAGTGGCAGAGGATGAGATGGTGAGATAGCATCACTGACTCAGTGAACATGAATCTGAACAAACTCCAGGAGACAGGGAAGGACAGGGAAGCCTGACATGCTACAATCCATGGAGCTGCAAAGAGTCAGAAACGACTTAGCAACTGAGCGATGCAATCCTTGCCTCCAGTATTCTTGCCTGGGAAATCCCATGGACAGCAGAGTCTGGCTGGGGCTACTGGCCATGGGGTCACAAAAGAGTCAGACACGACTTTAGGGACTAAACACCAATAAACGTAGGTCACCCTTAAGCATCATCTTCTGGGGCCTGGTATGAACTCAGCTTCTCTTAGAATCAAGGCGCCTCACCTTCCCCAGCTCTATTTCCCTTAAATGACAAAGAACCATGAGGACCTGAGTCTGAGGCAGGAATGTGTGCAGCCCAAAGTAGCTGGGGATTTGGCCCCTTCTACCTGCTTTGAAGATAAAACCTTCTAATGGAAAGTCCATTGGCTCCTCAAAGCCTCAGAAGCAAAATGAGAAGGATAAGGCCCAGGTCTCAAAGCAGTTGAGTTTCCCAGGAACCAGGGAGACGGAGCAGAAAGAATATCAGACGTTTCTCACTCTGGCCACGTGGCAGCTGAGTGGACGTGGGCACCCTTCCCCCTTGTCACACCGAAAATCTTGACTGAGTGTGACTCCAATGGTTTAAAAGTTATAACCTTGGTATTGTAAAGTAAAATAAAGTAAAAATAAAATTTAAAAAAAAAATGAAAAAAAAATAAATAAAATCTTTTAAAAAACAAACAAACAAAAAAAATAAAAGTTATAACCAACAAGGAGAGAGAGAACAAAAGGGACCACAGGCCGTGAATGAAGGCCATACTCCAGGACACATCCATGCCCAGCTGCACACACGCACACGCACACACAGACACACACTGGCCTGCAACCGAAGAATGCACGCAGACTGACCTGTGTGGGCACAAGAGGCCGCAGGGCGGACCCAGACGCCATCCGGGGCCTCGCAAAGGACTCGGTGTGCTGGGCCACAGGACGTTCCAGCAGCAGCCTGTTTCCTCTGTGGAAGCGGCCCTCCTGGCCCGCTCTGATACGAGAGATGGGCAGAAGGATCAGCTCCCTCTCACAGCACCGGGATTGTTGTGGAACGGGGGCCTCTGAATCGTGTAAGCCTGGAGGGCCCACGTGTACAGAAGCCACATCTAGACTGATTTCCTGAGACAGAAAACTCAACACCTACTGGCTTTAAAAAAAAAAAAAAAAAGGGAAGCGGGAGATGCTGGGCTGACTAAACTGAGAAGTCCAGGCATGGCTGTAACTTCAGGCACGGCTAGATCCAGGGGCTCACGTGTGGTCAGGGCAAGGCTGGTCTCCATCTGCTGGTTCTGTCTTCCTGGAGGGGTGATGGGGGGTGTTTCAGGCAGCTCTGCCCCCAGGGGGCCACTGGCCTTCAGGTTTACGTGCAGTCAGAGCTCAGCAATCCCTGCGGAAGGCCAGATCTCTTTCCCCGTGGTTCTAATAAAAGTCTCAGGGTTGACTCTGACTGTGTATGCAGCCCTGAACTCGGCCCTGTGGCCAGGGGCTGGAAGACTCCACGGGCTGGCTGCTGCTCACAGGTCCATACAGGTGAAGGGCTGGGTCACGTCCACAGGACCCACATAGACTAAGGGGACGTAGGTACTCATCTGGAGGAAAGTGGGAAGAGAGAGAGAGAGAGAGAAAGAAGGAAAAAGGAAGGATAAAACAGCGGGCTTCCCTGGTGGCTCAGTGGCGGGGCCAATGCAGGGGACACGGGTTCAATCCCTGGTCAGGGAACTAAGACCCCACATGCTGTGGGCCAGCCAAGCCCGTGCGCCACAACTACTGAGCCTGCACTCTACGGTCCGGGAGCCGCAACTACTGAGCCCACTTGCTGCAACTACTGAAGCCCGAGTGCTCCAGAGCCCGTGCTCCGCAGCAAGAGAAGTCCACACACCAAAACCAGAGAGGGGGCCCCGCTGGCCACAACTAGAGAAAAGCCCATGCAACGAAAAAGACCCAGCACAGCCAAAAATAAATAAACATGGTATAAGCCACAGATAATTTTTATTATTAAGGAATAAAACAGCAATCAACCTCAGCTTTAAATAAAACAAGAACAGCAGCCAACCGAGCTTTTGCGTCTTTTGTCTTCTGTAACAGCTCTGATGAGATATAACTCACATACCATACAATATAGCAATTTAAAGGACACAGTTCCACGGTCTGAAACATAACTCACAGAGTTGTGGGACCATCACCCTAATCGACTTTAAAACATTTCTGTTGCCTCCAAAAGAAACCTCATACCCATCAGCAGTTACTCCCCTCCAATTCCACCTCCACCCACTCCTGCCAAAAGAACAGCGTAACTTTCTGTTGCTATAGATTTGCCTATTCTGGTGATTTCATATACACAGAACGATACAAAAGGTGTGTGGGGGGGGGCGGGGTTTGGCTTTTTGCTTTAATACTTTTATTCACTTATTGGCTGTGATAGGTCCCCACTGCTGCTTGAGTTTTTCCGCTAGTTGCAACGAGCGGGAGCAACTCCCTAATTGCAGTGTGTGGGCTCCTCACTGCGGTGCCCTCTCTTATTGCTGAGCGCAGGCTCGAGGACACACATGGGCTTCAGCAGCTGCCACAGGTGGGCTCAACAGTTGCAGCTCCCAGGCTCTAGAAGTTTTTCTGCTAGTTGCAACGAGCGGGAGCAACTCCCTAATTGCAGTGTGTGGGCTCCTCACTGCGGTGCCCTCTCTTATTGCTGAGCGCAGGCTCGAGGACACACATGGGCTTCAGCAGCTGCCACAGGTGGGCTCAACAGTTGCAGCTCCCAGGCTCTAGAGCACAGGCTCAACAGTTGTGGTACCTGAGCTTAGCTGCTCCAGGGCAGGTGGGATGTTCCTGGAGCAGGGATGGAACCCGTGTCTCTGGGGTTGGCAGGTGGTTTCTTTACCACTGAGCCACCAGGGAAGCCCAGTGGGTGGATTTTAAGAATTCTGTCTTTTGTCCTAAAATCTGCAAAAAAAAAAAAATCCATTTCCTGGACTCCTAGTTGAACTGAGTCTGGACTTACTCTCTGGAATCACTATTAAGGATATGGACCAGAGGAGGGGTGACCGGGCCTGGGAGACCCTGAAGCCTGAGGTGGTTGGTATGACTGGAGATGACTCAGCAGCCAGGGCGTAAACCCTCCCGGAAGCCTGGTTCAAGCTTCTCGCCTCGCCCCTGGCACGGTATGGGGTGGAGTGGGAAAATCGTGGGCTCCAGCTTATCGGATGTTCCAAAGAATCCCCAGGGAAGGGCACCATGGGGCTCCACCCAGCACCCTTCCTCATTCCTGACTTCATTCAGGATCCCCCTTCTCCCAGGAGGTGCGTGTTCCTGCAGCTCCCAGGAACGGGCTCTGCTGGTTCAAAACCTTCCCGGTCACTGTGAAGTGACTTTGCTGCAATAAAAATTAATTAAAGAAAAATAACACCTTTCAAACAAAAATAAAACAAAATGTGGACTCTACAAAACCTTAAAAAGAACACCTTCCCAGTACTTTGCCAGTGATTAATCTAAAGGGCATGTGACCCAACTTGGATCAAGGAGACCTAGAGTCGGAGGCTCTTTCATCCATCTCCTAGAAGAAGTTCTGGAAATGGTGTTTCCTCCCTTCTTCTGGATGTTATAATAAAGATGTTCGAGGTGGAGGCAGCCCGTCTCATTACCAGCCTCAAGAAGTCAATGCAAGATGAAGGACGGATCTGAAGATCTACAGGAAAACGGAGCAGGGCCTCCTGGAACAGACACTAATTCTGTGCTACATGTCCCTCAGGCTCCACCATCCCCTTTCCCAAGTCCCAGATTGGCCTTTAGGGACTAATAATGCAAGGCCCCCTTCCCTCTGCTGCAGGATGGTTTTGGCCAATGGGGAGCCCCCAGCAGGAGACAGGAGGGAAGGGAGAGTGAGGAATCCACTCCCCCTTCTGCCCCTCTCGGGACCCACCACTGCTCCTTCTCTGGGGGCCACTGTGAACTGGCTGCCACCTTCGACCCAAGTCTGAGCTCTGGTCAGAAACCCTCCTCACGCCCTTCCTGTCTCCAGGTCCCAGAGTCTGTTCCCTCCCCAGCCCTCAAACTGGGCACAACACAGGAGCCCCAGGGCCACGTGACCTGGGCACCACACTATTCCTAGAGCTTCCCTGCACCTGCCCACACCTTCCTAAAGATCCCTTCACATGACCCACAGGCATAGCAAAGATGCTCAAAGGCATCAGTCATTACAAAATGCAAATCAGGGACTTCTCTGGTGGTCCAATGGGTGAGAATCTGCCTTCCAATGCAGGGGACACAAGTTCAATCCCTGGTCGGTGAACTAGGATCCCACATGCCACGCCGTGAAGCAACAGCACCCACAAACCACAACGAGAGAGAAGCCCACACACAGCAGTGAAGATCCTGCGTGTCACAACTAAGACCCGATGCAACTAAGTAAATAAATAATAAAACACTTTCTTAAAAAAAAAGAAAAATGCAAGTCAAAACCACAGTGACACACCATGTCATACCCACTAGATTGGCTATCATACCAAAAAACATAAATAACAAGTCTTGGCAAGGATGTGGAGGACTGGAACCCTCTTATATTGCTAGGAGGATGTAAAATGATTCAGCCACTTTGGAAAAGCTTGGCAGGTCCTCAATAAATTTAAATACAGAGTTAACAGATGACTCATCAATTCCATTCTAGGTATATTCCCCAGAGTTGAAAAAAGGTTTTCAAACAAACATTTACAGGTGAATGTTCAGAGAGGCACTACTCACAATAGTCGTAAATTTGAAATAACCCAAATGTCTATCAACCGATGAACAGACAAATAAAATGTGGCTTGTTCATACATTGGAATATTGTTCAGTCATAAAAAGGAATGAAGTACTGATACATGCTTCGCCCTGGATGAACATCAAAATCATTATGCTAAGGGAAAAAAGCAGAAACATTACTTTGTTGACAAAGGTCTGTATAGTCAAAGCTATGGTTTTTCCAGTAGTCACGTATGGATGTGACAGTTGGACCACAAAGAAAGCTGAGCACTGAAGAATTGATGCTTTTGAATTGCGGTGTTGGAGAAGACTCTTGAGAGTCCCTTGAACTGTAAGGAGATCAAACCAGTCAATCCTAAAAGGAAATCAGTCCTGAATATTCATTGGAAGAACTGATACTGAAGATGAAGCTCCAATACTTTGGCCACCTGATGCGAAGTGACTTATGAGGAAAGATCCCGATGCTGGCAAAGACTGAAGGCAGAAGGAGAAAGGGATGACAAAGGATGAGATTGTTGGATGGCATCCCTGACTCGATGGACATGAGTTTGCGCAAGCAACTGGGAGTTGGTGATGGACGGGGAAGCCTGGCATGCTGCAGTCCATGGGGTCGCAAAGAGTCAGACATGACTGAGCAACCGAACTGAACTGAAGAGAAAAATTTAGACACATTATGCTAAGGGAAAAAGCCAGACACAAAGGGTCACATATTGTACAATTCCACTTACCCTACCCTCATCACATGTAAGGAACCAGCTCACTCCACCATGAGCAAGCGAGAAGGGGAAACTATTCCTTGTTCTAGCTCCAGTGAAAGTGAAAGTGAAAGTCACTCAGTCGACTCTTAACAATCCCATGGACTATGTACAGTTCGTGGAATTCTCCAGGCCAGAATAAATAAATAAAGAATAATAAATAAATAAGTCTTGCCTGAATTTCCTGTCTGGTCTCTTATCAATTTCTATTAATTAAGAAGGCCAAGAACCCTGGTATCACTGAGATCAGTGATCTCTGATGATACTATGGCAAAAGATTATGACTTGCTGAAGGCTCAGATGATGGTTAGCGCTTTTCAGTAATAATGTATTTTTTAGTTAAGCTATCCACATTGGCTTCTTTTAGACATAATGCCATTGCACCCTTAATAGACTATAGTGTAAACATACCTTTTATTTGCACTGGGAAACCAAACAAATTGCATGACTCGATTTACAGCAATATTCACTCAATGGTAGTGAGTGAAAGATACTCAGTCATGTCCAGCTCTTTGCGATCCCATGGACTATACAGTCCATGGAATTCTGTAGGCCAGAATACTGGAGTGGGTAGCCTATCCCTTTTCCAGGGGATATTCACAACCCAGAAATCCAACTGGGGTCTCCTGCATTGCAGGCAGATTCTTTACCAGCTATGGTGGTGGCCTGGAACCAAACCAGCAACATCCCTGAGGATAAGATAAGGTGAGAACGAGGGCTGACCCCCCAGGTCAGAGCAGCTGAAAAGACCAGGGTGCCTGCTTCCTCATCTGACCGCTCAGGCAACGGAGCCACGGACCGGAGCCGGTGGCCTACTTAGTAGGAGTAGGTCATCTCCTACTAAGCAGGGGGTGACCCTGATGTGAAGTCTTGAGGACACTCCCCTGGCAGCAGCTTGGAGGACAGATGAAGCGAAGGGCAGAGAGTTGGGAAAGGGCTGGATGGCTCAGGGGAGATCCTGCAGAAACCTGGCCTGCGGCAGAAACTGTGGGGACACACGGAAGGGCTGGACTGGAGATGGGGGAACAGACTTCTGCAGAATCTGTTTGGCTTGGAGGAGGCATGAGAAGGAAAGGGAGTGAGCCACGGGCAGTAAGAACCTCTTCTCTCTTCTTGAGGCTCAGATCTAGGGAAGCCAGGACACCAGGAAACCACATCACAGTTCCCCTTCCCCTTCCACGGAAACAAAAACTGAAGAGCTGAAGTTGTGGGAGGGGAAGAGAAGGCAGAAGAGAGGCACAGACTTGCTTCTTTCTCACCCGTGCACCACTGAAGCCCAACCCTGAGCATCTAGGGATGCAGAGACCAGAAGGACCAGGAGTCCGGGGAGGCTATGGTCTTGAGAGACACAAATGTGACTCGGCCTTGTAAACAAGCCAGAAGGCTCAGCGTCCTCAATGGCTCTCCCTCTGCCCTCCCCCAATCCATCCTCAAGCCAGCCGGTACAACTGCCTAGTATCTTCCCTCTCCATCTCCCGGGCCACTCACCGCCAGACTCCTACAAGAGCATCCTGAATGGCCTGCCTGCCTCCAGTCCTGGGCCTCACCCACCCGGTCCATTCGGTCCAAGGTACCCAGAGTCAGCTTCCCCAAAGAGCAAAGGTCACATCACTGCCCCACCGTAAGCTTTCAATGGCTCCTCAATAGCCTCCAAGATAAAGTCCCAGCTTTTGGATGCGGCTCCCAATGTCCCCTGCAGGCTCAGTGCACCCCTCCGCACACAGCGGATTCACCAAGGCGGAGTCACTCGGTTCCCAGCACAAACCGTGCTGTTTGCACCATCCCCCCCTCGCTGAAGCAGCTCCCTACACCTGGAACTTCCTTCTCTTCCCGTCCCTCTTTTTCTGGCTAATTTTTATTCATTATTTAAGATTCAGCTCAAAGATTCCACCCTGGAGCAAGTCTTCTTGACCCTCTGTGCAGGGTGGGGTCAAGCGTCCCCTTCTTAAAGTACTCAGTGATACCTTATTTCCTCTGGGATCACACAAACCACGCTGGCTCACAATTTACTGCACACGTCTGCCCCTCGTCACGAAGGACAATGCCACTGTACACCACTACAGCTGGCACATAGTAGGCACCTACTAAAGAAGGAGAGTGGGGATAGGCAGGGACAATGGGAGGGGCAACAAATCTTACGGGTGTTCAATGACTAAAATAATGACTCACAACAGGAAGGATCAGGAAAGGCTTCACAGAGAAGGGGCATTTGAGCCATTCTTTAAAGAGCTGTGTATTTGGTAGGTGAAAAAAATAGCAAGACTGCCAAGGTATAAACATGTACAAGTTGGTGGTGATTTCAAATAGGGTGCTGGGCTAAGCACAGGGTTATTAGAGGAGGGCAGAGTGGACCCAGAATCACTCAAATGTTATGTGACATGGCCAGACCCTTGTGTTAAGATTGGGTATAGGGGCTAACAAAACTCAGCTCAGAAACAGTCTCAAGGTAGGGTATTCAGCGTCTTGTTCCTCCCACCTTTCTGTTCAGACACATTCAACATGTTCTCCCTAAGCAAGGCCCCCTCATGGCCCCAAGATGGCTGCCATAGTGCCAAGTATCACACGTCAGCCCTACTACATCCCATACCAAAGGTCCCATGGCATAGTCAAGCCATGATTTTTCCAGTGGTCATGTATGGATATGAGAGTTGGACCATAAAGAAGACTGAGCACCGAAGAATTGATCCTTTTGAACTGTGGTGGTAGAGAAGACTCTTGAGAGTCCCTTAGACTGCAAGGAGATCCAACCAGTCAATCCTAAAGGAAATCAACCCTGAATATTCACTGGGAGGACTGATGCTGAAGCTCCACTACTTCAGCCACTTGATTCAAAAACTGGAAAAGACCTTGATGCTGGGAAATATTGAGGGCAGAAGGAAAAGCGGGCGACCGAGGATGAGATGGTTGGATGGTATCACTGACTCAATGGACATGAGTTGGCGTAAACTCCGGGAGATGGTGAAGGACAGGGAAGCCTGGCGTGCTGCAGTCCATGCGATCACAGAGAGTTGGACATGACTCAGCGACCGAACAACGACAATAGCAGAAGAGAGGCTGTTTCTAAATGCCTCCGCTTAAGATGGGAAAAACCTTTCTCCATCCCCCCCGAAAATTCCCCTGTATATTTTACAGCCAGAGTTGTGTCATGTGCCCTGCCTAAACCAATCACTGCCAAGGGGGACAAGACCACAGAGGTTCACCACTGGGGCTGGGACTGATCTCTCTCAATGTCCCTGGAGGGTTGGGCTCCTGAAGATCAGTGTTCCGTCAGCAAAGCAAAAGGGCAAAGTCGTTGGATAAACAGCCAACAGTGTCTTCTATAACTTCTGACCTGCCTGCCCCCGAAGTACACCATTAAACCGAGTGCAACCTGCAAACATCCGGCACCTCCACCCTTCAGCGGTTCTATTTTAGGTCTGAGGAAGTAACTGTCCTAGGAGAGGAAACTGGCTCAGAGCTATGACGGGAAGGTCTATAAACACTGCAGTCTGCTTTTCTGGATCCGGAGTCTGTGACAGTCGGGGGTAGGAAATAGCAGGGATGCCTGCGTTCCAGATAGAGACCCCGGATGCTGTGGTATTTTACCTGAGAGTTCTGCCTGTCTCCTTGAACAAATATTTGAACAAATATTTTCCTTAGGCCTCTCTTTCCTTAGGGACAAAGAGGCCTGGCGTGCTGCAGTCCATGGGGTCGCAAAGCGTCAGACATGATTGCGTGATTGAACAACAGGCCTCAACAATAAAAAAGTAACCAGCACAGAGGCTTCCCTTGGGGCTCAGTGGTAAAGAATCCACCTGCAATGCAGGAGTCACGGGTTCGATCCCTGGTCCAGGAAGGTCCCACATGCTGTGGAGCAACTAAGCCCGTGTGCCCCAATTACTGAGCCCACGTGGGGCAACTACTGATGCCCTCACACCCAGAGCCTGTGCTCAGCAACAAGAGGAGCCACTGCAAAGAGAAGCCCACGAACCACACCTAGAGAGTAGCCCCTGCTCGCCACTACAGAAAAGCCGACACAGCAATGAAGACCCAGCTCAGCCAAAAAGAAATAAATAAAAAGTAATTGATTAATTAAAAATACCCAGCACATTCCTATCAGGACTGTGATCAGAACTGACTCCTTCCTCACTCCCTCCACATACGAAGAGCCGGCCCATTCTGGATCATAAATTCTTAGAGCACGTTTTCCCCAAAGGTTCCCCTTTCTGCCCCACTGGGGTACTCTCCCTTCCCTGCACACCCACGGCCATCCACGCCTGTGTAGCTTTGCTGTGCTGAGGGCGAACATCAGTTCAAAACTCCAAACAGTTCCACATCTTTCTCTTCTAATCAGCTATAAGATGCTCTAGCCCATGGACCCTGAGTTTTCACCTTTGTCTCCCGGGTGTCTGGCACACAGCGGGATATGCAGTAAAAGCATGTGTAGGGAAGACTCTCTAAGCTGAATTGGTCCTTGCTTTATTCCTTCCTTTGTTGATCCTGCAAATGAGAACTCATTTTTCCTTCCCCTGTGGATCCTGCAAATGGAACCCACTCACTTTTGTTTAGAACTGAGTATGTGCCTGGCACTACTTTCTGTAATATTAATATATGGCTTAGTTTAACACCTTTTTAAAAAAACCTGCAAGCTTTTCAAAATTTACAGAAGAGGACACTGATGATCAGAAAAGCTAAGAGAAAAGTGAAAGGCAGACTCTCCCAAGGCCACCTGAGGAATTAGGGCATGGAATTCAAGTTCAAGTCTTCAGAGGCAATGGTCAAGTGTGGGCCGTGAACACAGGCAGCCTCGCTTAAAATCTTGCCACTTGTGAGGTGCATGACCTTGGAGAAATTAGTCCCTGTGTGTCTGTTTCCTCCCACATAAAATGAGGAGAGAAAGAGTACCTGTTTCACAGGGTTGTTACAAGCATTAAACAAACTCATAGGAAAGCTGCTTAAAGCAATGTTTGATGTGTATTAATGTACGATAAGGGCTTTCCAGATGGCGCTAGTGATAAAGAACCTGCCTGCCAATGCAGGAGACATAAGAGACAAGGGTTTGATCCCTGGGTTGGGAAGATCCCTTGGAAGAGGAAATGGCAATCGACTCCAGTATTCTTGCCTGGGAAATCCCATGGACAGAGGAGCCTCGAATCTAGTCAATTTCGAGACTAGAACTGTGGACTTCTGAGTCTCAATTCAGTGCTCCTTTCCATTAGTCTGTCTCCCACATCAGTCATTTGTCTTTTTCAATACATGCAATTCCTTTCTCTTTCCCTCTCTTCTTAAATACCTGTTGTCTTCTCTGCACTGGGAATTACAAAGATGAACAAGACAGTCCATAGGGTAAATATTAGCTGTTGTTATTGATCCCGAGTCCAGTGGTTTTCCCATTGTATCATGACAAATGCTACTACTTACATCTACCAAATCAATGCAGGCATGACAGTGACCTGACCAAAGGACAGACCCCACAGAGATCTTGAGTTCCATCATCCAGAGGACTGTCTCAGAAAATAGCACGAAGGCAACACAATGTACAAATTCCACCCTGCAAGGGCTCCCGGCTGCAGCTCGGCCTTCATTTGTGGGATCTGGGGGGGACCTCCCAGGGGAAAGAGACAGGAGCCATTCAGCCACCCCAGTGCCCAACTACTGCCCATACGCCAGGGGATAGCCCCTTAGTCTGCACAAGCTTTGAGGACCCCGAAATGCCTGCAGCTCTTCCCTGGAAAACCCTGGGCCCCCAGTGGTGAGGAGACAAGGTGGAGGCGGGCGGGGAGGGGAGTCTTCAAAACAAGGTGCAGCTGGAGGACACGGGCCCCTTCCACCTTGAGGACAAGAAAGCCCCCGTACACTCTGAGGCTCCCTCCTCCCACGTTCGTGACCTCATGCAACCCGGCAAGCAGTCGGGGTCAGGAGAGAATTATCACCAACTTTTGACAGGGGTAAGGAAGGGCGCTTCCAAGAAGGTAAGTGACTGCTTGTAACAGTCACATCACAGTCAATATCTAGTCAATTTCCAAACTAGAACTCTGGACTTTTGAGTCTCAATTCAGTGCTCCTTTCCATTAGTCTATCTCCCACATCAGTCATTTGTCTTTTTCAATACATACAATTCCTTTCTCTTTCCCTCTCTTCTTAAATACCTGTTGTCTTCTCTGCACTGGGAGTTACAAAGATGAACAAGACATTTTAAGGCCCAGCTCATTCCTGCCTCCCCAAACCACTGCTCTGCAGGGTGAACACACAGAAAGTGTTCAAAGTGCTTGCTGCTCTGAATCACATCTTTGCTACTGGTCTGATAAGGATTCTGGTTTTCTTTTCTGGAAATGGCAGTTTTTACATTTCTGTAAGTGTTCTTTCTTTCCCTCGTTTGCAAAAGAAGACTCAGTGTACTAAGCTGGCTGGTCTCTGCTTGGTGCCTGCAGGACAGGACAGCTGAGAACCCTCCATAAGGCCACAACCCCACAGAGGTCCCAGCCTCCTTTGAAAGTAGGCCAAAACGATTCCTCTCTCCAGGGCAGAGAAATTACAAGAAAGCACATTCTGCCTCTGGGTCTGGATGGGGGAGAAAAAGGCTTCTGTGCAAACTCTGAGGCCCTAAGTATGGACGCAGAGCTCAAAGATACTGGGGTTAAAAGTTAAAAAAGATACGGACTGAGGTTAAAACTCTCTGGCTCAGCAGTTATCACAGCAGCATTTCCAGGACCTAGGAAACCCTCAGAGCCTTGGCTGAAGCACAAAACCAGCTCTGTAAATCCTCTTCTGCTACCCAGGAAAGGTGGGGTATGAACCACCATGCCCTCCAAATCGGAAGATGCAGGAAATGGGAAAATAGGCTCCTCCAGAATTAACATAACAGGGCAGTCTGAAAAAGAATATCAGTACGTTTTAAAGTAAAGATATGAAATAAGAATGAAGAATTCTCATGGGAGAATAAGACCCAAGGATTCAAAGCCAATGGATTGGAAAGAGAACCAGAGGGAATTTCCAGAAGTAAAATGGAGAGTCATCAGAAATAGAAACTCAGTGATGAGAAAATTGAAGAAACGTGGTGATGCAGAAGCCAGGGCACTTGATTCCGCCTCCCTGCCCAGTGCCTGCCCTTGGCCTGCGCCCAGCACGAGGGGACAAGAGGAGTAAGCCCGAGCCCCCACCCGCACCCCTCCAGATGCTCAGTCTGAAGGGGAGGCAACCACACCAGCAAGCGCATTTCCATACGGGATGGCTGTGATGATCTTGCATTTCTGCACTCCCCGTGCGGGATGCTTTTCCTCCATGATTTCGGTTAAGTACAGAAAAGTGTGAGGACGCCAGGAAGGTGGGGTCCATAGCAGACCTCAGCATCTTCTGGCTTCCTCTGGGCCATCCTGAATCAAGGTCACAATCACCATGGAATATTGAGCCCTCTTCTATTTCCCCTCTTCAGTTTGCAAAAATCCTATTTGGAAATGTCAATACGAATAGTACAAGGAACACACATGCCCTTTACCCACCCTCACTGATGGTTAATATTTTACTCCCCTTGCTTTTTTTCCTTTTTTTTTCCTCCCATGTAATTTTTATGTATTCAGAAAATACATATAATTATTTTCTGAACCATTTGAGGGCAAGTTGCCTATATGATGGTCTTTTACTGAAGTGCCTTTCTGCATTTCTGATGGACTAGGCAGTTGGAATTAGCAGATGAAAACTGGTAGATATAGAATAGATAAACAATAAAGTCCTACTGTATAGCACAGGGAACTATATTTAATATCCTGTGATAAACCAAAATGGAAAAGAATATGAAAAAAAGATATATATATATATATGTATATGATAACTGAGTCAGAAATTAACACATTTTAAAGAAACTATATTTCAAAAAGAAATATTATTTGTATTTTAATTTTTTAACAATTAAAAGAAGACAAGCTGTAAGAGGGACAAATGGTCTATTTTCTTTAATTTATTTTTATTGCAGGTAGTTGCTTTAAAATGTTAAGATTCTACTGCATAGGAAAATGAATCAGCCACACTTATATGAAAAAAGATATATATATATATGTATATGATAACTGAGTCAGAAACTAACACATTTTAAAGAAACTATATTTCAAAAAGAAATATTATTTGTATTTTAATTTTTTAACAATTAAAAGAAGACTAGCTGTAAGAGGGACAAATGGTCTATTTTCTTTAATTTATTTTTATTGCAGGTAGTTGCTTTAAAATGTTAAGATTCTACTGCATAGGAAAATGAATCAGCCACACTTATAAATATATATCCCCTCCCTTTTAGGTTTCCCGCTCGTTTAGATATCCCTCCCACTCGAAAGGATAATTATTTCATTACAAAATTACAATGAAACAGGCACTCAGTATCATCCCATAAGCAAGAGTTTTATAAAGGCAGATGCCTTGCTGGAAAAACGCATGATGAGTCTTGATGAGGGAAAGACGAGCCAGTCCGCAGAAACCACAAACAGGCCAGACCCTCTCCTTGTCCTGCCTACGGATGCCTGGTGTGGGCCTGGTTCTTGGGAAGCCCCATGACATCTGGGGGATGCGCTGATGGTCACGCTTCTTTACTCCAAGTCTAACCAGACTTCCACCTGGTATCCCTCCGTTGGAGAGACACTGCTTGCTCATTTCTGTTTTTCTAACGCTGTGCACTTTTTGCATTTCCTGACTTAGACTGGTAGAGGAAGGGGAAACGCCCAAAATACTACAAGACCAGCTAGTTGGTGGCACTTCGAAGGGATGGGGGTCGGTAGGGGAAGCGCGGGCAGTGAGGGACCTCGGTCTCCCTGCACTAGGCATGGCGCTGGCCAGCAGAGCTGATGGGGCCCCCCTGGCACTGAAGGTCTCCGGACAACATCTGGAGAGTAGCTGGGACAAGAGCCTATTTTCTTCCAAATAATAGGGAAGATGTTCGCAATCTGGTCTTAATCAGCCCCTCGCAGCGATGTGGCTATACGTCCCATCATGGTGCGTTTCCTTTACTCTCGGAAGATGGGGTCGCCTGCCACAGGCCACGAGGAGGCCACGAGGATGCCTTTTCCCTTTTCAGTTCAGACAGATTTGTCCTGATCAAACCACACGCCCTCTCCTGACTTCTCTTATAGGCCAATGGCCTGCTTTGGGAACAGGAATGGCTAAGGCTGGGGACAGTAATCATAGCTCAGGAACTGAGGTTTTAACTGTACAAAAGGCACACGTGTTGGGGTTCCTGCCATCCCGGGAGATAAACCCCGGGCAATTTTAAAGAGACGACCGACTCCCCTCAGTCTCCACTCCTTCGTGGGAGTGGATGCCGGGTAGAGGGGCTGAGGGAGGGTGTTCATGGGTTGGTCAGTTTAACTGATTCATGAGGTGGGGTAAAAAAAAAGTGAATGTCCTGAGTTGCAAGCGAACAATCTGGCCTGCAGCCTGAAGGATGTGCAGTGAAATGAATCCTCAACTCTGACTCCCCACGTAAAGCCGGGCATCGACAGACCTCGAATGGAGGAATGAATAAATCTCATTGAGACAGTGAGATACTTGGAAGGACAGTGAAGATACAAGTAGAGACTGACTTCCATCCAGGTACCACTACCTCTAGGAAGATGTCCCTGGCTCCCCTCCCTCACTGGGTTAGGGGCCTTGCCCCACAGCCCCCATAGCATCTTCCCCTAGCAGCCTGCAAAGATGTCCACGTCCAAATCCCCAGGAACTGTGAATGTGTTCGGCTACACAGGTCACCCGGCAATGGGGAACTAAGGCTGAAGATGGAAATAAGGTCACTAATCAGTTGACCTTAAAATAGGGGGATTATTCTAGGGCTTCCCAGGTGGCTCAGTTGTAAAGAATCTGCTTGCAATACAGAAGACCTGGGTTTGATCCCTGGGTCAGGAAGATCCCCTGGAGGAGGAAATGGCAACCCATTCCAGTATTCTTGCCTGGAGGATTCTATGGACAGAGGAGCATGGTGGGCGTCAGTCCTTGGGGTTGCAAAGAGTCAGACACAACTAAGCGACTAACACTTTCATTCCAGATTATACAGGAGGGCTGCTGTCATCAAAAGGGTCCTCAAAAGTGGAAAAGAAGGAAGAACCAGAGATGGCGGCGTGAGAAGGACTAGGACCAACATTGCTGGCTTTGAAGATGGAGGAAGGGGTCAGGAACCAAGGAACGCAGGAAGCCTCTAGAAACTGGAAAAGGCGAGGGAATAGATCATTCTCTAGAGCCTCCAGAAAAAAAAGAGCTCTGCCCACACCTTGACGTCAGACCCATTTCAGGCTTCTGACCTCCAGCACTAAAGGAGAATAAACTGGTGTTGTTTTAAGTCACCAAGTTTGTGGCAATTTGTTATGGCAGCAAGAAGAAACGTATACACTATTTATCAGTATATAATACATACACACGCATACACTAACATGGGCTTCTCTGGTGGCTCAGACGGTGAAGAATCTGCCTGCAGTTTTATTTATATGCCTATCTCTCCGCTTCTGCTCTTCGCCCCCTGTGATCCACTCTTATAAAAGTAATCTCCTTAAAATGTCAATCAGACCCCACTCCTGAGCCTACATTCATCAGTTCCTCTTTGTACTTGGTGGGGTGACCGTCCCCAGCACGATGCCCCTGCCTCCCTCTGAAACCTCACCCTCACCCTCGAGCATCCTCCCCCTCGCTCCCTTACACTCTGTCCTGCTCATCGCCCCACTTTCCTCACTTCCGGGATCACATCAAGCTCTTTCGTGCATACGCTGAGCTCCCTGGGTGGAATGCCCCCTCTCCAGCAACCTCTCCGCCCAGGCCAGTTTCTTCTCGATTCTTCAGACTCCGAGAGGCCTTTCCCTGGCAAAACTAGGGCCATCCCTACACCCCATCCCCCTTCACTTCAGTCATCATTTCGATCCCTGGTGTTTCTTTAATAACAAGCGCGAGCATCTTTCATTCACTAGAAATTACCTTCTCCTTTGTTCTGGAATGCGAGCCCCAGGAGGGCGAGGCTGGGTCTATCTTATTCATCACTGCATTGTCAGGACTGCATCCAGTGCTTAGCATGAAGCACTCAGTACAGCCTTGCTGAATCGACTAATTAAAAGAGAAAGCGCAAGGCTGACCCTGAGAGAGGAGGCTGGAAATAGAAGGCCTTGAACACAGGATCCTATCCATCTCTGCGCTCCTGGCACCTCCCACAGGGGAGCCACTTAGCAAATGTGCACGAAATGAATGAAAGAATGACTCAGGTTCCAGATGAATCTGAAAAGTGCTGTCCTTTCTGGGCAAGGTTCCCGAAGCAGCAGCTCCCTCTCCTCCTTGGGACTTCTTAGGAGGGGGCGGACCCAGGGCACAGAGCAGTTGCTCAATAAATGCTAGAGTCGCTGTCACTATCGCTGACATGGGGCCTCAGTCACACAGCCCGCAGAAAAGACTTGCTCCAGCCCACGCACACAGAGTGGCTGGGAGAGAAGTGGGAAGGAGATACACAGGATGGAAAAACGAGAATGGGGACATGGGATCCAGTCAAGACACTGAGAACTTGGAGGGAAGATACAGTAACGATGAGGTTCCAGGTAACACAGGCTCTTGTCTTTCCTCTAGACCTGCAGTCCCCAACCCTTTTGGCCCCAGGGACTGGTTTTATGGAAGATAATCTTTCCACGGATCAGAGCGGGGGGCGGAGTTCAGAATGACTCAAGCACAGTATGGATGGTGTGGGGTCCTATGAGAATCTAACGTTGCTGCTGATCTGACAGGCGGAACTCAGGTGGCCATGAGAGCAAGGCGGAGCAGCTGTTAACACAGGTGTAAAACTTCTACCCTGAAACTCACCTTCTGCTATGGGGCCTGGCTTCTAACAGGCCACGAACAGGTACATGGCCTGGGAGGGTGTGAACACACCTGCTCTAGACTTTAGCCACCTGGGTGCAGTGTGGAGAGGCCCGCAGGGAGGTGCATCCTCCGGGAGGGTGAGGGAGGGTCCTATTTGAAAGTACACATTCACGTGGGGGCCTGCAAGACTGTGACTGAGTTGCAAAATCTGGCTCACTGTGGCTGGTGAGGAGTGGGGAGGTGGAGAGAATTTCAATTTCCTTCACCAAATGGCAAGCTTTCGAAAAAGTCCTTCTCTCCAACATTATCACATACTAAAAATGAAAAACCAGCCCTTTGGAGCTCTCACAGGGAGAAAAATAGATGGGCTGCCTAGCTCACAAGATACAGGGGGGCTGGAAGTCAAGCCTAGAGAACATCACAGAGTATATTTTGTGCTAAGATACTGCCCTTTCCTGGACCTGGGAGTTTCTACTTCGTACAAAAGAACAGAATAGAGAAAAGTCATCCCCCAAGGAAGAAGCCACCCATTTTATATTTCAAATCCATTTGCTGGGGGGAAAAAAAATCCATTTGGTGACTGAAGCTCCAAATACATTTAGTGACTGAATAGGAGGGATTAGGGAATTTCATCTCTAACTCTTATCTCAAAATAAGCAGTCTGAGGTAACTGCATATCTCAGAAATAGCAGCAATAACATAAGACAAAACAAGAGAAGGCACTAAAAATGATGAAAGTTACAATGCTAAGAAGACATATTTCCAAACTTAATGTTATAAGGTGAATCTCCAACTGCAAAACGGGAAAGCCCTGGGCTGCACTCTGATGGACAGAAAAAACTGGCCTCAACACTGAACTACGTTTTACAGTCCCGAACATTACTCAGCAATCCTGCCCAGCTGTCATTCCAGGATCCAATGTGCCAAGACAACCTGACCGAGAGCTGACACAGACCAGAAAGTGACAGTGAGGAGCACTGGTCAGGGAGTCTGAGCCCTGGCCATGTGACTTTCCCTAAGTCCCAGTCACCTCTTCTGGCTGCAGGAATAAGAAGAAGCGGCAGCAATAACTGCTCTCAAACGTCCTGTTTCTTCCTAAACTGTTGAGGTGTGACGCTTCCAGAAGATCTGCATCTAAGATCTAACTGTTATAAGGTGAATCTCCAACTGCAAAACGGGAAAGCCCTGGGCTGCACTCTGATGGACAGAAAAAACTGGCCTCAACACTGAACTACGTTTTACAGTCCCGAACATTACTCAGCAATCCTGCCCAGCTGTCATTCCAGGATCCAATGTGCCAAGACAACCTGACCGAGTCTACGGGGCAAAGTGGGAGAAAGTTCTTGCTCTCTCTGATTAGTGAGGGTAAAGCTGAGGTCACGCTGAGGATGGTCTGAAGTTGGCCCTCCATCCGCCTGCGCTAGTGGAAAAATTAATTATTGAAGGAAACCGCTTTAGGAATGCCCGGGAAGAACACTCGGGATGTATGAAACCGCAGAATACCAGACGCCAGAGTTTCTTTCTTTTCTTTTTTTTTTCTTTGAAACTTCACGTCGCTCTCAGAAAATGCAGCAGGTCTCCAAATGGTACAAGGAGAAAAACACAAGCCACTTTCCTGGCTTCCCGGGAACAAACCCCAAGCCCCGAATGGATTTAAAAATTTTTTCTCGTTAGTTTCGTTCGCTGTAAGCCAAGTGGTCTAGGGCCTGCCTGGCAGCGCCGAGTCCCAGCCGGGGGCCGGGGGCCGGGGGCCGGGCCGGCGGCTCCAGAAACGGCGGGGAACTTTCCTCCGCCGCGCCCGAGACAATGCCGCGGTCGTTCGGGAGGGCGCCGGATCGGCGGGGCCTGGACCCCTCTCCCGGAGGGCGCGCCAAACCCCCAAGCGCGGCCCCGCCGAGCCCGCCCGAGCGCCCCGCAACTCACCGGGACCGGGCGGGCCGCTGGGCATTATTCCATCGCGGGTTCGGCGGCGGCTCCCTGGCGGCGGCGCAGACGCCCGCGCCCCGGCTCTCCTCGGCCGGCCGATCGCGGCTGTCGCAGCAGAAAGCGGGAGGCGGCGGCGGCGGGAGCAGCCGGCGGGGCGGGAGGCGCGGGCCGGGGGCTGCCCGAGCGCAGAGAGCCCGCCCGCGGCGGCGGCGACGGCGGCGAGGCGCGGGAGCCGAGCGCGGCGCAGGAAGGGGCGGGCGACCATGTGCCGAGGGGGGGGAGGCCGCAGCGGCGCGCGCGGCTCGGGCGATCCCGCTCGGCGGCGGAGGGCGCGGGCTCCAGGAAATCCAAACACTTCGACAGGAAATCGGAATCCTGACTAAGCATTCCCGGTCCCGGGGCCGCCCCGCGCCGGGGGCTCCCGCCTCGCTTAACCCTTGGCCCGCCGGCACGCAGGAGGGGAGTCGGGAGGCCGGCGGGCTCCCCGACATCGTGCGGGGAGCGCGGCGGCCGGACACCCGGAGGCGGACCTTTGGGGTCTCCGACCCCCCCGACTCCGGCGTGCGAGCTGGGCCAGTGTCGGGCCTCCTGCCTCTTCGACCCCACACTCGCGGTGGCCTACCTCCTCCCTGCTCAGATGTAGAAGGGGTCGGATTTGTCCCGATAAAACCTTGGCCTTGGGAGGTGCCTTTCTAAGTCCCCCAACACCAGGAAAAGACCTTGGCCTCTCTCCCATCCTACAGAGAATGAACTTGAAATCTCCTGGCCGTTTCCCCTATTTTTCATAAAATAAATGACTTTACCTGACTACCACCCTCCCACCCCTTTCACTGCTTCCGCGTTGCTAATTTCCTCACGTTTTGTCCAGTGCCAGGGGGACAGGACCTTTCTAGGTCAGGATAGTATACAAATGGTGTGAACAGTCAATAGTATGAACTTTGGACTCTGACCTGGGTTGGAATCCACGCTTTGCCTTTTTTCTAACTGGGTTACCTTGGGTAAGTCACTTTACTTCACTGAGCCTCGGATTGCTGAAATGTGAAATGAGGTGGTCATACTGCCCTCATAGGTTTGATTTGGAAACCAAACGTATAGACCAGGACTGACACATTGTAAATGCTCGAATAAATGATAACCATGATTGTCTTTACTACAAGAGACATCAGAGAGGCAAGGGTTTTAATTGATGGAGTGTGTGCTGTGCATTATCTATACCTACTTAAAAAGCCTCCAAACTTCATTTCCATCCTTATCACCTAGTGATTTTTTTCTTTGCAGCATTTCAGCAACTGCTGTCTGCAGAGGAAAAGGTTAGCATCTATGGCAGAATCCCTTCTGGTGAAATCTGAAACTCCGCAAACGCTACAGAATTTGGTATTTTGCTCTTAACCTGAGACTCAGGACACTGTGGGGTTTGTTAAAAAGTCTGGAGAGGTATTAGGAAGTTTGAGAAAACCAAAGTAAATCTCCATGCAATCGGGCCTGGACTAGGTGGGCCAGTGGGAGTGATTCATTGTGGTTTCCCACGGAAATGCCACATTTGGGGTTTTTCTACCTGGAGGATGCAGCTTGGTGGTTTTGCTGTAAGTGTTTCAAATTCCTTTGAAACCCAATCTGACTTTGAAGAGGGAAAAACATACCCGTGAGTGAAAACCAAACTTGCAATGAGTCTGCCAGGGACTGGAAGTTGGATATCAGCTCCTCAACCCTCAAGTAAGGACCAGACATCAGTTTTAGACCCATTTTGTCTCTTTTCTGCAACTCCTTTATCAGTGGCCAGAAGCAGTGGGACAAGCTTCTGGTTTGGCCCTGGGAGTCCAGGGTCCTGCCCCCAGCCCTTTGCACCTACTTTTTCTTCTTCCTGGAAGAATCTCTGCTTGACTGTTCGTGGCACTCAGCTCATAGTTCAGAAGTCAAGTCCTCAAAGGGAGCTTTCCCCAGCCATTGGATCTACTTGTCTTTGACACTCACCTCTCCCACCCCTACCTCTCCTGCACATCACATGCCCTGTTTCATTGCTTTATAGCCCTTGAAAAAGGGCACGTTAGTCTCAGTCATGTACAACTCTTTGCAACCTCATGTACCATAGCCCACCAGGCTTCTCAGTCCATCCATGGAGTTCTCCAGGTATGAATTTTGGAATGGGTAGACATTCCCTTCTCCAGGGAACCTTCCCAACCCAGGGATCTAACCTGGATCTCCTCCATTGCAGGCAGATTCCTTACCCTCTGAGCCACTAGAAGGCTTTCAAATACGAAAGCCCAGTGTAATGGAAGAAGTGTCGGACACCTCTATTAATGGTTCAGGAAAGTTAAAACTCTAAGTAATTAAGGCTGTCAGACAAGTTAACTGCAATCTCATTGATACAGTCCTAGTTAATTGCACCCTCCTTTAGCTCCTGTATCACTCCCATTCATTTAAAGAACATATCACATTCTACACTTGCTCAGAGTCCCCTCCTAAGTTAGAAGGCAAACTCTGAGTTGGAGGGAAAGGAAAGGACTGCATTTATTGACCACTTACTCTGGCCAGGACCCTGAGCAGGGTGAATTTGAATTAATTAAAGCCATCACTAGTTAAGGGCTTCCCTGTGGCTCAGTGGTAAAGAATCTGCCTGCCAATACAGGAGACAGGGGTTTGATCTAGGAAGATCCCACATGCCTCAGAGTAACACCACAGCTACTGAGCCCGCATGCCCTAAAGCCCTTGCTCCCAAAACAAGAGAAGCCACTGCAATGAGAAGCCCACGCACCACAGCTAGAGCCTAGCCCCAGCTCGCTGAAACTAGAGAAAAAAGCCCATGCCGCACAGCCAACTAAAAAAAAAAGTCACTAGTTAAGTGCTCAAAAATCTTCTGGGCAATAGATTTGCAAAGATGCACTGTTCTTGCCCTCCAAGTTATATTTAGAAAGCAGAGAAATGATTATTCTTATAGAGATATGCTCAGGGTGTCACAGGGAAGTCTTCCTAAATCAGTAGGGAGTGGGTATCTTACTTCAGGCTTCTGTAACAGAATATCATAAACTCAGTGACTTATAAACTCACCTTTATTTCTCACAGTTCTAGAAATTAAGAAGTCTGATGCTGACAGATTCTGTGTCTGGTGAGAACCCTCGTCCTGGTTCACAGATGACCATCTTCTTCCGGGGCAAGGGGTGTCTCTGTTATTTCTGTTATAAGGTCACTAATCCCATTCATGAGAACCCCACCTGCTCTCATGACCTAATCACCCCCTAAAGGCCCCACCTCCAAATAGCATCACATTGGTGGTTAGGGTTTCTCAACATATGAATTTTGAAGGGGGTTAGAAACCACTTCCAAGAAGTGGGTGCTCGGAAACTAACTTTCTAAGAAGAGGTGGAACTTATCTAGGTAGATAAGGGAACCCAGGCCTGGGAGCCAGTGCAAAAGGCACAGAGCTGGTGATGCTCAGTTCTCAGTCCCCTGGACCCCGCTGTGCGCGGCTGCATTTTGTTGCCTGTCTCCTCCTCTCTGCCCGGGCTTTTCTCCAAGGCTGCCGAATCTTGCCCAGACCAGAAGAGCCTAACAGCCCTGGGGCAGCCTCCAACCTATCAGTGGATAAATGTCCCAGTCTTCTATCCCTAAGGGGGACAGTCCTCAAGTGCTTTCAACAGAGGACCCCCCAGTAGAGTTGAGTCCCATTGCCCCCAGGCATAACTCTCATCAGTTCACTGTGCCTTTTGTCTCTTCCCGGCCTTACTCTCTCACTCCCTCATTTGTTCTGCTTGGAATCAATCACCTTCCAAATAAACTTGTTGTTCAGTCACTAAGCTGTGTCCAACTCTTTGCCACTGACCCTGTGGACCGCAGCACACCAGGCTTACCAGTCCTTTACTGTCCCCCGGAGTTTGCTCAAACTCATGTACATTGAGTCGATGATGCCATCCAACCCTCTCATCCTCTGCCATCCCCTTCTCCTCCTGCCCTCAATCTTTCCCAACACCAGGGTCTTTTCCAATGAGTCAGCTCTTCGCATTGGGTGGCCAAAGTATTGGAGCTAGCTGCACCCAGTTCCTTGTCTCAAGATTTCTGTCTGTGTCTGAGCAAAGACTGAGCCTGAGTAGGAGCATGTAATACATCTGGTAGGTCTACAAGGTTCAGCATGGTCTGAGGAAACTGTGCATGTTTGGTCATGGAAAGCAATGAGACTTGAAAACTTTGTACCATTTTACAGTTGAGGAAACTAAGGCACAGAAATGTTGACTAGCTGGCTCAAGGTCAAACACTTGGTTCACAGAGGAGTTTTGGAGTCCAGGCTCTAACTACCATCTTCTACTTTATCGCCTGGTGGTTAAAACTTTGGGTGCAAGCTGCAGATGAATTCACCCATGGGGAATATGTAGAGCGAGAAGGCACTGGGATCAAGATTGAACCCTAAGGGACACTGTAGGCTGCAGAGGACGGGATATCCACAAAGCAGACTGAGGCCAGGAGGGAAGGGAGTGGTCCAGGAACAGAAATGGAAGGAATACCTGAGGTCAAGGAAAGAAATCGCTTCTAAAAGAAAGCGATGGCCAACCCTCTCAAATATCACAGAAGATCCAACCACAGAAGGAAAGCAAGTGCCTATTTTATTTGACAGTTAGAAGGCTGGTAACTTTTGCCAGAACTGCCTCAATGGAGTAGAGGGATTGGAAGCCAGATTGCAGTGGGTTGAAGACTGAGTGGGAGACAGCAAGTATAGACAATTCTTTTCAGAAACATGGCAGTCTAGCTCGTGGGAGGCAAGGGTGGAGGATTCTTTAAGGAGAGTGGGTGAGTGAGCATCTGTGCTTGATGGGAAGAGGACACTGTAGGCTGCAGAGGACGGGATATCCACAAAGCAGACTGAGGCCAGGAGGGAAGGGAGTGGTCCAGGAACAGAAATGGAAGGAATACCTGAGGTCAAGGAAAGAAATCGCTTCTAAAAGAAAGCGATGGCCAACCCTCTCAAATATCACAGAAGATCCAACCACAGAAGGAAAGCAAGTGCCTATTTTATTTGACAGTTAGAAGGCTGGTAACTTTTGCCAGAACTGCCTCAATGGAGTAGAGGGATTGGAAGCCAGATTGCAGTGGGTGGAAGACTGAGTGGGAGACAGCAAGTATAGACAATTCTTTTCAGAAACATGGCAGTCTAGCTCGTGGGAGGCAAGGGTGGAGGATTCTTTAAGGAGAGTGGGTGAGTGAGCATCTGTGCTTGATGGGAAGGTCCCAGTAAGGAGGGAGAGGTTGAAGGGGAAGGGCAGGGTACCTCATGGAACAGGTCCTGAGGGTGAGCGGGTGGGAGGTGGGAGGGGATGAGCCCTGGCCCCCAGGGGCCACCTCGCCTGCTGGAGTAGACGGCCAGAAGGAAGGGAACAGAATGCTCAGATTCCATCAGGAACTTCTCCTGGATTCCCAGGCTAGGACTTGGGTGGGCTCAAACAGGTAATTCCACATGACATTCCTGCTCTGGGTAAAATGAATGCATCCCCGTGTAGATGAATAAAAAGTGACTTCAGTCTCATAACTGGAAAAGAAATAGCATAAGAAGCTATTTTGGCCCAAAGTAGGTTAGTGAGGATGGAAAGGAGATGGAGCGCAGGAGGAGCTTTGGAGAGCCGGAAGAGACACAGCTTGGTGACTGATGGTGGGATGGTGGGCTGTCTCTTATACACATCTCTAAGTAATTAAGGCTGTCAGACAAGTTAACTGCAATCTCATTGATACAGTCCTAGTTAATTGCACCCTCCTTTAGCTCCTGTATCACTCCCATTCATTTAAAGAACATATCACATTCTACACTTGCTCAGAGTCCCCTAGAGGAGGGTTCTGCACAGTTGGTGAGTTGGGGAGGAAGCTCCTAAAAAGTTAACCCTCTTTATGAGCTTCTCTCAGCCTTGCTTTGTAGTCGTAAAGCAGGGTTTCTCATCCTTGGTGCTATCGACAAGTTGCACCCAACAGTTCTTTGCTGTGGGAGTGTCTCATGCGTTATAGGATGTTTAGCAGCACCCACCAAATGCATAGCATCCTTCCAGCTCTGACGACCAAAAATGCCTCCAGACATTACAAGATGTCCCCTGGAGGGCGGACAACATTGCCCCTCATTGAGAACCGCTGCTCTTGTCCTCAGTTAACTTAAACTCACTCTTTAAAAAGTTGCAACTTCGGATTATCTTTTTTAGCAGAACCCCCTATTCCCAGCTGCAGAGTCATATTGTCTGGGTTCAAATCCTGGTCTCAAGACCCAACTGGTTTCATTGTTGTTGTTGTTTAACGTTTTATTTTTTCCTCTGTAGAATGAGGTTTTTGAGAGGTAAAGCACTTGGCTTACTCGGTCACATGCTATTATTAGTAATGCTCGCAGTGGGGTATAGGCACAGGTGAGATCTCTACTGAGCATTTGGAAATCTGGGCTTGGAGAAATGGACATCACAGATGGATTGGGTTGGGCCAAAAGTTCATTTGGGTTTTTCCATAACATGTTAGGGAAATACCCACACACACTTTTTGGCCAACCCCATATCACAGATAAGAGGTCAGCCTTGAAACCATGGACAGCTATCAAATGGCCTGGAGAGACTGATAGGAAGAAGAAGGGAGCAGAAAACTAAAATCCCTGCTGAGCAGCTGGAGGATAAGACATTTGTATTTCACATTTGGGTGGTCAGAAATGTAGACAGGGAAGAGGTGTGAGTTTTTCAGCCAGCCGGCATTGAGCAACTGCCCTGAACTTTGGGTGATGAGAGGCATGACAGCAGGTTACTGTATTTGGGGAAGATGACAGTGATGTTGATGTGCCCATTGAGTGCTCCTGTGTCAGGTGCTATGCAGATATTAAGGCTCATTTAGTGCTCTCAACCCTGAATATTCATCGGAAGGACTGCTGCTGAAGCTGAAGCTCCAATACTTTGGCCACCTGATGTGAAGAGCCAACTCAACTAGAAAGACTCTGATGTTGGGAAAGATTGATGGCAGGAGGAGAAGGGATGACAGAGGATGAGATGGTTGGATGACATCACCAACTCAATGGAGATGAGTCTGAGCAAACTCTGGAAGATAGTGAAGGACAGGGAAGCCTGGCGTGCTGCAGTCCATGGGGTTGCAAAGAGTTGGACACAACTTAGTGACTCAACAACAACAATGCTCACAGGTACCACTTATTATCCCCATTTTCTAGATGAAGAAATTGACATATAGAGAAGGAGGTGAAGGAAGGTGAATTTATCAGAAAGGTAAGAAGGGAGGAGAAAGGGCCTCTTAAGTGCAGAAAACCACGGGAACCAAAGCAGAGCTCCATGAACCCTGTGCATCCGTCAGTGTCAGGAAACCGAGTGTGAGGCAGGCGCAGCGGGCTGGAGGGCAAGACACAGGGGCCCTCACGACGGTGAATGGTCAGCTCTGCCATGTCCAGCCACACTGGAGCCCAAGGCAAAAGGGAAAAAAAAATTCAGCCATACTGACCTTGTCTTTATGTAACATTTTGAAATGTTGTTCATCTTGGAATTTTTACATTAATTTTTCTTTTTAAAAGGATTGCCAAAAAAAAAAAAAGGATTGCATTAAAATATTTTTTATCTTGATTACTGAATTTGTTGGCACCTGTTCAGATGGACTGAACAGAATGCCAGAGTCTTCCAGGCTCCTTGACCTTGCTGCTTACAAGTCAAATTCCAGCCTGTGTCACTCCCCTGTTCCTGAGGGAGGAGGAAGCAAGAGTCTTGATTTCAGCCAATGGGGAGGAGGTCATTCTACAGGAAACGAAATGCTTTATGGAAGAGGAAATGGACACTATGCACCAAAATCTAACAAATATCCCTTACAAGAGGTTCCCTTTTGGGCGAGCTGGAGATCCTTGGTGTGAGAAGAAAGCATTCTAGGGTGTGGGGACGTGCAGAGAGGAAGTAAGGAAAGAATGGAAATTGACATCTTCCCAGGTGGTACTAGTAGTAAAGAACCCGCCTGCCAGTGCAGGAGACATGAGACATGGGTTCAATCCCTGGGTCGGGAAGATCCCCTGGAGGAGGACACGGCAACCTACACCAATATTCTTGCCTGGAGAACCCCATGGACAGAGAAGCCTGGCGGTCTACAATCCATAGGGTCACAAAGAGTTGGATACGACTGAAGCGTCTGAACATACAGCGCAAGAGCTGCATTGCAGGGACTTCCCAGGTCCAGTGGTTAAGGCTCTGCACTTCCAATGCAGAGGGCTTGGGTTCAATCCCTGGTAGGGGAACTAACATCCCACATGCTGCTCAGCTCGACCAAAAAACTCCCCAAATAAACAGTTAAAATAATTCAAAAAAATTTTTTTTAAAAAAGAACTGCCCTGCAGTCAGTAGCCTGGGTTTAAATTCTGGCTCACCTACTAGCAGTGTGATTTTGCTACTCGCTTCAAGTGTTAAGCCTCAGTTTCCTGGCTATAAAATGGGGATAATAAAAGTACCCATATCATAAAGTTATTAGGAAGATTAAATGGATTAAGCCACACCAAATTCTTGCACATGATAAATATTCAGTGTTTTTTCCTTTTTTAATATTGTGATATCAGTGTCTTAAAAATTATTATTTTTCAAGCTCCAGAGTAATGAAGGGGAGAGACAGAATATTAACATGAAGCTTAGAGGGACTCCAGGGAGGATTTTTGTTCATTTCTTTGTTTTTCCAGCTGGGAGAGCTCTTGCAGAGAGCAGAAGAGAGGAACAGACAGAAGCATGTGGTGAGCAGTAAGTCCCCTCCCCGAGCTGGGAAGAGCTGTTAAACCTTCTCGAGTTGGACTCACCAATTCGCAGAAAGGTTAATGGCTGGAGCACAGTTGCATATGTCCAGCCAGCATCATCAGAGACAGAATCCAGGTTTCCTGATGCCCAGGGAGCTATTTCTCCTGAAAACCTGGTCCCTGTACTGTATCTAGTCTTTGTCAGTCCTGGAGCCTCCCCTTGATTCCAGGTCAGAAGAATGTGAGATGTGACGATGTCTTCCTCATCACACAGCTAACAAAACTCCTCTTTGCCAAAGTGGAACCTGAAAGGGTCCGGTAAGATGAACACCCGAGGGCACTCCCTCCGGAGATGCTGAACATTGGGAGAAATGCTTTCTGTCCTTAGATGATTAATTTTGAAAGCTTCGTTTCCAGTTATAATGGAGCTTTGTGACAAAAGTTTCAGACAAATAGGTCGTTGCCACAATCTCTTAAGGAAGGAAGGAATGTCCTCTTCTGTTTGGAGTGAGGTTAATAAGGGCTTCAGGCTTCCCTGGTGCTTCAGTGGTACAGAATCCTGCTGCCAATGCAGGAGACTTGGGTTTGATCCCTGGGTTGGGAAGATCCTCTGAAAGAGGAAATGGCAACCCACTCTTGTATTCTTGTCAGGATGATCCCATGGACAGAGGAGCCTGGAGAGCTGCAGGCAGTACATGGTTTTGCAAACAGTCAAACACGACTTAGCGAATAAGCAACAACAATATGGGCTTCACCCTCTCCTCCACCTGAGAATCCCAGGTGGCCCAGAGCAAACCTTCCTTGACCTTTTGGGGTGGGGTTGACTTCTCTCTATATGCCCACAGCATAGGGAGATCAATGTTGAAGGAGACTTGACTGCGGTGAACCTCACCGCTCCCCTGTAGACCTAGGGCAGGGGTGCTCTTACTCGCCTCTACACTCCCAATAACACACATAGTGTGTGCTCAACCCATGTCTCATGAATGACTGCTTGAATACTTTACAAACCATTGCCGCTCATCAGCTATGTGAGAAAACCCACTCACTTCCTAAGTAAGTAAAATCAGTCAAGATTTCCCAGCAGGCTTCTCAAGCTGGCAGAATACACTGTCCAGGTTGAAGCAGCTATGTGTGTTAATAGCAGTAACTGTGATTCTTTTGTTGTTCAGTCACTCAGTTGTGTTTGACTCTTTGCGACCCCATGGACTGCGGCACTCCAGGATTCCCTGTTCTTAGCTATCTCCTGTAATTTGCTCCAACTCATGTACATTGAGTCAATAATGCCATCCAACCATTTCATATTCTATTGCCCCCTTCTCTGCTGCTGCTGCTGCTAAGTCGCTTCAGTCGTGTCTGACTCTGTGCTACCCCAGAGACAGTAGCTCACCAGGCTCCCCCGTCCCTGGGATTCTCCAGGCAAGAACACTGGAGTGGGTTGCCATTGCCTTCTCCGGCCCCCTTCTCTACCTCTCCTGAATCTTTCCCAGCATCAGGGTTATTTCCAATGATGATTAACGGTGATGATAATAACCAATAATAGTTAAAATATATTGAATGATTACTGGATGCCTGGCACTGTTCTCATGATTCTAATGGTGCTTTCCAATGATTATTTCAGTCTCAAAATAAACGGGCAGTATAAGGCTATCATATGTACAGAGAAACCGAGACTTGGAAAAGTTGCACAGAGAGGATCTGTCTTTGGAATGATTCACTAATTAGACTTGTGCTCTCTGCTCTGACTGCTCTGCTCTCTGCTTAGACTTGTGCTCTTTGAGCTCCAGATCAAAATAGGGCATGGAGTTTGCAGACTCCAAATCTATGGAGTTTATGGTGTATCTGAGCTGTAGATTTATGTTATAAAATAATAGGTCCCTCTAGTCAGTTCCTACTGTTTCAGAAAAGGCAGAAAAATCCTCCCTCATTGGTTTTGTAAATAGTCCTTAATTACAATGTTGAAGGAGACTTGACTGCGGTGAACCTCACCGCTCCCCTGTAGACCTAGGGCAGGGGTGCTCTTACTCGCCTCTACACTCCCAATAACACACATAGTGTGTGCTCAACCCATGTCTCATGAATGACTGCTTGAATACTTTACAAACCATTGCCGCTCATCAGCTATGTGAGAAAACCCACTCACTTCCTAAGTAAGTAAAATCAGTCAAGATTTCCCAGCAGGCTTCTCAAGCTGGCAGAATACACTGTCCAGGTTGAAGCAGCTATGTGTGTTAATAGCAGTAACTGTGATTCTTTTGTTGTTCAGTCACTCAGTTGTGTTTGACTCTTTGCGACCCCATGGACTGCGGCACTCCAGGATTCCCTGTTCTTAGCTATCTCCTGTAATTTGCTCCAACTCATGTACATTGAGTCAATAATGCCATCCAACCATTTCATATTCTATTGCCCCCTTCTCTGCTGCTGCTGCTGCTAAGTCGCTTCAGTCGTGTCTGACTCTGTGCTACCCCAGAGACAGTAGCTCACCAGGCTCCCCCGTCCCTGGGATTCTCCAGGCAAGAACACTGGAGTGGGTTGCCATTGCCTTCTCCGGCCCCCTTCTCTACCTCTCCTGAATCTTTCCCAGCATCAGGGTTATTTCCAATGATGATTAACGGTGATGATAATAACCAATAATAGTTAAAATATATTGAATGATTACTGGATGCCTGGCACTGTTCTCATGATTCTAATGGTGCTTTCCAATGATTATTTCAGTCTCAAAATAAACGGGCAGTATAAGGCTATCATATGTACAGAGAAACCGAGACTTGGAAAAGTTGCACAGAGAGGATCTGTCTTTGGAATGATTCACTAATTAGACTTGTGCTCTCTGCTCTGACTGCTCTGCTCTCTGCTTAGACTTGTGCTCTTTGAGCTCCAGATCAAAATAGGGCATGGAGTTTGCAGACTCCAAATCTATGGAGTTTATGGTGTATCTGAGCTGTAGATTTATGTTATAAAATAATAGGTCCCTCTAGTCAGTTCCTACTGTTTCAGAAAAGGCAGAAAAATCCTCCCTCATTGGTTTTGTAAATAGTCCTTAATTGAACTCAGCATTGGTATCATTACCACCAAGTTCTGTAATTAAACAGCCTGGAGATGCTTTGCTAGGTTGCTGTTACAGAGATATTTACATATCTGTGTTATAACTCTAGGCGAGACTTTCAGCATGTAAATTGCTCATCCAGCCACAATTATAGCTGCTAGGAAACTGCCTGGGGCCATTTTAGGGGAATGAGACAGCTAGAGGATTCCCCCAAAGCCAGCTGTTGCCAGCCCAGAATAATAACACTAACAATTAAGAACTAACATTTGTACAGTCTTTTAAAAATTACAAGACACATTCTTATTCAGTGACTTGCCTAGTTTTTAATTCTTGGGATAGTGGGAGGAGAAGACTGTTATAAGGGTTATTATTTTAAAGAAGAACCCTACCACCACCACCCCCGCCCCGCCAATAGCACACTGTTTCATTACACAAATATTTAATGAGCACTTACTATGTGCTAGGAACTATACTAGGTGCTGAAATGTAATGATGAATAAAACAGACGTTGTCCCTGGACTCAGGAAGCTTATAGTCTAATAGGGAAGAAAGACCATGATCAAATATTATAAACAGATATATGTAAAGTTATAGCAATTGCAGTGCTACCAGAGAGGCAAAAAGTACAATATGAGCTTAAAATGAAGAGATTTAACCTAATCAATATGAGGGTAAATTTTGCCAAGCTTTGATGGGTAAGAGTCAATGAGACAAGAAAGAGGAAAGTGTGTTCTAAACAGAGGGAACAGCATGTATCAAGGCCCCAGGGCCCAGGAGAGTGTATCAGTTAGCTTCTGCTGCATTAAAAAACACCTCCAAAACTTAGTGGCTTAAAAACCATCATTTAGCTCATAATGAGCTAAATAATTCTGTGCGTTGGCAACATGGCTAGAATCAGGTAGGTTGTTTTACTCTGATCTCAGTTGGGTTCACTCATTCATAGCTTGTGGTCGACTTCCAGGTCAATGAATGGCTCATCTCTGTTTTATATAGGTGTTCCTTCTCTAGCAGGTGAGGCCAGGTTTGTTGACAGAGCAGCAGGGTTCTGCAAGAAGCTTCGAGAACTCTTATGGCCTAGGTTCAGAACTCACACAACCTTATTTCTGCCACATTCTATTGGCCAAAGCACCTTCAAATATGATTAATAGGATATAGGGTCTTAGAAATGGAAAGTGAGTCCAGTGCAGGTAATAAAAAGTAGCTGTGTACCCAAAATCATTTGAATGAATGGAGGGATGAATACCCCACATATGATTGTCATCAGCATCTCCAGTCCATGCAATATTGTACTCATGGTCTGGAACTAGTTTCTCTGCCTTGGGTTGTTTTTTTTTTTAACTTCTTGTTCCTGCCCCCTCCGCAGTGAGGTCAGAGGGTTTTAGCTAAAATGTAAACTTGAATTTATAACCTCAGTGTTTCCCCAGTGCCTGCCAACATGATTGGTACATTAAAATCACCAGGAGGGGCTGTTCAAAAGAGACTTGTACCCTCCACTCTAGATTCACTGAATCAGAATTTTGGGGGCTTGGAACCTAGGATCACTATTTTTTGAAAGCTATCCCAAGGAGTTAGATGCAACCAGTCCAGCTTTCAGGAGCCGCTGGCTAGATTCAAAGGTTCTTTAGCCATATTGATCTCATCAGCTCAGACACTGCCTTGTTTAAAAAATATTTTCTCCCTTCCCTTCCCATAATCCCTGGAACCAGTCTTCCTTCATGGTGTACCCATGATATCTGATATAGGCTTTGTATTGCCAGCAATGCAGGAGACCCTGCTTTGATTCCTAGGTCAGGAAGATCTGCTGAAGAAGGGATCGGCTACCCACTGCAATATTCTTGGTCTTCCCTTGTGGCTCAGATGTATCATACTATTATTATTCAAAAAGTGTTATTAAAATTGGTTGACATATCTGCCAACTTTCTCCCTCCCCAGCCTTTCCCCCGACTTCCATGGATCCTGTGAGGTCCCTGAAAGTTGTCATCATCGTATTAGCTAACTTCAGTGCCTACCAGAGGGCCTGGTACAAAATCGATCCAATTTGGGATCAATTGATCTAATCCAGTTGATCCAAGTGTACATTGATGGCCGAATGAATAAATGAAACATGGTTGGTACATATATCATGTGTGCCTAGTCACTCAGTCATGTCTGACTCTTTGCAACACCATGGACTGTAGCCCGCCAAGCTCCTCTGTCGATGGGATTCTCCAGGCAAGAATATTGGAGTGGGTTGCCATTTCCTTCTCCAGGGGATCTTCCTGACAGGGATCGAACTCAGATCTCCTGCATTGCAGACAGGTTCTTTACCATCTGAGTCACCAGGAAAGCCATTGTACATATATTATTCAGGTGTAAAGAGAAAGGAAATTCTAGCACATGCTACACAACGTGGAAGAAATTTGGACATTCTAAGTGAAATAAGCCGGTCACGTGAAGACAAATGCTGTATAATTCCACTTACAGAAGTACCTAGAGGAGCCAAGTTCACAGAGACAGAAAGTCAAATGGAGGTTGCCAGGGACTGGGAGAGGGGGTAATGGGGAATTACTGTTTAATGGGCCCAGAGTCTCCAGTGTACAAGATAGAAAGAGTTCTGGAGATGGATGATGGTGAGATGGGCGGGGATTGTACAACAAAGTGAATATACTTAATACCACTGAAACGTACGGGCTTCCCTGGTGGCTTAGAGGTTAAAGCGTCTGCTTCCAGTGCGGGAGACCCGGGTTCGATCCCTGGGTCGGGAAGATCCCCTGGAGAAGGAAACGGCAATCCACTCCAGTATTCCTGCCTGGAGAATCCCAAGGACGGAGAAGCCTAGTAGGTTACAGTCCACGGGGTCGCAAAGAGTCGGACACGACTGAGCAACTTCACCCTCACTGAAACGTACACTTTTACATGGCACCATATTTAAGATGGTAATTCGTATGTCATGTATATTTTATTCATGCCATGATTAAAAATTTAAAGAGTTGAACCAATGAAAGTATGGACGGTCACCAGGCATCTGTTGAACGCTTGCGAAATCAGAGCATTTCCTGACACGATGACTTTGCCAGAGACCAACTCATGGCCTCTATTATAACTTGGAGTCTTTAAGATAATGGCTCTGCACATATTCCATAAAGCCACCGATGGGTGACGGCCAGCTGAGGCTCCGCCAGCCCTTCTAGCTCCCCGCCTATCTCCGCCTGGCTCCTGAGGCTTGGCTCCGCTCCCGTTTTTCTTCTCCATTCCTGCCTGTGGTCTGGGTACTGCTCTCTCTCACAGACTCGGAATCGGCGCGTCTCTGCCCCCGACTCTCACAGCTAACAGATCCCGCCCCAGATGGACCTGAAGGACTCCATTCCCAAATCAGGCCAGCCTCCTTGGAAGAAGGAATCAGATCAAAAGTTCTTCTTGAAATAGAGCCAAGGTCTCGATCCTTGGAGCTTTTCTTCCTGTGATTCAATTCTACCTTCTGGAACGATACAGGACAAGCCCGACTCTTTTCACAATCCAAATGCTCTTTAAACACTCATAGTATCCCCAAATATTCCCAATTTCTCAAGTAGCAGATTTTTTTTTTTTTTGGCTGCACCTTGGGGCATATGGGATCTTAGTTCCCCAACCAGGGACCAAACCCAGCTCCCCCTGCATTGGAAGCATGGAGTCTTAACCATTGGACCATTAGGAAAGTCTACAAATAACAGATTTCTAGATCCTTCCCTCCACTCCTTTGCTCTTGTCTGACCCCATGGCTGTTTATTCACATCCTTTTAAAATAAGGCTCTTAGAAGTACATACATTCTCCAGGTGGCACCTGACCAGTGCAGAAGAGAAGAGGATTATTATTTCTAGGATGTGGACCCAAATTTGCAGAATCCTGAAATGAATCCAAATATCCATTATGTTTTTCAACTCCGCTATAAACCCAAAGTCAGCCTGTTTAACCACACACTTCCTACGTGGCCCAAACCGCAATCAAATGATTGCCTGAAATGTCTACATGCACTACACATGGAGTGGCCGTTGAGCTATTTCAACAGTTGTAATATCATTTCGTTTGTTTGGTTTAAAAGTTCATCAATTTGCACCCGGAAATGAATTCTCTAGCCCTCACCCCATTTACATTTACAGTCAGTTCTCAGATTTCATGGGCTGGTTGTCTTCACTTGCCCAAGCAAATCTCACCTCTTTCTCCTCAGAATCTGATGCAGTTATTTTGGGGGGATCCTCAAGGAGGTCTCACGTGGGCTCTGAACAGACTTCTCAGCTTCATCTCCTCCAAGCTCTCTGAGGTTGTCTTCTGCCCTTGAAGCCCTCCCACTTGGCACAAAACAGGCACCCAGACTGATATCTCCCAGAGGCCCCAGTGCTGCAGACTTGAGCCACCTTCATCTCCCCACGGCTTTTGCCGAGGTCCTCCCTCTGCAGGGGTGTCCACAAGGAGTGCCTTTGAGGGAACTCCTGTCCTCTTGCTCTCCATCAGTCACCCCAAATCCAAATGCAGGATGTAAACTGCAAATAGAAGCATCTTTAGAATTCTTTGCCATTCTGGTCTCCAACCCACACACTAAGCAAAAACAGTGTGATCACTGTGCAAACATAGCCCTGAAACCCTAGAGACGGTCTAACACTTTCCCTGGGTCCCCAGTCCCCTTTCTGTTCAGATGATAAAATTGAGATCTGACAGGGAAGGTTATTTTAGCAGAGAGACAGTGTTAAAATGCTAAAGCTAGGAATAAATCCTGATCCCCCAAGACCTCCCCACATCCAGAAATCATACTCTCCCCATCCAAAAAAATTTTCCAACAAAGTACCGTCACGATATTTATCTAGAACCTTCAAGATATTTCTTTAAATGTGATTCAGAAGGTGTGTTTTGTGTTAAATCCAATAGGTCATTCAGTCCATGGCCTTCTCTTCACCTCAATACTTTATTGTTATTTCCCAGTGGCTATAATTAGGTATCAGTTGGGAAAAGATTGATGAAATCCAGTAGTGATATTGCTAGAAAACATGAAGACTTTCTTTCTTAAAACTGTAAGTTGAACGAGTTTTTCCTTGAGGGTGAATACTAAAAAAAGATAAAGCAGGTGAATCTCACATTTTTCTGAGATGGCAAGCTAAGGTTCCTCTCCTGTTGGATTTGCTATTTTCTCTGACTGTGGCTCTGAGCCAGGCTTCTCCTTAGACTGGAAAAATCATTGCTGTCATCCGTGCCTAACTGAACTCAAATGTAGAATGGGCTTCTGTGGTATCTCTAATGACCTCTGCATGGAAAATGGTACCAGGAAGTCAGGTGACACCATTGTCCCATCTGTCCCTCCCGCCCTCCGTTGACTCATGTATTCATCAAGGACATTGAGATTCATTCATTCAACAAATGTTTACTAAGCAACCAGCTATATGCAGGCACTGTTCTTGGTGCTTAGACTATCTCGGTGAACCAAAGAAATAAACAGAAGAGACAAACATCTCTGTCCTTGTGAAGCTTACAAAGGGAAGAATAAACGTAGAAAATTAGTAAATTACATAATATATTATAGGTTATGAGGTCCATGGAGCAAAAAAAAAAACAACCAAAAAACCAACAAGCCAGAGGAAGGGAGATCAGAAGTGGCATAGGGTGGAACCAAGGCTGATGTGTGTGTGTGTGTGTGAGTGTAAAACATAGACAACAAATGAACAAAGGAGCCTGGCAGGCTGTAATCCACAGGGTCGCACAATCGGACATGACTGAAGCAGCTTAGCAGGCATGCATGCATACGCAACAAAATGTACCATTTTAGTAATTATTAAGTGCACGTTCACTGGAATTTAAGTATATTCATGTTGTTGTGCAGCCATCACCGTCATCCATCTCCAGAAGTTTTCCATCCCAACAAACTGGAACTCTCTACCCATTAAAAACTGAAAAGTGAAAGTGCTAGTTGCTCCGTCATGTCCAACTCTTTGTGACTCCACGGACTGTAGCCTGCCAGGCTCCTCTGTCCTTGGAATTCTCCAGGCAAGAATACTGGAGTGGGTAGCCATTCCCTCCTCCAAGGGATCTTCCTGACCCTGGAATCGAACCTGGGATCCACCTGCGCTGCAGGCGGATTCTTTACTGTCTGAGCCTCTAGGGAAGTCCATAAAACTCCCCATTTTCTCACCATCTTCAGCCCCTGAGAACCACCATTCTACTTTCTATCTCTATAATTTACTCCTAGTTACTAATGTAAGTGGAATCACATAGAAATTGTTCCTTTGTGACTGGTTTATTTCACTTAGCAAAATGTCTTTAAAGTTCATCCATACTGTAGCATGTGTCAAAATATCGCTTCTTTTTAAAGCTGAGTAATACTCCATTGTATGCATATGCCACGTTTTGTTTATCCATTCGTCTGTCAATGGACGTTTGGGTTGTTTCCCTCTTTGGTTTTTGTGAATCATGCTGCTATGAACATGGGCGTACAAATATCTGGGGGAGGCCCTGTTGTCAATTCTTTTGTATATATACCCAGAAATGGAATTGCCGGATCATATGGTAATTGTACATTTAATCTTTTGAGGACTAACCATACTCTTTCCCACAGCAACTGTACCTTTTTATATTCCCATCAACAGTGCACCAGATTCCAATTTATCCATATCCTCACCATGAATTACTGTTTTCTGTTTTGTTGTTTATAATAGCTAGTCTAATGGGTATGAAATGATATTGAGGCTATGATTTGTATTTCCCTAATGTTTAGAGATGATGAGCATATTTTCATGTGGATATTGGCCATCTATAGAACTTCTTTAAAAGTGTCACTTCTTTGGAGGAATGTTTGTCAAGTCCTTTGCCCATTTTTGAATTGGGCTTTTATTGTTGTTTTTGGTGGTGGTGACAAGTCTTAGGAGATTTGGTATATTCTCAGTTAATCCCTTATCAAATATGTTTTTTGCAAATATTTTCTCCCATTCTGTGGGATGCTGCCATTTCAAATAAGAGTAGTCAGGTTGAGCTTCGTAGAGCATGTGCCTGGCTGGCAGGCCTGCTGTACACCCCAAAATATCCCTGGGCTGGACTGTCCTTAGGTCTAAAGGGGCAAAGAGTGTTAGCAGATCTTTATGGTCAGAAGTCTGAAGCCCTGATCTTCCATCTGTTTTATCAGTCATCAAGATGATATTCTGATTCCCCTCTCTCTGTGTACCTCATTTCTCTACTGGTTCTATGGTCCAGAGAGAAGAAAGGGGTTATTATTTCCTGACTCCCTAAGACCTCAGCAGCTGGTCTCAGTCATGAATGGGAAATAGATAAGGGCTTCTCTTGCTTCTTCTTCCCCTGCACAGCCCACCTCATTTTCGTTTTCTTCCTCCAAGCGGCATGCACGATCTTCTCCAACCAGGGATTGAACCTGTGTCTCCTACATTGAAAGCACAGTCTTAACCACTGGCCCACAAGGGAAGTCCTCACCTTGCTTCTGATTATCCACATATGCTTCATCCAACCGATGGTTAACCAAACCGGAGTCCAGAAATGCAAGAGAAGAAACATTTCCCCTCTTGCCTAAGACAGGCTGGGCATTGTGCTGGGTACTTTAATGACCTCATTTGTATCCTCATAATAAGTACATTTCATTATTCAGAAAACAAAAGCTCAGAGGTGAAGCTACTTGCTCCAGGCCAGAGGGCTGCCTGTTCCAAAACACATGTGTCTTCCTTTATGCCAATGGAAATTCTTTTACAAAAGGCCTTTCCTGCATTCTGAAAAGGTGACTTCGGAACCACAGTGGGAAGGGCAAGGGAGAGGGGTAATTTTTCAGGGCTCCAAGCCTGCCTCTGCCCTTCAGCCTGAGCTTCCTCTGCAGGGGGCACAGGTTCAATCCCTGGTTAGGGAGCTAAGATCCTGCATACCGTGTGGCACAGCCAAAAAAAAATTTTTTTTTTAATTATTTTTTTAAAGTGCCAGCAGAGGAGAAAACAAGATGGAGGAGGAGTAGGTGGATGCGGAGTACATCTCTCTCCACGGATACATCAGGAATATACCTTCAGGCACAGAAGTGCATGCAGAACACCAGCTGAGAGTGGGCAGGAGTGCCTGACCAGAGGAAAAGAATATACAGAACCACGCAAAACTCGGTATGAGGAAGTAACCAGGGGGGAGAAGTGGAGTGTTAGTAGGACTGGACCTGCCCTCGGTGGGTGGGGGAAATGAAGCAGGGGTCCGATCCCCACATCAGGGCAATTGTCTGAATCAGAGGAGAAACTCTTAAGGCTGAGAGTGTAACAGCTGATCTGTGGCAGCCTAAATGGAATGAGAATCAGACAGACCTGGCCGCAGCCATACATACCCTGGACGGAGACACAGGTCCCTGGGAAGGTGCAAGAGCTGGAGTTGAGGGATTGTGGAGCAATCCCAGGGTGAGGACTGCTGTTGACTGCAGAGAGACAGATCGAGGGGATGTGAGGGAGGAGGCTGTGGTGGGAAATGCTTGTGGAGGAAAGCTGGGCAGCCGTGGAAGCAAGGCGATACTGCTGAGTCACCCTTAGGGCGTGGAGCCATCAGCATAGCGTCTCTCCCCACATTGCCAGCACCCACAGCTGAACAATAGAGAGGCTGGCCCATCAAACGCCTGTCGAACTGAACTTCAGAGCAGGACCCCACCCAGGGTGCCCCTTTAAGTGCCTGATGAGCTGATCTATAGAGTAGGACCCCACCCAGGGTTGGTCCTTCTATGTGCCTGACATGCCGAACAAGAGAGAAGGACCCCAGGCAAGGGAGCCCTCTAAGTGCATGAACAGGAGGAGCTACGGAGGAAGACTGGCCAAAGAGGCCTTCTGATATCCAGCTACAAGAGGTTCAGAAAAAGACTCTGATAGGGCCATAACTCCTGCGGCGGAGACAGTCCATGTCCCTGCAAGGTTGGCACCACCAGGGTCCCCACAAGCCAAGCAGCTGCACCACCTTCACGTTCAACTCTCACTGGGGCAGAGCTGCCACAGGCAAAAAATGTCTTACATCTATGCCAACAGGGTCACTTCGGTAGTGTCCGACTCTGCGACCCCGTAGACTGTGGCCTGCCAGGCTTCTCTGTCAGGGAGGGGGCGGTCTCCAGGCAAGAATACTGGAGCATATTGGCCAATATTAGTGGCCAATACCCTCCGAGAGCACTATATTTCCAGCTGCCCTAGCCACCAACCACCCCCTGAGTACCTGGTGCTGCCAGAAACCCTGCGACCCAAGCAGCTGCACCGCCTCCACACCTGGCCCTCACAGGGGCAAACCCAAGTCCTCAGGAGCAAACCCCAGTGGACGACCCACATGCAGAGGTGGAAATAAAGCCACAATTGAAACCCAGGGGCAGTGTGGCTAAGAAAGAAGACCCAAAACCTTCCCACCAGCTGTACAAACTGCAGATTAAATCCACACAATCAACTAGGCAGACTCTGTGTCTGTGGAATATATAAAAGGCCATTGAGAGCTCCCACAAAAGAAAATGCACGAGTTTTGATAGCTGTAGATATTGGAGGCAGAAACACACAGGAGTAGGACAGATTAGAATCTGAGCTGCGCCCACAGCAGGTCCAGAGATCAGCACAGTGTTGGAGGGGATCCTAGGGAGGTGAGGTGGACTGGGACTCCCAGCAAGGGAAAGGATTCTGACAGCAGTGACTCAAGAAAAACATTTATTATTCTTATGTTTTGACTTGTTCTGTAGATTCTTTTGGATTTTTTTTTTCCCTCCCCACCCCTCTCTGTTGTAGTTGTTGATTTTATCGGCACTATGAAATCCAATTGGGAGAAGGCAATGGCACCCCACTCCAGTACTCTTGCCTGGAAAATCCCATGGACGGAGGAGCCTGGTGGGCTGCAGTCCATGGGGTCGCTGAGTCGGACACGACTGAGCGACTTCACTTTCACTTCTCACTTTCATGCATTGGAGAAGGAAATGGCAACCCACTCCAGTGTTCTTGCCTGGAGAATCCCAGGGACGGGGGAGCCTGGTGGGCTACCGTCTATGGGGTTACACAGAGTCGGACACGACTGAAGTGACTTAGCAGCAGCAGCAGCAGCATGAAATCCAATTAAGCTTTTGAGCTTTTTTTATTTTTCTCAGTCACATTTTTTATTGTTGCTATAAACCTCTGCCTTTACATTGGGCTGTTGCAGTTCTGTGGAGTTTTCCTTTTTTTCTTTTCTTTTTTCTTTAATTTTAATTTTAAAACCTATTATTATTATATCTACATTTATTCCTTTGTTTGCTTTTACCACTGTTCTTTTCCCCTTGCAGTTAATCTTTAATGTATATAAATCTTCTTCATCTACCTGGGTTTAACTTTGCATATCTATTCTTTCTTTTTTTTTTTCTTTCTTTCCTTTCCTCTTAACATATTTGTTAGTTTTATTTTCATTGCTTTATTCCCTGTGTGGCACCTGGCTTTAGTTTTGTTTTCCAGTTTGTGCTTTAGTTAGTTTTTTTCTGGTAGATATAATTTTTGGTTTCCTTTGTTCCCTGGGTCAATCTATTGTACTTTATTTTTGTTGGACTGTTTTGATTTTGATTATGGGTGTATATGTATATGTGTAAATTCAATACCCTTTTTATTGTTGTTATAAACCTCTGCCTCTACATTGGGCTTTTGCAGTTCTGTGGAGTTTTCCTTTTTTTCCCCTTTTTCTTTCTCCTTCCATTTTTTTCTTTTCTCTTTTTTATGATTTTAATTCTTAATTTTGTAAACCTATTATATTTTTTCTACATTTATTCCTTTGTTGGTCTTTCCTATTGTTCTCTTCCACTTTAGTTAATCTTTAATCCATATAAATCTTCTTCATCTTTCTCTATTTAACTTTGCATATGTATTCTTTCTTTCCTTTCCTTTCAACATATTTGTTGGTTTTTTATCATTGCTTTATTACCCATGTGGCACCTTGCTTTAGTTTTGTTTTCCAGTTTGTGCTTTAGTTAGTTTTGTCCTTAACTGATAAATATAATTTTTGTTTTCTTTTGTTCACCAGGTGAATCTACTGTACTTTATTTTTGTTGGACTATTTTGACTTTGCTCATGGGTGTATATGTGTGTGTGTATATTCCATTATTTTAATTATTATTTGCCTGATTTTGTAACTGCCATTTGTCCCATTGTGTAACCTGTGGTTTCTTGTTTTTGGATATTTGTTTTAATCTCACTTAATGCCATAACAGACCACTTGTAGAATCTTTGTTCAGTCAAGCCCTGAGCCTTTGGAGGGGGAGCACTGACACCAAGATCCTAGACTACCAGAGAGCTAACCCTAGGGAGGATCAAATGGTGGGGACTCACACAAAGGAAACCACTTGAATACAAGACCCGGATCACCCAACCACCAGTAGCGCCCTGTGCAGGACATCTCATCTAAACAGCAAACAAAACCAAAATACAAACCCAGTCATCAGCAGACAGGATTGCCACCTCACTCAGCCTTGCCCATCAGAGGAAAAACAAACAAACAAACAAAACTCAGCTCAAATCTCACCTAACTTACACAAACCACTGGACCAACCCTAGAAGGGCAGAAACCAAAAGGAAGAAAGAATTCAACCTTGAAGCCTGAGAAAAGGAGACCTCAAACACAATAAGTTTTAAAAAGTAATGAAAAGGCAGAGAAATACTACACAAATGAAGGAATAAACTAGAAACACAGAACTCCAAATAAATGAAGAGGAAGTAGGCAAACTATCTGAAAAAGAATTCAGAATAATGATAGTAAAGATGATCAAAAACCTTGACAACAAAATGGAGAAAATGCAAGAATCAACTAACAAAGACCTAAAAGAATTAAAGAATAAATATACAGAGACAAACAACACAATTACTGAAATTAAAAATACTCTAGAAGGAATCAGTAGCAGAATATCTGAAGCAGAATGAATAAGTAAGATGGATGATAAAATGATGGAGATAACTTCTGAACCTAAAAGAATTAAAGAATAAATATACAGAGACAAACAACACAATTACTGAAATTAAAAATACTCTAGAAGGAATCAGTAGCAGAATATCTGAAGCAGAATGAATAAGTAAGATGGATGATAAAATGATGGAGATAACTTCTGAAGAGCAAAAATGAAATAAAAAGAATGATAAAAAGTGAGGATAGTCTCAGAGACTTCTGGGACAATATAAAACACACCAACACTTGAATTATAGGGATCCCAGAAGAAGAGAAAAAGAAAGGGTATGAGAAAAGTTTTGAAGAGATTATAGTTGAAAATTCCCCCAACATGGAAAAGGAAATAGTCAATCAAGTCCAAGAGGCACAAAGAGTCCCCTACAGGATAAACCCAAGAAGAAACACACCAAGTCGCATACTAATCAAACTAACAAAGACTAAACACAAAGAAAGAATATTAAAAGCAGCAAGGGAGAGGCAACAACACAGACTGGCTGAATGGATACAAAAACAAGACCCATATATACACTGTCTACAAGAAACCCACTTCAGACCTCAAGACACATACAGACTGAAAGTGAGAGCATGGAAAAATATATTCCATGCAAATGGGAAGCAAAAGAAAGCTGGAGTAGCAATCCTTATATCAGACGAAATAGATCTTAAAGATTACAAGAGGAAAGGAAGGACACCACATAATGATCAAGGGATCAATCCAAGAGGTAGATGTAACAATTGTAAATATCTATCCACCCGATACAGGAGCACCTCAATACAGAAGACAAACACTAACAGACATAAAAGGAGAATTGACAGTAACACAATAATAGTAGGAGACTTTAACATCCCATTCACACCAATGGACAGATCATCAAAACAGAAAATTAATAAGGAAACACAAGTCTTAAATGATACATTAGATGAGATGAATCTCATTGATATCTTCATGACATCCCATCCAAATGCAGAAGAATACACCTTCTTCTCAAGTGCACATGGAACATTCTCCAGGATAGACCACATCTTGGGTCACAAATCAAACCTCAGTAAATTTAAGAGAATTGAAATTGTATCAAGCATCTTGTCTGACCACAATGCTATCAGACTAGATATCAATTACAAGGAAAAAACCATAAGAACCACAAAAATATGGAGATTAAACGACACATTTCTAAATAACCAACAGGTTACTAAAGAAATCAAAAGGGAAATAAAAAAATTTCTTGAAACAAATGACAGTGAAAACACAACAACTCAAAACCTGTGGTATGCAGTAAAAGCAGTTCTAAGAGGGAAGTTTATAGCAATACAATCCTACCTCAAGAAACAATAAAAACATTGAACAGACAATCTAATTTTACACCTAGAACAATTGGAAAAAGAAGAACCAAAAAAACCCCAAAATTAGTAGAAGGAAAGAAATCATAAAGATCCGAGCAGAAATAAATGAAAAAGAAATGAAAGAAACATTAGAAAAGATCAATAAAACTAAAAGCTGGTTCTTTGAGAAGATAAGCAAAATTGACAAACTTTTAGCCAGACTCATCAAGAAAAAAAAAGAGAAGAATCAAATCAACAAAATTAGAAATAAAAAAGGAGAGGTTACACCAGACAATGTAGAAATACAAAGGATTATAAGAGACTATTATGAACAACTATATGGCAATAAAATGGATAACCTGGAAGAAATGGACAGATTCTTATGGAAGTTTAATCTTCCAAGACTGAACCAGGAAGAAATAGAAATTATGAACAACCCAATTACTAGCACTGAAATTGAAGCTGTGATTAAAAATCTCCCAAAAAACAAAAGCCCAGGACCAGATGGCTTCACAGGAGAATTCTATGAAACATTTAAAGAAGAGCTGATGCCTATCCTTCTAAAACTGTTTCAAAAAATTATAGAGGAAGGAACACTTCCAAATTCATTCTATGAGGCCACCATCACCCTGATATCTAAACCAGACAAAGACAGCACAAAAAAAGAAAACTATCTTTTTTCAAATATGACATAAAGGCCAATATCACGGATGAACATACATACAAAAATCCTCAACAGAATTTTGCAAACAGAATTCAACAACACATCAAAAAGCTCATATACCATGATCAAGTTAGGTTTATTCCAGGAATGAAAGGATTCTTCAGTATACACAAATCAATGTGATACATCATACTAACAAATTGAAAGATAAAAGTCATATGATAATCTCAATAGATGCAGAAAAAGCCTTTGACAAAATTCAGCACCCATTTATGATTAAAACTCTTCCAAAAATGGGCATAGAAGAAATCTCAATATAGTACAGGAGATATATGATAAGCCTACAGCAAACATTATTCTCAATGGTGAAAAACTGAAAGCATTCCCCCTAAAATCAGGAACAAGACAAGGGTGTCCACTTTCCCCACTATTATTCAACATAGTTTTGGAAGTCCTAACTAGAGCAATCAGAGAAGAAAAAGAAATAAAAGGAATTCAGATTGGAAAAGAAGAAGTAAAGCTCTCACTGTTTGCAGATGACATGATACTGTACATAGAAAACCCTAAAGAGAGTATTAGAAAATTACTAGAGCTAATCAGTGAATTTAGCAAAGTTGCAGGATACAAAATCAATACACAGAAGTCGCTTGTGTTTCTATATACTAACAATGAAAAATCAGAAAGAGAAATTAACAAGTTGATCCCATTCACCATTGCAACAAAAAGAATTAAATATCTAGGAATATACTTACTTAAGGGGACAAAAGAACTGTACACAGAAAATTATTAGAGACTAATGAAAGAAATTAAAGATGACATAAACAGATGGAGAGATGTTCCACGTTCCTGGGTAGAAAGAATCAATATTGTGAAAATGACTATTCTACCAAATGCAATCTACAATTTCAATGCAATCCCTATCTAATTCCCAATGACATTTTTCACAGAACTAGAAAAAAAAAATTTTACAATTCATGTGGAAACACAAAAGACCCAGAATAGCCCAAAGCAGTCTTGAGAAAGAAGAATGGACCTGGAGGAATTAACCTTTCTGACTTCAGATTATACTACAAAGCTACAGTCATCAAGACAGTATGGTACTGGCACAAAAACAGAACTATAGACCAATGGAACAATATAGAAAGCCTGGAAATAAACCCATGCACCTATGGTTACCTTATTTTTGACAACGGAGCCAAGAAGATACAATGGGGCAAGGACAACTTTTTCAATAAATGGCTTTGGGAAAACTGGAAAGCTATATGTAAAAGAATGAAATTAGAACACTTCCTACACCATACACAAAGATAAACTCAGAATGGATTAATGACTTAAATGTAAGACCAGAAACTATAAGACTCTTAGAGGAAAACATAGGCAGCACACTGGATGACATAAATCAAAGCAAGCTCCTCTATGACCCACCTCCTAGGGTAATGGAAATAAAAACAAAAATCAACAAGTGGGACCTGATTAAGCTTAAAAGCTTTTGCACAGCAAAGGAAACTATAAGCAAGGTGGAAAGACAACCCTCAGAATGGCAGAAAATAATGGCAAATGAAACAACCGACAAAGGATTAATTTCCAAAATATACAAGAAGTTCATACAACTCAATGCCAGAAGAACAAACAACCCAATCAAAAAGTGGGAAAAAGACCTAAACAGACATTTCTCCAAAGAAGATATGCAGATGGCTAACAAACACATGAAAAGATGCTCAACCTTGCTCATTATTAGAGAAATGCAAATCAAAACCACAATGAAATATTACCTCACACCAGTCAGAATGGCTATCATCAGAAAGTCTACAAGCAATAAATGCTGGAGAGGGTGTGGAGAAAAGGGAACACTCTTTCCCTGTTGGTGGGAATGTAAATTGATACACCCACTATCGAAGATGGTATGGGGATTCCTTAAAAAACTAGGGATAAAACCACCATATGACCCAGCAATCCCACTCCTAGACATATACCCTGAGGAAACCAAAATTGAAAAAGACACATACATCCCATTGTTCGATGCAGCACTATTTACAATAGCTAGAACATGGAAGCAAACAAATATCCATTGACAGATGAATGGATAAAGTTTTGGTACATATACACAATGGAATATTACTCAGCCATAAAAAGGAATGCATTTGAGTGAGTTCTGATGAGGTGGATGAACCTAGAACCTATTATACAGAGTGAAGTGAGTCAGAAAGAGAAGGATAAATATCATATTCTAACACATATATATGGAATCTAGAAGAATGGTACTAAGGAACTTATTTACAGGGCAGTAATGGAGAAAGAGGCATGGAGAATAGATTTATGGACATGGGTAGAGGGGAGGAGAAGGTGAGATGTATGGAAAGAGTCACATGGAAACTTACATTACCATATGTAAAATAGATAGCCAATGGGAATTTGCTCTGTGGCTCAGGAAACTCAAACAGGGGCTTAGTATCAACCTAGAGGGGTGAGATGGGGAGGGAGATGGGAAGGAGGTTCAAAAGGGAGGGGATATATGTATCCCTATGGCTGATTCATGTTGGCGTTTGACAGAAAACAACAAAATTCTGTAAAGCAATTATCCTTCAACAAAAAAATAAATTAAAGAAAAAAAGTGCCAGCAGATCATGTATCTGGTGATGTGCTTTGAAACACGCACAAAACCCATCAATGAATATCTACTATTGCGAAATCTATACCAACTTCATGACAATTCAGAACACTCAAAACAAGTCAGGGCACATGTCCATGAAAAGACAGATATAGGCATCGTTCATCATAGCCCCAAACTAGAAATAACTCACAGGTACCTACCAAGCAGAATAGATGAAGCAACACAGAAAAATCATTCAACAGAGTGTTTACAATAACCAAACCAAACCAAAAAAACAAAAACCTCCCAAGAACTATTACTGCAAGAAACCACATGGAGATATTTGAGATAAAGTAAGAGATAGAGCAAAAAAAAAAANGATAAAGTTTTGGTACATATACACAATGGAATATTACTCAGCCATAAAAAGGAATGCATTTGAGTGAGTTCTGATGAGGTGGATGAACCTAGAACCTATTATACAGAGTGAAGTGAGTCAGAAAGAGAAGGATAAATATCATATTCTAACACATATATATGGAATCTAGAAGAATGGTACTAAGGAACTTATTTACAGGGCAGTAATGGAGAAAGAGGCATGGAGAATAGATTTATGGACATGGGTAGAGGGGAGGAGAAGGTGAGATGTATGGAAAGAGTCACATGGAAACTTACATTACCATATGTAAAATAGATAGCCAATGGGAATTTGCTCTGTGGCTCAGGAAACTCAAACAGGGGCTTAGTATCAACCTAGAGGGGTGAGATGGGGAGGGAGATGGGAAGGAGGTTCAAAAGGGAGGGGATATATGTATCCCTATGGCTGATTCATGTTGGCGTTTGACAGAAAACAACAAAATTCTGTAAAGCAATTATCCTTCAACAAAAAAATAAATTAAAGAAAAAAAGTGCCAGCAGATCATGTATCTGGTGATGTGCTTTGAAACACGCACAAAACCCATCAATGAATATCTACTATTGCGAAATCTATACCAACTTCATGACAATTCAGAACACTCAAAACAAGTCAGGGCACATGTCCATGAAAAGACAGATATAGGCATCGTTCATCATAGCCCCAAACTAGAAATAACTCACAGGTACCTACCAAGCAGAATAGATGAAGCAACACAGAAAAATCATTCAACAGAGTGTTTACAATAACCAAACCAAACCAAAAAAACAAAAACCTCCCAAGAACTATTACTGCAAGAAACCACATGGAGATATTTGAGATAAAGTAAGAGATAGAGCAAAAAAAAAAACCTCAAACACAAAGGAGTAAATACTGTATGTTTCCGCCCGTAAGAAGCTCTAAAACAGGCACAACTAATCTACAGCAATACTGTAGATGTCATGAAAGTAATTTCCTTTTAGAGAGAATGATGGGTGGGTTGGAAAGGCACACGAGGAAGCCTTCTGAGTTGTTAGAAACATTCTGTGTGTTTAACAAGATGGTGATTACATGGGTGTAGACATATGAGGGACATGTATGTTAAAGATTGTGCATTTGGGCATATGGGGAACCTAGAAAAATAGTGTAGATGAACTTATTTGCAAGGCAGAAATACAGACACAAATTAGAGAACAAACATACGTATACCAAGAAGGGAAGAGGGGGCTGAATTGGGAAGTTGGGATTGACATATATACACTGCTATGTATAAAATATATAACTGATGAGAACATACTATATAGCACAGGGAACTCAGTACTCTGCTGCTGCTGCTGCTGCTGCTGCTAAGTCGCTTCAGTCGTGTCCGACTCTGTGCGACCCCATAGATAGCAGCCCACCAGGCTCCCCCGTCCCTGCGATCCTAAATGGGAAGGAAATCCACAAAAGAGGGGATGCATATGGGCTTCCCTGATAGCTCAGTTGGTAAAGAATCCACCTGCAATACAGGAGACCCCGGTTTGATTCGTGGGTTGGAAAGATCTGCTGGAGAAAGGATAGGCTACCCACTCCAGTATTCTTGGGCTTCCCTTGTGGCTCAGCTGGTAAAGAATCCACCTGCAGTGTGGGAGATCTGGGTTCGATCCCTGGGTTGGGAAGATCCTCTGGAGAAGGGAAAGGCTACCCACTCCAGTATTCTGGCCTGGAGAATTCCATGGTCTGTATACTCCATAGGGTGGCACAGAGTAGGACGTGGCTGAGCAAATTTCACTTTCTCTTTTCATGTATACATATAGCTGATTCACTTTGCTGTACAGCAGAAACTATCACGGCATTGTAAAGCAACTGGCAGTCCAATTTTTAAAAAGTATATATGAGGAAAAAACTTCAAAGATTTTGCATTTAGGTCCTTCCCTGGTGGTCCAGTGGTTAAGACTTTGTGCTTCCACTATAGGGGGCACAGGGATTCAATCCCGGGTTGGAGAACTAAGATCCCACATGCCATGTGGCACACCACATCCCCCCCATCATAAATAAAATTTTTAAAATTTTGCATTTAACTCTAAGTTGTATTTCAGTTAAAAAGAAAACAAAATCCAGTAGCCCGAGGAGTATCCGGGGTTGCCAGTGCTGGCAGATTTACTCTAATTAGGTGATGGCCGTGACAGGCTCTTGGCTGTGTTCTCAGCTGCCCAGCCTCCCTTGGTCCCTGCCTCTGGCCAGGTTCCCTCGCCTGCCGGTGTCTCCTAGAACAGTCTGCTCTCCTGCCAATAAAGCCTTTTGTCTTCGTGTTAGCCTGAGTCTTTCACTTTGTTGCAAGCCCGAGTCCTTTCTTAGCATGTAACCTGGGTCTGGAAAAGAGGAACCAATAAAATGCTAAATAGGACTGTATGTTGTCAATTGTAAGGAGCCAAGATACAGGAACGACATTACTATTTTTTTTTTTTTTTAAGCAAAGGAAATTGGTTTCTGAAATGCTCAGTTAGTTTGAAATCTGAGAATCATTTAAAACCATGCTTTACAAGGCTGCCTAATTGCAAAAGCTATAAACTCTCCTGGGAAAACAACCATTAAAAAAAGCATGACATTTCAGAACGTAATACCCTCAAGACACACTAGATCATGATGGTTATTGTAGCCCAATCGTTGTTTTCGTTTAATGGGACACTTAAAAATACAATTAGGGGGCTTCCCTGGTGGCTCAGTGGTAAAGAATCTGCCTGCCAATGCAGGAGACGCTGGTTTGATCCCTGATCCGGGAAGATCCCACATGCCTTGGAGCAACTAAGCCTGTACGCCACAACTACTGAGCCCGTCCTCTAGAGTCCGGGAGCCACGCTACCGAGCCTGAGTGCCGCAACTGCTGAAGCCCACGTGCCCTGTAGCCTGAGCTGCGCAACAAGAGAAGCCCCTGCAATGAGAAGCCCGTGCACCAGGGAGCAGTCCCTGCTTGCCATATCTAGAGGAAGCCCACGAGCAACGAAAGACCCAGCACAGCCTAAAATAAGTAAATAAATTTATACATTAAAAAAATGCAATTAGATCTTTAGACTCTGGCAGGATCAAAGCACATACTGAAATGAACAGAGCAGGTATTTGGAAGATAATGTTATGTAAGGAAATCATTTTGGTGAACTTTATTTGAATCAGGATGATTCACAATGCTATAATTAGATATTTCAGTTTAAACATGAAATACAGTAAATTATTCAAACAGCAAACAAAGCCTCTCTCCCTGGTATTTCTCAATGAAAGATTTAATGAGACCCTGACACTGGGGTCTCTTCCTCAGATCATTGGTGATTAGTTGATAGCCTGATGCTTGCAAACACTTCCTCCTCTTCGTTTGGGACGTGAACTCAGGATTCCAGTTCTCCTGTATCTGCTCACGCTTCCCTGAGGTCTGGGTTTCCTAGAGGGCTTCTGTCCCATGGTGGCCCTTGAACCGGGAGGTTCCTGAGTGCTTGCATTCACAGTTCACTGTGGGCACTGCTCACAGAATTGCTGGAATTACGTGGGAAGAGCCTTTGGCTTCAGGACCAACTAGCTTCCATGTCAGAAACTCAGACTGAAGCTTTGTCGCTACAATTGGATGATTTAGCTCAAAGACCTGGCCTCTTGTTATTCACACCTGTTTTATCCCCTTACGTTGAGTGTGGGCTGGACTTAGTGACTGGCTTCCGAGCAACAGAACTCATGAGATGTCCCTGCCATGGTTAGGTTACAAATTGTGACTTCTCTCTCTCTCGCTCTTTTGATTGCTCCAGTAAAGCCAGCTGCTGTGTTATGGAGAGGCCCATGGAACAAGAAACTGAGGCAAGCTTCCTTCAATGACCAGCAAGGAGCTGGGACTCTCATCTCAACAGCCTCCAGGGAATTGAATCCTGTCAACAGGCTTCTGGATGAGCTTGGAGGCAGATCCGTCCCAGGTGAAACTTGCAATGACAGGTTGATTGCCTCCCTGTGACCGCCCCAGCACCCAGTCTCCCTTATCTCTTTCCTCCTCCTTTTCCTCTTTCTCCTGTTCGGTCTCATTTACAATCTCATCATGTTTCATGAGGGCTTCCCTGGTGGCTCAGACAGTAAAGAATCCGCCTGCAAAGCAGGAGACAAAAGTTGGATACCTGGGTGGGGAAGACCCCCTGGAAAAGGGAATGATAACCCACTCCAGTATTCTTGCCTGGAGAATTCCACGGACAGAGGATCCTGGTGGGCGCCAGTCCATGAAGTTCCAAAGAGTCAGACATGACTGAGCAACTAACACGTTTGGTCCACACATTTACCATGTTTCATGTAGATCAGTATTTGCCACTTTTGTGTTTAAACTAAAGTGTTCTATTTCCAAATAAACTAATCTGTGGGTGCAGCTGCTCTTTGAAACTCAGCTCTCTTTGGATGTGGAAAAAAGAGAGAAGAAGGCAATAAACAGCCCCCAAAAGCAAAATACCTATTATCCTAGGTGGCAACTATGAAGAAAGATAAATCAAGGAAGTGAGGACAAGACATGTTGAGAAGCATTATTGTTAAAACAGGAAGGTTAGGGAAAGCCTCAGAGAAAAAGTGACATTTGGGAAAAGATCCGGTTGTGCAGGGTCTTGTAGGCCTCTGTAAGTCCCTGGCTTGCTGAAGGAAAAGAGGTCCTGATCACTGGAATGGGGACATGCTTCTTCTGTCCTGGCAAAGCTTTGGCAAGCTACATTGCCTCAGTTCAGTTCAGTTCAGTCACTCAGTCATGTCCGACTCTTTGCGACTCAATGAACGTAGCACGCCAGGCCTCCCTGTCCATCACCAACTCCCAGAGTTTACCCAAACTCGTGTCCATTGAGTCGGTGATGCCATCCAGCCATCTCATCCTCTGCCGTCCCCTTCTCCTCCTGCTTCTGTAAGCATCAGTTTCTTCATCTGAATAATAATGATTTTATGGGCTGAACTGTGTACCTCCCACATTCACAGGTTGAAGCCCTAAGCCACAGAACCTCAGAATGTGACTGTATTTGGAGACAGGGTCTTTGAAGAGGTGATTAATTTAAAGTATGGCCTTAATCCAATCTGACTGGTGCCCTTATGAGAAGAGATTATTAGCACACAAGCACACACAGAGACAAGACCCAGAGGATGTGAAGACCCAGAGGATAGTCATCTCTAAGCCAAGGAAAGTGGCCTCAGATGAAACCACCCTGCGGACACCTGATTTCAGATTTCTAGCCTCCAGTATTGGGAAGAAATAAATTTCCGTGTTATCAAATCTGTGGTACTTTGTTGTGGCAGCCCTAGCAGATGGATTCATTGTTATGTACCTCAAGAGCTGTGTGTTTAAAAAGAGGTAACATGCAGAAGAACATTTACTCATTTATTCTGTCCACAAAAATTTATCGAGTGCCTACTAAATGACGCTGATGGTATTTAACACATAGAAACACAAACACATATTGATGATTATCATGATTATTAAAACAAACCTGTTGGCAGCTGAATTTTGTCATATCTACCTATTTTTCTTTCCAAAATGGTAACTACAGCATCTCATCCTTGGCCCAATTCATTAGGGAACATGGGGGTGATACACTTTCATGCATAATTACAGGTCTCATTTCCCTCTGTTGGGCTTCCCAGATGGCTCAGTGATAAAGAATCCACCTGCCAATTTAGGTGACAAAGGAGACAAGTGTTTGATCCCTGGTTTGGGAAAATCCCTTGAAATAATTACAGGTCTCATTTCCCTCTGTTGGGCTTCCCAGATGGCTCAGTGATAAAGAATCCACCTGCCAATTTAGGTGACAAAGGAGACAAGTGTTTGATCCCTGGTTTGGGAAGATCCCTTGAAGGAGAAAACAGCAACCTACGGCAGTATTCTTGCCTGGGAAGTCCCAATGTCAGGGGAGCCTAGCGGGCTACAGTCCATGGGGTCACAGAGAGTCAGACAAGATTCAGCAGCTGAGCTTGCACACACATGGAGAGAGACATGCCACCTCTACTGATCAGAGGAGAAAAGAACCCTCTACGTACCAGGACTGAAGTGTCTTCCCTAGAGGAGTCATCTGAATTCATTTGCCTCCCAATTCAACCAAATCAAATGTAGCGCCTACTAGGCACTCGACACAGTGTTGGAATTAGAGTGTAAAAGTGAATTAGACAGACTTTGCCCTTAAGGAGTTTGCTGTCTGGTGGGTGAGACACTCAAACAAGCAGTAATGATACGCCCTGACAAGGGTTATCAAAGAGGCAGACATAAATTGCTGTAGGAAAACGGCAAAGACAAAACGATTCTGTTTGGGTATGTGTGTTATGGGGCAGTGTCTGTGAATAAAGGCTATGAATGTTCCCAAGACACCACTGATTGTCTCTAATTTAATGACAGCTTTTGGGTACTACAACATTAAACGGTCACATTGATTATTAGATGCATTCTAGAAATGGTAACATTGGGAAAATAAGGCTGTTTGAACTCTCTTTCTGCTAAACCCAGGATCCTCACACCTGGGTGGAGAGTCTGAAAGTCTGTCCTCAGCCTAGAGGGAGCAGGGCTAGCTTAGGGGTCTGTTCAGACCCGAGAGATCTAATGTAGGAGGGATCCACCAGCCAGGCACTAGAACATCAAAAGCCAGTGCTGGAGATGGAAGATGATGGAGGAGAGAATTATTCCATCACTCCTCCCAAGCAGAATACAGGGCAGGGTTGCCAGAAATGCTTTAACAAGATGCTTATGCGGGATGAGCTCCCAAAAGCTGCTCAGATTGCTAACTTCCCTCCAAGGAGGTCTGCCTGGGTCAGTGGAGGGGAGGTGCTCTGGTTTGCAAAGCCGGACCTGCCTGTCAAATTGCTGTGATCACAGAGGACAGGCTGGGGTGGCCACCAGCAAGCTTTCTTGCCATCCCGCCCCTTTCCTTTAAATAAATGCTGAATGAATATCTGTGGAAGGGGCATGAAGTGGTGTGCCTGCCTCAGGCCCCCTCTTGTTTCTACCCATCTCTGCCTGAAAGGCAGCATTCAAAAGCAACAGCCAATGCAGGCTGTGTGGATGAAGCCGCGTCAGCCCAGAGGCTAGTGGAAACTGGGGAGAGAATGCAGACGTCACCAGAGCAGAGCAGGCCAGTTCGGAATGGAGGGGTGGGGGCGGAGTGAGAGGCTGGAGATGCCCCCAGACTCTGGAGCTCCGGGGGCACAGAGGTTACATGGACCTGGAGATGTCCCAGGGGAGGGAAGGAGCTATTCAGGGTGCTGAGGCTATTACACCACATTATCTTCCTGCATTAAAAAAAAAATGTGTTATTATTGTTTTTTGGCCATGCTGCATGGCTTGTGGGATCTTAGAGACCGAAGTTGTGTCCCCTATAGTGGACTACCTGATAAGTCTCCCTGTGGCTTCTTTATTTAAAACATTTATTTAATTTTTAAAATTCTTTTCCTCTGTGGCTTCTTAATTACTAGCTGGTAGATCATCTGTTCTTTACCACCAGCTACCTCGCTCTCACTGCCTTTACCCGGGGTGTGTGTGTGTGTGTGTGTGTGTGTGTGTGTGTGTGTTTGACAGCAGAGGAACTGGTGATGACAAGGGGTAGAGAAGGGAGCAAAACATGGGCCAGAAAGATCGCCCTGGTTCACAGCAACCTGGAGACGAGCTTTGGTGGCCCTGGGGATGTTGGGTGATGGACACTGTTGATCTTTGTGGCCAAGAACACGGCAGTTTGGATCCCACGGGCCTATCTGAATCTTCATTCTGGCTCTGACCCTATGTGATCTGGACAAGTTACTTAATCTCTCTGAAGTTTCAGTCTCCTGATCTGTGATATCTGTCTCACAGGGCTGTTCAAAGAATTAAATGAGACTGTGCGTTGTAAGGGGTATAGCACTGTGCCTGGCATATAGTGGGCTTTCCAGGTGGCGCTGGTGGTAAAGAACCTGTTTGCCAATGTAGGAGACATGAAAGATGAGGCTTCAGTCCCTGGGTTGGGAAGATCCCCTGCAGGAGGAAGATATTTATCACTTTAATAATAGGTGGGAGGCAGAGTCCACATCCTGCTATTGACAATGAATAAGCCCAGACACTCACTTTCTTAACCTCCTTTTAGTGTCAGGAAACAAAATTTGCCACACCAAAATATCTCTTTGACATGCAGATTATTATGAGCTGAAAACAAGCAACACCCAAAAGACTCAGGAAGACTCAGGAACCTAGACCTTCTCCCGTGACTGCCTGAAAGAGTTTAAACAGAGGGTCTGTTCTTGGAATAAAACTTTCACTAGAGATATCTGCAAAAAATATGGGCCAAGTGTGGTGGGGTAAACAGCAAGACCTAGAAATCAAATCCATTTTATGTCCCCTTGTCTCTGTGGTCATCCAACAAACATTTGTTTACCAAACATCTGTATTTTCATCTTCATGTGAATTGCCTTCTTCCCGTTTGAGATCCCAAACATCGTTTTTTGTGTTTAGCTGATGACGATATCTAAGGGGAGGGCTTTAGCCACTGTTACTATTTTCCTGTTTTCCTGGGTTTCTAAGGATATTAGAAACTCCCTTAGCCAGCATATCTGAGACTGTGTGTGCATGCTAAGTTGCTTCAGTCATGTCTGACTCTTTGCCAACCCATGGACTATAGTCTGTCAGGCTCCGTCTTTTCATGGGATTCTTGAGGCAAGAATACTAGAGTGGGTTACCATGCCCTTCTCCAGGAGATCTTCCTGACCCAGGGATCGAACCTGCGTCTCTTAGGTCTCCTACATTGACAGGCGGGTTCTTTACCACTAGCATTACCTGGGAAGCCCTTTGAAACCGGTAGATGCCTAATATACCAGTTCCAGGTTGTCTTTTCACATAGCCCACATCCATCAGATATTATCTAGGACAGTTCTTTTCAAAATGTGTTCCCTGGACTGGCAGAGTTAGTATCACCTGGGAATCTGACAGAAATATACATTTTCAAGGCTCACTCCAGACTTGAATCAAACCCCAAGGTGGGGCCTAGCTCTCCAGATGATCCTGAAGCATGTTAAAGTTTGAGAACCACTGGTCTTGACTATCTAGTTTCACATTCTCTAAGCAGAGTAAAATGTCATCCCTTTAAAGACAAGAACAGAAAACAATCTGCAAGCAGAATACTTCTTGATTTTTTTACATATTCCTCCTTATTTGTTCATTCAGTCATTTGATAAATGTCAAGCATGTTCTAAAGCACTTAGGATTTAAGTTAAATAAAACCAACAAAACTCCTAGCCCTGGTTGGAGCTGGCATTCCTGCAGACTATGTTCTAGAGAGCAGCTGTCTTCAGTGAGGACTCAGCTTCCCATGGGTGTTGGTCAGCATGTCTTACATGAGGGCCAGGAACATTTAGTTAATCTGACAAGTCAATTGAGTGCACGTTGGTTAACAGAACCTCCTAAATCAACCTAATTTAAAGTACTGGCTTATTTATTTCTGATCTCTCTTATAATTCCTAATTCATGTTTGACCAATTATTTCTGTGGTCAACAGTGAAAAGTAAGAGCAGTTTAAATATGTAACAGTAAATGAATGAAGTGTGTGTGTGTGGGTGTGTGTGTGTGTGTGTGTGTGTGTGTGTTTGACAGCAGAGGAACTGGTGATGACAAGGGGTAGAGAAGGGAGCAAAACATGGGCCAGAAAGATCGCCCTGGTTCACAGCAACCTGGAGACGAGCTTTGGTGGCCCTGGGGATGTTGGGTGATGGACACTGTTGATCTTTGTGGCCAAGAACACGGCAGTTTGGATCCCACGGGCCTATCTGAATCTTCATTCTGGCTCTGACCCTATGTGATCTGGACAAGTTACTTAATCTCTCTGAAGTTTCAGTCTCCTGATCTGTGATATCTGTCTCACAGGGCTGTTCAAAGAATTAAATGAGACTGTGCGTTGTAAGGGGTATAGCACTGTGCCTGGCATATAGTGGGCTTTCCAGGTGGCGCTGGTGGTAAAGAACCTGTTTGCCAATGTAGGAGACATGAAAGATGAGGCTTCAGTCCCTGGGTTGGGAAGATCCCCTGCAGGAGGGCATGGTAACCCACTCCAGTGTTCTTGCCTGGAGAATCCCATGGACAGAGGAGCCTGGTGGGCTACAAACTATGGGGTCACAAAAGAATCAGACACAACTGAGCGACTAAACAACAGCACACAGTACTATCTGAGTTAGACTCTGCACACCTGCCCAGATAGAGGATTGTCTTTCAAAGAATGAAGGCCCCAAAGTTTAGGGAAACGGCAGGTCTGAAACCCTAAAGCCTCTTCCAGTTGGTGAGGGTGAGAAGGTCTGTGATAAGGAGCCACAGCTTTGGCCCAGACCTTGTGCCAGCATTTCTAAGAATTGCCTAATACATTTCTGTGTTTCTCTAGTTTCAGATCCCTATCTTCTGATTGTTCAGACAACTGTCATTGTCAGAATCCAGAGAAGCCGAAGGTGGCCAGGCTGGGGAGGCTAAGAAGGACCTCTTAGGTGAAATGTGATTTGAGTTGGGCCCTGTGACCAGGGAGCATTTGGATTCATAGGCTAGGGAGGGGTAAGGGACTTGACTCAGCCTCGCTTTGGTCTACTATAAAATGGGCATTGTCATATTATTAATATTTTACCAATTTTGCCTAAGGATTTAATGAGAGTATGCTGCTCCTCTCTGTCATTATGTAGGCAACAGTAGCTCCATTTTATATTTGAGCAGACTGAAGGCTGGCACATAGCAGGTACTCAGTAAATAGTAGTAAGTCATAGCTGTCATCATTCCAGGCATTGGGATAAAATGAAAGGATGAAGATAAGGTAAAACTCATGGATGGAGGAGGTCCTGACTAGCTTGTTTGTAGCTTCCTCCCTAGCCCCCAGAACAGCTCTGCACATTAAAGATCCTCAGTATAGGTTTGCTCAGCTAATGAAGTCCCAGCTCTTCCACTCATCACTTCAGAGACTTCTTAATCTCTCTGTGTCCCAGTTTCCTCATCTGTAAGAGGCCTCACTGAATTATTGATGATAATAGAATAGAGCCTGATTCAATAAATGCTCCCTGTTTTTATTATCCCTGCCTTTTCTTATTATTTGTGGGAAGTGTCTGATTGGAAAACTTAACATCTGCCCTGTTACATGTTCATAGGCTTGGGAAATGTTTCGCTATCGCATGTTAGAACCCCCCTCCCTCTGAAGACCATGGCCTGAGAGTTGTCATATTGACCTCTTACCAGGAAGAAGGGGATGGCGGCTGGAAAGGGCTGGTGGCTAGGGTGGAACGTGGGCACTGTAGGTAACGGTTACGCACACTGGTTTTGTATGCTGGACTGATTGCTGTGTGACCTTGGGCAAGTTATTTGACTTCTCTGAGCCTCAATCGTGCAGCTGCAAAATGAGGATTACTGAAGCACCCACTTTGTGGCCTTGGCACAGAGTACTCATGAAATAGTAGGGAAAAAAATGCTTGGGAGGCAGCTAAAGACAAGCCCTGTGCTGAGCTTACTTTTAAATAATGGCTTTCCCTCAGCCAGGTCTCCAGGGGACAGCAATCACTGACAACAGTGATTTAATTTTACGGTTGGCAGGGGAAGATGGCAGTGACCTGCAGTCACTGTTACGCTGAATTCTTCGAGACATAGGTAAGAGATTTTGGAAAGAGATCCCTTTAACACTCCTGCTTAACCTTCCTACAAGTTGCTTTCCTGTTGGATTTATTTATTGCCAAGGTTTTTTTTTTTTTAAACTGCGCTTCCATGGAAAAAGGCTGACAAGATCTCCCAACAAGAAACAAATTGTTCTGCTTGCAACCCATCCAGGGATACGTTCAAGCCTTGGATGTGTGACAAGGAAACTGTTGGCTTTGGCAGAGAAAGCCCTGACTGGGGACAGGTGAGGTGCAATTATGAGGCATCTGACTTCAGCAATTCAGCTCAGCCAGCCTTCTCTTGGCATCTCTGCAGTGCGCTAAGCACTGGGCATGTAGAGACTGATAATGACATGGCCCCTGCTCCCAAGGAGCTCACTGTCGATGGGGACTTCCCTGGCGGTCCAGTGGTTAGAACTCTGTGCTTCTATGCAGGGGGCGCAGGTTCAATCCCTGGATGGGGAGCTAAGATCCCGCATGTGGCACAGTGCAGCCAAAAAATCAAAAAATAAAATCACAATAAGAATCATAAAGTAACTTTTTTTTTTTTTTTTTTACTTTATTTTACTTTACAATACCGTATTGGTTTTTTTAAGCTGTGCTGTGTCTATGTTGCTGCGAGGGCGTTTCTCTAGTTTGGCAAGCGGGGGCTACTCTCTAGTTGCGGTGTATGGCCTTCTCATCGCAGTGGCTTCTCTTATTGCAGAGCACAGGCTCTAGGGCTCGTGGGCTCAGTAATTTCGGCCCCCCAGCTCTAGAGCACAGGGTCAATAGTTGTGGCGCATGGGCTTAGCTGCTCCGCAGCATATGGGATCTTCCCAACCCCAGGACTGAACCATGTCTCCTGCAGTGGCAGGCAGATTCTTTACCACTGAGCCACCAGGGAAGTCCCTAAAATAATTTTTTAAATATAAATTTATTTATTTTAATTGGAGGTTAATTACTTTACAATATTGTATTGGTTTTGCCATACATCAACATGAATCCACCACGGGTATACATGTGTTCCCCACCTAAACCCCCTCCCTCCTCCCTCCCCATACCATCCCTCTGGGTCGTCTCAGTGCACCAGCCCCAAGCATCCAGTATCATGTATAATATCATATATGAAATGAATCGCCAGTCCAGGTTCGATGCATGATACTAAAATAATTTTTTTTAATGCTTTTTAAATAAGGAGCTTACAGTCTGGGCGGGGGAGTGGGGGGAGGTACAGATACACTTCACAGCCAGGAAGAACATAACACACACAAGGAAATTGGGGCAGGAACCCCTTGGGTGACCACGGAGGCCAAGGGGACAGGTAGGCTTCCTCTGGTTGGGAGGGAATATTCCACCCTTTTTCTAGAGACTACAGAGCTCCACAGACCTCCCAGATTCACCTCACTGATCAGTGCATTTCTCACTTTCTCTGGACTTTCAGACCTCAACCTCACTCCAACTTGGCTCTGAGAAATGCCAGCCATGCCTAGCATGGTGATGTATTATTGGGGTCTTTAAAGATACAGGTTCACTCATTCAGAGGACACTTATGAGGCAGGCACATGGTGGATGGACCCCGAGAGAGAGGAAGAGAGATGTAGAGGAGGCTATTGCCCGGGCCCAGGGGGAGCTGATGGGACCTGAACCAACAAGATAGTGCTGCTGATGGAGACGAGAGAGGATGCGAGAGATGTGGCTGGGGAGGACTCCATAGGACCTGATGTGGACGAGTGCAGAGCAATGCAGAAGTTGGGGTCCAGCCTGTCCTGAGGTTGGACTATGCTGTCTTCAGTGTTCCTGCCATTTAGTCCATGAGAATGGTTTCCCAGGAGATGGACAGTATTTCTGCAGGACTGCCTGGATGCTCTCAGTAAAACATGCCTTTAAAGTGCTTTAGAGGCTGATTTTAGATGGTAACCTACATGGAATTAAATGACCTTAAAACACAAAGAGAGAAAGATATAATTCCCACCCCCCGCCCCTTGCATTCCTTCTTGTAACAAGATGGAGAAAGATTCAGTTCAGGGTGAGTAGTTAAAACGCTTTTAGGATTTTCCCTAATCTTCCTCTTGAATAACGCGTAAGGAGAATATTAGGCAAAGAGCTCTGATTGGGCAATGATATTTAGCTGAAATTCGATAACAATGTTTTTTGTTTTCACTACAGTCCTTTTTGGAGCTACTTTTTATTATGGAAAACACTTTCCATCTTGGAGATCAAGTTCTCTTTTCCAATACATTTATTTAAATTTTAAAAGTGAGTCAGTGTAAAGGAAAAATCTTGAGCAGATCTGGCCACAACTGCGCAGGAGTTCATTGACTCAAAGGTTGAGGGAATACACACCCAGTCCCTCCTCCCCTGCTGCTGTGATAAAGAGAGTGTCTGGAGAGATGGTTCAAGAGGGACGAGAATGGAGCACAGTATTAGCAATAGCATCACTGGGTACCAAAGGAAGATCATTCCAGTCTTATATCAAGGGATTAGATGAACAATTATTCCTGTTGTACTTGGTCTACTTTAGAAATCGTCATTTTATTTTTCACTCAAACAAGCTCATGTTTCCACGTTCTCTTATTTACTTGGGGAGAGTAACCTAGTCACATCAGTTTACAAAGAAAGGCAAGCAGGAGAGCAGGAAGAGGGGGAGAAGCACAGGCATGATTTATTGGGACGTGACTCTGCACCCTCAGGCAGCAATTGAGTCTTAACCTGAGTCCTGTATCCTGTGGGGTTCCCAGATGGTGCAGTGAGTGGTAAAAGAATCTGCCTGCCAATGCAGGAGACACAAGAGATGTGGGTTCAGTCCCTGAGTCAGGAAGATCCCCTGGAGGAGGAAATGGTAACCTGCTCCAGTGTTCTTGCCTGGGAAATCCCAGGGGCAGAGAAGCCTGGTGGGCTCCAATCCATGGAATCACAAAGAATCAGACACGACTAAGCAAAGGAGCACGCACACACACTCGCTGTATCCTGTGTTCTACTGATGTTTATCGAGCATCTCCTGTGTTCCAGGCACCGAGCTTGGCACAAGGACTATTCATATAACTGAGGCTCAGAGCCTGCCTCTGGGAACTCAGAGTCTGAAGGAGAAGGCAGACAGACACAGACAACTTCATGTGACAAATTGCTGTGATGAAGGCAAGAACAAGATCTAGAGGAACCACAGAGGAGGGGCTGACTGATCACTCAGGAAAGTTCTCGCTGAGCTGGGGTGGTTGTAGTTTACTTTACTGGTGAAGTCTCCCGGTGGATGAATGAGGGAAGTGTTGGTGTGCGGAAAGCATGTCCAGGCAGAAGAAGCCACACGTACACACGGCTGCAAAGCAAGATGAAAGTTTGGGGAACTGTAATAAGGTCTGGCAGGAACACGCCTGTGAGGGTCAGCAGAGTGGGAACTGACACTTGAGAGTGGCTGCCAGCAGGAGATTTGTTTGCAACATCTGGTAAAATGCAAACATCTCCCAAACCCATCCATCATTAGGTAACAACGGGTGAGATCTCTGTGTTTCTACGGAAGCATTGTGGAACACTCCAGCAAAATGTAGACCAGCTAAGACAACCTGGAGGCTGGTGGTGGAAACCTGGAAACAAAGTCACAGTCCTTAAAGCCCCTTAAACTCAAGTTTCCATCAGCCCTGAAAAAAAGCACCTCTCTGCATAGATTTCTTACAGAGACCCCGCGACAACATCTGTCATTTTTCCATTCCCCTAATAAGATGGTTGCATTTTGTTTTCACCTTCTCACTCCAGTACTGTTGCCTTGAAAATCCCATGGACGGGGGAACCTGGTAGGCTACAGTCCATGGGGTCACAAAGAGTCGGATACGACTGAGTGACTTCACTTTCTCTGCCCTTAACCACTCTCCTTTGAAGAGGGTTGCTGCAAAACAACACGGCTGCAGCCGTTCAATTATGCTGAATATAGGGGAGAAAATAACCACCAGGACAACCTGCCAGCATAGCCCTGTGTTTCCTCAATTCTCTCTCCCCAGCAACATTCATCTTTGGAACTCATATTCTCAACACTCATGGTCATCTAGGACAGAGTGACGACCATGGTGCTTGGCGTGCAGGGACACGGAATTCCAAGTTATTTTTGTGTATCGGTGATGACAGTCAGCATCACTGAGTGCAGATGGGGAACTGATGGAGCACCGGCAATATACAAGGATCTTTGCTGAGGGCTGGGAGGAGGCAGGAGACACAAAGATGAATTAAGTACAGGGTCAGATCGAGAAGCCTAACGTCTGGAAGGGGAGGGAGAAACTATAAGTCATGGCAGCACAGGCAGATGCTGCCCAGGACCTTAAGAGAGGCAGGGGAGGTGGCTTTGCTGTTCAGAGGAAGAAGATTACTTCCAGTTCAGGGAATCATCAGAGGCTTCTGGAGGGTTCCAGCTAACCGGAACCTCTCTGTTGGTCATTTACTCAGCAAATGTGTGCTTGCTCTGGGGATATGAATACTGCCAGGTGCCAGAGACACTTAACACTGGATAAGGAAATAAGGCTGCCCTGGTGGGTTGTGTTATAGTAGTAGGTATGTGTGTGTGTGTGTATGCTCAGTCATGTCCAACTCCTGTGGGACTCTGTGGACTGTAGCTTGCCAGGCTCCTCTGTCCATGGGATTTTTCCTGGCAAGAATACTGAAGTGGCTTGCCATTTCTTTCTCCAGGGGATCTTTCTGACCCAAGGATTGAACCTGCATCTTCTTCATTGCAGACGGCTTCTTTACTATTGAGTCACCTGGGAAGCCCATTCTACTAGTGTGAAGGGGGACAGATAAAAAGACAACTCAACCTACCAGTAGTGAATGAGGAAAATTTGAAGAAAATGAGTGCTACAAAGAAAGTCAAACAGATGGATACACTCGATCATGCCTATAGCAGATGGGGCCACTTTAAATTGTGTGATCAGGACAGGCCTGAAGGTTCAGAAAAAGTCAAGGTTACAAGGATTTGGAGGAACAGAGGTTGCTACCCAGGAAACTGTAAGTGCAAAGGCCCCAAGGCAGGAATGAGTGTTGGGTATGACTGGAGGGCAGAGAAGGCAGAGTGGGCAGAGATGAGGTTGGAGAGGCAAGCTGACTACCAGTAGGAATTTAGGTTTTACTGCAAGTACAATGGGAAACTGGGGAAGGGCTTAGTCAGGGGACGGGCTAGTCAGTTTTGTGGAGAGGGATCTCTTTCTAGGCAGGGTGTATGTGGTAGTTGCTTAGTCATGTCCAGCTCTTTGCAACCCCATGGACTGTAGCCCACCAGGCTCCTCTGTCCATGAAATTCTCCAGGCAAGAATACTGGAGTGGGTTGCCATGCCCTTCTCTAGTGGATCTTCCCAACCCAGGGATCGAACCCCGGTCTCCTGCATTGTAGGAAGATTTTTTTACCATTTGAACTACTCGGAAAGCCCTCTAGGCAGGGGGCCAATCACAATTGGGAAGCTGTGAAGAGGCCATTTTAGAGAAACACTGGGAGCCAGATCAAGGAGACTCTTGAATGACTGCGGTTTGGTCTTTGAACCGTAAAGGAATCAGTTCTTTAGATTCTGCAGATCCCGTGTCAGGCTTGAACCCACGTCCCCTCCACTGCAAGCCAGGTTCTTAACCACTAGACCACCAGAGTGGGGAAGATGGTCCAATGGGGAAGACCCTTGGGTGAATTCTTAAATTTCTTTGTGCCTTAGCTTTATTTGTAAATGGGGGTTATACTTGTGCCTACCTTACGGGATTATTGGGCAAATTCCATGGATTAAAATGTGCAAAGCACTAAGAACATTCATTAGAACAGACTAAGCAGTCAGTAAATATTTGCTATTATTACAAGAAATAGGCACATTTTGATGTTGATAGAGGAAAACTCTCACTTTTTCATGAAACACACCAGAAACCAGCTAGCATTATGGACAGAACACAAAAGGCGATACCGCACTCGCCACTGCAAAGTAAAACTATTTGCTCAATTCAGGACAACGCCCCCAAAAAAACCATGCAGGCTGTATTGCAGGGCAAAAATGCACAACCTAAAAGTTGAGAGTTATTTTTCATCCAGACTTGAACCTGGGACACAGCCTCTCAGATAGCTGAGGGACTACCTGGAGGTAAGGGAGGAGCCAGGATAGACAGGAGTTTTTGCAACAAAAACTAGGTGGTCAGAACATCGAAAGATTACTGTTAATTAAAGAAAACCAGACATCTCAATGTAATGATTTTAGCACTTTGTATGTACGGGAACATGGAAGAGTCCGGGCTCATTGAAATCATTCCTTTGATGTGCATCTTAGCTACCTTGGGCCAGAGTGCTCTTTTTCTCCATCCTGAGTCCACTCAGGGTGCGCAGTTGGGTGGCTGCAGTGGCTGATGACTTGATGACTTGCAACAGCCATCAACAAACAAACAGCATTCTTTGTCTACTGATATGGCAGGAGATGTTATTCTTTTTTAAATTTATTTATTTGGCTATGTTGGGGTCTTAGCTGCAGCACGTGGAGTCTTTGCTGAGTCCTGTGATCTTTTCTGTGCCACGTTTGGGCTCTCTTAGATGTGGAGCACAGGCTCCAGAGTTGAAGGGCTCGGTAGTGGTGGTGTCCAGATTTAGTTACCCCAGGGTATGTTGGATCTCAGTTTCCTGACCAAGGAACCAACCTGAGTCCCATGTATTGCAAGGCGGACTCTTAACCACTGGACTACCAGGGAAGTGACATTCTTGAGCCACACTCCCCAAACTTTATCCAGGTGCTTAATCTTGCATTGGCTGAAGTTTCACCCAATGGGGCACTAACTCCACCATACTCCAGTGTGGTGCCCCTGTGGATAGGAACCCCGAGTGAGAGGATCCACACACAGATCTAACAGGATCAGAGGCAAGAGGTACCTGGCCTGGGTTGGAGGGAACTGGAATTGGAACATGTCTTCAAGGAAAAGGTGTCTGGAATATGGGGGCCACCTCTCTGCAGTTATTGTTTCTCCAGAGTATTAGCTCCTCAAACCCTGTTTACCTTGGTTGCCCTGCACTGCAACTTTTTTTGCCTCCCAAGTGCCACGACACTGGTGAAAACTCATCAGCTGTGTTCTACCGAGTCTGTCAGATCCACAGGGCTTAAAAATCAGCAGATGCTTACAATTAATCTTTGACAAAAGGGGCAAAAACACACAACGGGGAAGACAGTCTCTTAAGCAAATGGTGCTGGAAAAGTTGGACAGACAGATGTAAATTAATGAAGCTAGAACACAGCCTCACAGCATACACAAAAATAAACTCAAAATAGCTTAAAGACTTAAATATATATATAAAAAAAGACACCATAAAACTCCGAGAAGAAAACACTGGCAAAGCATCCTCTGACATAAATTGTACCCATGTTTGCTTTGGTCAGTCTCCTACGGCAATAGAAGTAAAAGCAAAAATAAACAAATGGGGCGTAATCAAACTTAAAAGCTTTTGCACAGCAAAGGAAACCATAGACAAAACTAAAAGACAACCTATAGACTGGAAGAAAATATTTGCAAATGATGTGACTGACAAGCGCCTAATTTCCAAAATGTACAAGCAGCTCCCAGAATTCAATAACAAAACAAACAACCCAGTTGAAAAATGGGCAGAAGATCTAAATAGATATTTCTCCAAAGAAGGCATGTGCTTTGTCGTTCAGTCATGTCCTACTCTTTGCGACGCCATGGACTATAGCCTGCCAGGCTCCTCTGTCCATGAGGATTCTCCAGGCAAGAATACTGGAGTGGGTTGCCATGCCCTCCTCCAGCGGATCTTCCCAACTCAGGGATCTAACCCAGGTCTCCCGCATTGCAGGCAGATTCTTTACCATCTGAGCCACCAGGGAAGCCCAAAGAAGGCATACAGATGGCAAATAGGCACATGAAAAGATGCTCGTCATCACTAAATATTAGAGAAATGCAAATCAAAATAATGAGGTATCATCTCATATCAATCAGAACAGCCATCATTAAAAAGTCTACAAATAAAAAATACTGGAGAGGGTGTGGAGAAAAGGGAACCCTCTTACACTGTTGGTGAGAATGTAAACTGGTGCAGCCATTATGAAAAACTGTATGGAGGCTGCCTCCATTAATTCTCAAAATTTGGGTAATTTTTGTATCACTTTTGTATCTCCAGCACCTGGGCTAATGCTTCGCCTTTGAGTAAGCCCTTAAGGAAGCACTTGTTGCATATATAAAACTCTATGTTGTAGTTCTTATTATTCCCACTTTACAGATGAGAAAATAGAGGCTGAAATGAGTAAATGACTTGCCTAACACCATTAGGTTGTAAATGGCGGCACTGGTATTTGAAGCAAGAATCCAATACCCCTGCTACTCTGATGGGAAGACAGTGATCCTGTGCACCTGAGGGCCCAGCAGTGCAGGCAGGGGAAGCAAGAAGGGCATCAGCCAGCTGACGGTGCTGACCTGGGCGGGGGGTCTCCTAAAAGAGGTGAGCACTGCTTCTGAGGTCGGAGCTTTGGGAACACTGTCACAGGTGTGAGTTCTGCCTCTGCCCGCTGCGCGTGTAGGCCTAGTAGTCTGAGCTCCGCCAAAAGAAGAGACATCTGTTCTAGGCCTTTTATGTGGGGTTTTTGTCCTCTGGCGCTTGAGGCCTTGGCTCCCAGAGCAGGGATTGCGGAAAATTCCTCCTGTATCCAAAGAGCAAGCGGGTACCTGCAGCAGCGGAGGGATCATAGCCAATCGCAAGAAAGCTGCCAGCTGCAGGCAGAGCTGCTGTGGGTTGGACTGGCTCCCCAGGGCGTCACCTTTGCGGGCCACCTGGCCCAGTTTCCTTGCCCCAGAATAGCCCAGAGGCCTATGAGGTGGGAAACCCTTTTGGTTTCAGTGGATGCAGGAAAGTGCGTCACTGCAAAGCGGGCTCCCAGGGGAGGAAAAGGAAGGACTTTTCAATACCCTGCTGCTCTGGTCTCCATGGAAATGGCAGCGAGATGCAAACCAGAAATCGGCTTCCTTGGGGAAGGGAGGGCCGAACTTCCCACCATCAAAGTCTCGGGTATGAGGCTATGAACTAGTTTATCTCCACCAGATGCCACGGTACTGGGATCCCATCTAGGTGAGGGCAGTGACCAGGAAAGTGGGCTGTGACCCCGCTGAGCCCAGAGCAGACCAATGGGGATGGTCTAGGAACAGGATTCAGGGTGTCTGGGTTGGAAGATGCTTCAGAGATCCTCCAGGACCCAGGAGAGAGGTGACTTGCCCAAAATCACACATTAAGTAGTATAGATGAGGACTAAAGTCCCTTCCACACATCATCTCAGTGACTTCTCACAAGGCTGAAAGGCACATACCTCTGTCCCCTGTTTACAGAAAAGGTGATGAGTCTTAGAGGGCCTGAGTATGCCAGTCAAGGTCACCAAGCTGCTAAGTAAACAGGCTGGTGAGTCCACCTAGGGCATCTGACAGTAGACCCCAGGGACATAACTGCTACCATTTTCCTTCATAGTTCTGGGTCGTCTGTCTCCCTCTGGGCGTCCACTCACCAGCCTCCCTTTCTATGCCCGGGGTGGGTCCTCATCCATGTGCCAAGTATCTGTCAGCTTCTGACGTTCAAGAGCACATTAGATGTCATTTTGTTGAAGAACGTGACAGCCAGGAAGAAGCCTTAGGCCTTTTTCGAAATGGCTGTCCAGATTAATAAAATAATCATTTTGTGATTGCCCGAGGAGTATCAATGCTCTTTACGAAAGGCCAAGAAACTATGAGTAAGGAAAAAGAAGGTAGGGAAAAAAAAAAAAACACACCCAACTCATATGTTTCCCGACTATTTCTTCTGGAAATTGTCCATTTATCCACTGATGATCTTAATGATTTTCTCATCAGTTTGCTCAAGAACCATGTCTTCACAGTTGTGGCCAACATCTTTTATTTTCCCCTTTCCAATTTGTTGTTTCTCAGTGCATTTTGAACAATGTTTGTGGAAGTTGGAAGTGGTTGCCTGGGCTGGGACCGCGTCCTGCAGAGACCCATTTCTGGTGTGGGAGCCGCCTGACTGGCAGGGACACTGACATTGGCCGTGGCGAGTGTTCTCTCAGGGCCGTCAAAGCTCTTCTCGATCAGCTTGACCTGGAGAAAGCAGTCTCGCCCTCGGAGGCCCTCATGAGCCAGTCAGCAATGCTGTTGCCATTTATTATCCTTTCTTGAGAAGGGCAGGGCTGTGCTTGGGGGCCGAGAGCCAAGACTACAGGACCTGGAGGTTCATTCTGGTTCTGGGAGTCTGTTGTGTAAGCCCTGGATGGAGTCGAAAGGAAATGGTCCTGCAACGTCTCTCTCCATGCATGTGACTCCATCTGGTTCCAATGGCCGGAGAGCTGCAGTCATCGTGATGAGGACGATTTGTGCGGCTGGAGGGTCACCAGCTGCCTAAATTCTTCACAGTTGCCTTGAGATTTCATGCTCACCTTAGGAAGTGGGCCAAACAGGTAGGGAGGAGTTTACCTTGCAGATGAGGAAGACCGAGGCTCAGGGGGATAGCACCAGGGCTGGGACTGAAGTTTGAGCTCCAGTGAGCTTTCGTGATGTGGGATGAGATCCTGGGGGGCCTTTTGGGCGGGGTGGAGTCCGNTGCTCACCTTAGGAAGTGGGCCAAACAGGTAGGGAGGAGTTTACCTTGCAGATGAGGAAGACTGAGGCTCAGGGGGAGAGCACCAGGGCTGGAACTGAAGTTTGAGCTCCAGTGAGCTTTCGTGATGTGGGATGAGATCCTGGGGGGCCTTTTGGGCGGGGTGGGGGGGTGATCTGAGAGTTCAGAAGAGGAGAGAGAGGAGACAGAGGCATCTCTGTGGGTCCCCAGTCTGGAGACACGGACTCCACCTACTTTGCTCATTTTTCTGCATCACTTCTGCCCCCCCTCTGTTCCCTAGGGCCACCCTTCCCTGAGTCCCAGCTGTAAAAACAATGGTGCAGACACAGGACGATGCGGGGGAGTGGGGACACACGTATCACATGCTTAACCACCAAACCTCAAGCAGGCCCATTAGCTAGGAACACGACAAGTTCGTGATCTCTGTCACTAGCAGACAGTGGTCACAAGGCACAGCTGACGTGATCAGAAAGGAGAACGAGATCAGGAAACACTAAAGAGGAGGCTGATATGACTTTATACTTACAACACTAAGGATATTCTACTAAAGAACACTGCTAGTGATAGAATTTGGTAAGATGTCTGGGTAACAGAGTTGGAATGTTCCAAAATAAGAAACAGACAGAAAAGTATAATGGAAGAAAGAAGCCCATTTAACTACAAAGAGATTGTATATCCAGGAAAATATTATTTGGTTACATGTAAGATGTCAATGAATAAAATTTGAAGATGCTACTAAGAAATATATACAAACATGAATAAATGGAAAAACACATCCATAAGAGAGGAAGCTAGATCTAGACACGGGGCAACGGTCTCTAAATCAATGATTAAATTTAACATACTACTACTACTAAGTCACTTCAGTCGTTTCCGACTCTGTGCGACCCCATAGACGGCAGCCCACCAGGCTCCCCTGTCCCTGGGATTCTCCAGGCAAGAACACTGGAGTGGGTTGCCATTTCCTTCTCCAATGCATGAAAGTGAAAAGTGAAAGTGAAGTCGCTCAGTCCAACAGTTGAAAAATAGGTTTTTTTTTTCTTCTCAAATTAAACATGTTAAAGTTTATATGGAAAAAGAAACAGATGAGAATCATCAGATTCTGAAAAATAAAAGGTAGTCTGGTCCTGAAAGACATTTTAAAATATTAATATTATTCTAAAAGAAATTAAGCAGTTTGGTAATGGTACATGAATAGACCAATAAAACAGTGATGAAAAATAGGTTTTCTTTTTTTTCTCAAATTAAACATGTTAAAGTTTATATGGAAAAAGAAACAGATGAGAATCATCAGATTCTGAAAAATAAAAGGTAGTCTGGTCCTGAAAGACATTTTAAAATATTAATATTATTCTAAAATAAATTAAGCAGTTTGGTAATGGTACATGAATAGACCAATAAAACAGTGTGAAAAGTACAAAAATAAATTCAAATATTCATAGAAATTTAGTTTATGATTAAGAGGACATTTTAAATTAGTGGGAGAAAAGGAGATTATTCAATAAATGGTGTCATGTTTAGACAAATGGTAGCCATCTAAAACAAAGTTTAGATCCCTTCTTAGATTCCTATACCCAAATAAATTCCAGATGGAGCAAAGATTTAAATGGAAAACAACTCATCATAAAAGTATTAAAAGAAAACATGGAGATTTTATTTAAATAATATCCAAATGGGGAAGGACTTTGTCTCTTTAAACAGGACCCAAAATCCAGAATCCATATGAGAAAAAAAGATTGGCATATATTATATCATCAAATTACAAATTTCTGCCTTGCAAAAAATGACTATGAACTCAAAAGATAAGCAACACATTTGGTTGGGACAAAAAAAGTTTCCAACGTGTGAGACTCAGAAAGCTCATTTCCTTAAGGCCCGTGTAAATGCCCACAGATGAAAAAGGAAAGGACTAACAACCCAAAAGGAAAAGCAAAGGACATGTGCAGAAAGTTCTAAGTTCATAGAGAAATGGGTAACAGTGGCCTTTAAACACAAGAAAGGGGCTTACTCTCATTGCTGAAAAAAAATGCAAACTAAAACTCCTATGAGATAGCCTATATACCTATTATATTAATCTGGCAAAAAAAAACGGCATTATAGGCAGATTCTTCACAGTCTGAGCCACCAGGGAAGCCCCCCAATGGTATGGAGCAAGTCCCCTAATGTACTGACTCTATGGCATCTTCTACAGCTGGGACTTCTAAACTTTTTGACCATAACCCATCATTGTTGTTGCTGTTTAGTCGCGCTGTTGTGTGTGACTCTTCCAACTCCACACACTGTAGCCTCTCAGTCCATGGGATTCTCCAGACAAAAATACCGGGGTGGGTTGCCAAGTCCTCCTCCACAGGATATTCCTGACCCACGGATCAAACCCGAACTATACTTTACATCTCAAACTGGTTTGTTCTTTCATTCATTGGTTGTTTGTTCACACATTTTTCTTTCAACAAATATTTATTAATATTAACTACTACATTTCCAGACACTGAAATAGGCATTGAAAGAACAGTAATGAGTAAAACAGATTTAAAAAAATTTCTGCCATCATGTTTACAACTATATACAAAAACACAAACTGTTTAATGTGGAAACAAACAAAACTCTCATGACAGAAGGCAAATGAGTGGTTGGCAGGGCTGATGATGGGGGAAGAGACTGAATTTAGAGAAACACAGGGGTCCTTTCTGGGGTGGTAGAAATGCCATATTTCTTGATTGTGACTCGATTACACAACAATGCATTTGTTAAAACACATCAAATTTTACACTTAATAAGAGTAAATTTTAGGAGCTTCCCTGGTGGCTCAGTGGTAAGAGAATCCGCCTGCCAGAGCAGGAGACACAGGATTGATTCCTGGTCCGGGAAGATCCCACAGGCAACAGAGCAACTAAGCCCTGTTTGCTTTACAAACACTCCTGGGAGACTTCCCTGGTGGTCCAGTGGTTAAGATTCCACGGTTCCAGTGTGTGTTCAATCCCTGGTTGGGGAACTAAGACCTTACATGCCACTCAGTGGGGCTAAAAAAAAAAAAAAAAAAAAAGATGATCAGAGAGCTAGGAAGAGAATGGGGAGTGTGAGAACTATTCTATGGTGATGGCAAATGGAAATCCTGCTAATATCCTCTTGAGATGAGGACAGTTTAATTTCCAAGTTTAATTGGAGGGAGCGTTACCCTAACAATGGAGTAGCTTTCTATTGCTCTTCCCTTGTTTTATATTCTTAACATAAATTACACAGTTCCCCACCTGCTATTTTGGTAGGAATCGCCACATAAAGACATTCCAACATATATACACACATATATTTGTAGGCACATATATTTAAACCAATTAAATAATATTTATTGAGTCTTGATTATGTGCAAAACACACCACATCCCAGGTGTGGGGGTTTGTCAGGATGATTGCCATATGCTAGATCCTGAGATCCAGCAGTGAGCAGAAATGGAGGATCCCCAAACAAGTGTGTCCCCTTAATGCAGGACTTAGAAAAGCTTTTATCCAATGGAGCTTTACACCTGGTAGGTGACCTACCTGGATCAGATCATGGAGCAGAGAAAACCACCTTCCCTGAACACCTCCTGTCAAGGGATAAATAAACAAGCTCTCGTCTTGTTTCAGTCACTCATATTTGGCCTCTGCAAAGTCTTCATCAGTCCTCTAATTAGTCCTTACAGACCATTGCAGAGAAAGGTGACACTTTGAAGGATGTCCTCATTAAGTTCTATGGGATGGAGTCTTGGTTTTGCAACTGTTTACAGTGTTTGTTTAATCTCGTGCCTGAGTTCTGTTCGTGACCCTCTCCCTGCCTTTGCAGGGTGTTCCAGACACACAGATGGGACATGCAAGAGGTGAGAGAGGGTGTCACTTCAAAATGGTTCACATCCTGGCAACCCCCCTCGCTTGGCACGTGCCGTTCTTTCCACATAACTTTTCCACACCCCCTCCAGTCAGAGGATACTTTTGCTCCCAACTTGTACTCATCCTTCAGGTCCCTTCCTCAGGGAAGCCCTCGCTGATCACCTCTGGGGCCACCAGCATCTCCTTTCATCCTCCAGTGGAACCATGTTTGTTTCCTTCTTGCTTCGTTTCTGATTCTAGGCGTTTCTGGTGTCACTCACCGCATATTCCCAGCACATAATGGTGGCGTGTACCAGGGGTACAACAATCATTATTGTTGAAGAATTAAAATGAGAATTGAGTTAATAGGTTGAACTTTTTATATTCAACATCGTTTGCTCTGCTGCATATTTCCTCTTTTTGTTTTGTAATGATTTGACAGTATTAATTTACACATAATGGCTTCTCTTTGCAGACGCACTGGGTCCGAGAGTCTCATTTATCATCTGGTTCATAGCATTTCCCTGGTGGCTCAGACAGTAAAGAATCTGCCTGCAGTGCAGGAGACCCAGGTTCAGTCGCCGGTTTGGGAAGATTCCATGGAGAAGGAAATGGCAACCCACTCCAGTATTCTTGCCTGGAGAATCCCTTGGACAGAGGAGCCTGGCGGGCTACAGTCTTTTGGGTCGCAAGGCCGGGCATGATGGAGCAACTCACATTTTCTGGTTCATATCCATCCTACAGAGACCATTTTGCTCACTTGTGGCTTTTCGAACACCTGGCGCTCGATGGCAGTAAAGGGTCACACAAATATTCCCAGCATGGCCTACCGTGTGGATAAGAATCACACTAACACAGTCAACAGGGATGCAGAGGAGATGGGAAGTGCTGACAGCAGCAGAATAAAATTGAGGACTTGGTCAAGAGCTTCGTTTACTGAGCTCTCCTCTAGGCCCTGGGGTGTGGGAATGAACAAGACGGAGGAGACCCCTGCCTTTACAGATTTTATTTCCTGGCGGCAAAAGACATGTTCTAATCAGGGAGATGAATGAGCAAACAGCAGTGCCAAATGTGTCAAGTTATGAGAAGGAAACAGAGTGGTCTGATAGAGAGACTCTGGGGTGATGGGGAAGCCACTGTTGAGGATGGTCAGGGAAAGCTTCCTGGAGGAGGTGACATTTGTGTCGAGCTGTGAAGGATGAGGACTCACTGCAGAAGAGTCTGGGGGGGACAATTCCAGGCAGAAGAAACAGCCAAGTGCAAAGGACCAGAGCTTGAAAAGAGCCAGCTGGTGACTTGGAGAAGACCACCTAAGACTCAGTTTTCCCGTCTGTAAAATGGTGACAGTGATGCCTACCAACAGCAGGGGATGTGGTTATTATTGTCAAGATATGATTATTCTTTAGCTCAGGAGTAGCTTCAACAAAACAGATGCTTTCAGCTAGTCTGGGAAACAGATTAGTTAATTATATGTTGTGATTCTCAGTGGAGGATACAGCTTAGACCTTAGAATTGGTACGGCACTGGCCTCTTCACACACACACACACACACACACACACATACCGTACTCATATGGGATTTTGGCTGTGACTGTAGGATTTCAGCTCCCCATCTTCAGTGCAGAGAGAATACAGATTTTGGCATTTCAGGCTTCAGGCAATCTTTCGGCTCCCTTTCCCCACAGTCTGTGGGAGGAGCCAGCTGTCAGCGGCACAGAAGGAGCGGGGCGAGGCTGTGGGTGGGGACCGAGCCGCTTGATTAGCATAGTCTGCTCTGCGCGGGAAGCCTCCTCCGAGTTCCTCTGCGCAGTTCCTCCGGGGAGACAAGGGAACATTTTGCAGCCAAGACTGGGTTCTTTAAGGTAGCACAGATACCAAGCCAAGGAATCGTGTGGGAGGTTGCGAGCATCACTTGTGGAGTGAGGCGAAACAGGTGTTTCTGGGGGAAACAAGGAGCAGAGGAAAGAATGCCCGCAGAATTTAGAGGGCTTTTCTGTGTTGCTCAGGTGCTAGAACAGTGTATGGCATTGGTTCTTTAAAAAGTCTTCTACATCTCAGTTCATAGCAACACCATCCTTCCAGCTGCTCAGACCCAAACTCTGCGGTCCTCGTTGGCTTTTGTCGTGGTTTCACGCCCCACACCCCATCCGTCAGGTGGACCTTCAGAATACATCCAGAACGCGACCAGAGCACTCCCCGCCGCACTGTATAGCCTCTCACCAGGGTTAGTTAAAGGCTCTCCTTGAAGGTCCCCTGTTTCTGCCCTTGTTTCTCTGTAGTCTGATCTCAACACATGGCCACAGGGACCCACTAAGAGCTATATCAGGTGGAGGTGACCCCCCTGGACCTGTGAACTAAGCTTAAGGACCCCTTCACTTGCAACAGCCTCAGGCAGAGTTCTGGGAGGGACCCAATGTAACATCCTCAATGCTAGGTATTTTTTTAAAAAATCTGATTTATTTAGGTTGTGCCGGGTCCCTATTGCTATGTGGCTTTTCTCTAGTTGTGGCGAGCAGGGCTATTACCGTTGAGGTGCACTGGCCTCTCATTGCAGTGGCTTCCCTCTTTGCAGAGCGCAGTTTCTAGGGCATGTGGGCTTCAGTGGTTGTTGCGCACACGCTTAGTTGCCCTTGGCATGTGGGATCTTTCTGGACCAGGGATCGAACTGGTGTTCCTTGCATTGACAGGCAGATACTTTACCACTGAGACCCCAGGGAAGCCCTTGGTATATTTTTGTAACATCTGTAAAAGCAAGCTTTCAAAAGCAGTTAGCTAAGATTGCTGTCTTTTTCCAATCTGATTGCCTTCCCTGGCATTCTCCTCCTGATGGATAATATTGGAGTGACTGGGAGAATCTGGAGAAACTCACAAAGATTTGGGCATCTATGAGCTGGGCATGCATTTTTGTTTGCTGGGGTATGTTTATGTGGTTCACAGTAACTTCCAAATACATGCCTCAGTGTAGGCATGACTTTTATGAAGACTCTTTACATCCCTGAGCCAAAACAGAGGCTGAATGGTGACAGGAGCATGTCCCAGGTGCCCAGCCCCAGTCGTATGCAGTTATTAGATGCTAGCCTGGTTTCCTGTGGGTGCTGTAACGAAGGACCACAATATCAGTGGCTTAAAACAATAGAAATGTATTCTCTCATTATTCTGGAGGCAAAGAAGTTTGAAATCAGTATTATTGGGCCAAAGTCAAGGACTCAGCAGGGTCAAACTTCTTTTGGAGGCTCTAGGGGAGAATCCGGAGAAGGCAATGGCATCCCACTCCAGTACTCTTGCCTGGAAACTCCCATGGATGGAGGAGCCTGGTAGGCTGCAGTCCATGGGGTTGCTGAGTCAGACATGACTGAGCGACTTCACTTTCACTTTTCACTTTCATGCATTGGAGAAGGAAATGGCAACCCACTCCAGTGTTCTTGCCTGGAGAATCCCAGGGATGGCGGAGCCCAGTGGGCTGCCATCTGTGGGGTCGCACAGAGTCGGACACGACTGAAGCGACTTAGCAGCAGCAGCAGCAGCAGGGGAGAATCCAAATTGCTGGCAAAGGTCCATCTAGTCAAAGCTATGGTTTTTCCAGTAGTCATCTATGGATCTGAGAGTTGGACTATAATGAAAGCTGAGCACCGAAGAACTGATGCTTTTGAACTGTGGTGCTGGAGAAGACTCTTGAGAGTCCCTTGGACTGCAAGGAGATCCAACCAGTCCATCCTAAAGGAAATCAGTCCTGAATATTCGTTGGAAGGACTGATGCTGAACCTGAAACTAATACTTTCTTCATCTGATGTGAAGAACTGATTCATTGGAAAAGACCCTGATGCTGAGGAAGATTGAAGGTGAGAAGAGAAGGGGATGACAGAGGATGGGATGGTTGGATGGCATCACCGACTGGATGGACATGAGTAAACTCTGGGAGTTGGTGATGAACAGGGAAACATGGCATGCTCCAGTCCATGGGGTTGGTAAGAGTCGGATGCGACTGAGCGACTGAGCTGACTGAGGGGAGAATCTGTTTCTTCTTTGAGCTTCTAGTGGTTGCTGGCGTTCTTTGGCTTGTGGCTGCTTAACTCCAGCTCTGCCTCCTGGTCACATTGCCTCCCCCTCTTATGGGTGAGCCTAATCTCTCTCTGCTTCTCTCTCATGAATATACTTGTCATAGTGTGCAGGGCTCACCCAGATAATCCAGGAAAATCTCATCTCAGGATCCTTAATCACAGTCTGGTCCAATGAGATGCAGACAGACCGTTGTTGTGCCTCATAGCAAATACTCTGTGTGTGTGTGTGTGTTTTCTAGAAAATAGTAAGGAGGGAAGATTCACAATCGAGAACTTCTTTGGCCATTTTGGCTCCCAAGGAGAGCCAACTGGAGATAAAGGCAACACACAGAAAGAAGGGCCTGGAAAGGCAGAGAGAAATGGAGCTAGGATCCTCATGACATCTTATCATGTTATGAGCTCCTGGATCACAGAGAGCCTGAAACCCCTCTCCCTCACCTCTGGTCTTTTCAGTTATGAAACCCAATAATTTCCTCTTTCTTTCAAGTTTGAATTGGGTGTCCTGTTCCTTACATCAAAAAAGTTCTCATTGATATTCTCTTTAAGTTTCAATGTCTCATCTAAAAAAGGAGGCTAAAATACTCTACAGAATATGATAAAATTTTAAACAAGGTGACATATGAAATAGGTGTATGTTGATTCCCAGTACATAGAAATTCTCCTTGTGGATGATGTCTGTTAATATTTAACAATTTATTATCATAAGTGAAGAACTAATAGAACTTATATAATAAGGCTGAGTATATTTGGCTTATTGGAGGAGGAAGTGGCAACCCACTCCAGAATTCTTGCCTGGAGAATCAATCCCATGGACAGAGGAGCCTGGTGGACTACAGCCCACGGGGTTGCAAAAGAGTCGGACACGACTGAGCGACTTAGCACATATCTGGAATATGCGTATTAATATCATAGAACTTCACTAGAATCCAGTTTCTCTGCTCAATCCTGAAACTCCACTGTGAGAACTCCCTGAAGCCTTTGGCATCCTGGGTGTGGTTACCTCTTTGGATGTCCCATCACTGCCCTCAGATTGAGCTAAAACCTGTCTCCAGGGTTTCCACCCACTTCCTGGTTCCACTTGTTTTGGGAGTGGATCAGGAAGCAGGAGTCTAGTGCTCTGTTTTACACTGTTTCTGATTCTCCAGCAGATTCACCTTTGGAAATCTTGTGTATTTTCAGTCTTCTCTATTACATCCCCTGTCTCTGCAGGCCTTGAGGATCACACTGATTTGGGTGGGAGTCACGGCACACGTACAGACAACACTGCAGGGAGTTACTTGTGCACGCTTCCGCACGCATGCTGACATGCAGCCGTGTGTGGGATCAGGGTCTCCCCGCCTGTGCTGAGTTCCAGGAACATCGGCTTGCTCTCACACACTGCACGCGTGTGCTGGGTACAACTCCTAGGCACTGGAATTGCCTCAGGAGGTGTTTTCCTAATTCTTTCTTTTGGCGTCTTTGAATGAGACCCCCAGGGCAAAAGTTTCCTGAGCAGACCCTCAAATGGATGACTCCTCTCAGAACATGGTGGCATGGCGTGGAGCAGAGGGCGTGTGTCCAGAGGAGAGTGGCTGGTGTGTGCTTGCAAACATCCGTGGTGAGTCCTGGGCTGCAGGGTTACCTCTTGGTGTGACAGATATAGTACTGAGTGGAAGCCAAATACGACCTGGGTGTGCAGGAGACAGGGGCTTCCCTGGTGGCTCAGACGGTAAAGAATCTGCCTACAATGCAGGAGACCCAGGTTCCGACCTCTGGGTTGGCAAGATCCCCTGGAGAAAGGAACAGGAACTCACTCCGGTATTCTTGCCTGGACAGAGGGGTTTGGTGGACTAGAGTCCACGGGATCGCAAAGAGCTGGACACAACTGAGTGACTAACACTTCTTATGCAGATGGCAGAGTGTGGTCTGGGGGTTCGTGTGATGGGGAACCCAGCAGAGAGGTGGCCTTATCAGAACAAACGAGCGTGTGACCACTGTGGGTGCTCGGGAGGCTTAACCATAAGACTTCACTGGCCCTGTGTGCTGGCTCCCTGGGGTGGTCATAGTGAATAACCACAACTTGGTGGCTTAAGACCACAAATACTTATTCTCTTAGCTCTGGAAGCTAAAAGTCTGAAAATGAAGGTGAATCCAGTTTCTCTGCTCAATCCTGAAACTCCACTGTGAGAACTCCCTGAAGCCTTTGGCATCCTGGGTGTGGTTACCTCCTTGGATGTCCCATCACTGCCCTCGGATTGAGCTAAAACCTGTCTCCACAGTTTCTACCCACTTCCTGGTTCCACTTGTTTTGGGAGTGGATCAGGAAGCTGGAGTCTAATGCTCTGTTTTACACTGCTTCTGATTCTCCAGCAGATTCACCTTTGGAAATCTTGTGTATTTTCAGTCTTCTCTATTACATCCCCCGGAGAAGGCAATGGCAAGCCACTCCAGTGCTCTTGCCTGGAAAATCCCATGGATGGAGGAGCCTGGTAGGCTGCAGTCCATGGGGTNTAATGCTCTGTTTTACACTGCTTCTGATTCTCCAGCAGATTCACCTTTGGAAATCTTGTGTATTTTCAGTCTTCTCTATTACATCCCCCGGAGAAGGCAATGGCAAGCCACTCCAGTGCTCTTGCCTGGAAAATCCCATGGATGGAGGAGCCTGGTAGGCTGCAGTCCATGGGGTCGCTAGAAGTCGGATGCGACTGAGCGACTTCACTTTCACTTTTCACTTTCACACAATGGAGAAGGAAATGGCAACCCACTCCAGTGTTCTTGCCTGGAGAATCCCAGGGACAGGGGGGTCTGTTGGGCTCCTGTCTATGGGGTCGCACAGAGTCGGACACGACTGAAGCGACTTAGCAGCAGCAGCAGCAGCTATTACATCCCCTGTCTCTGCAGGACTTGAGGATCACACTGATTTGGGTGGGAGTCACGGCACACGTACAGACAACACTGCAGGGAGTTACTTGTGCACACTTCCGCATGCGTGCTAACATGCAGCCGTGTGTGGGATCAGGGTCTCCCCGCCTGTGCTGAGTTCCAGGAACATTGGCTTGCTCTCACACCGACCTCTGGGTTGGCAAGATCCCCTGGAGAAAGGAACGGAAACTCACTCCAGTATTCTTGCCTGGACAGAGGGGTTTGGTGGACTAGAATCCACGGGATCGCAAAGAGCTGGACACAACTGAGTGACTAACACTTCTTATGCAGATGGCAGAGTGTGGTCTGGGGGTTCGTGTGATGGGGAACCCAGCAGAGAGGTGGCCTTATCAGAACAAACGAGCGTGTGACCACTGTGGGTGCTCGGGAGGCTTAACCTTAAGACTTCACTGGCCCTGTGTGCTGGCTCCCTGGGGTGGTCATAGTGAATAACCACAACTCGGTGGCTTAAGACCACAAATACTTATTCTCTTAGCTCTGGAAGCTAAAAGCCTGAAAATGAAGGTGTCAGCAGGATCACACTCCCACCGAGCACTCTGGGCAGGAGAATTCCTCGTCTTCCCAGCTTCAGCTGTTCGCTGGTGACCCTCAGTGTTACTTGGCTAGAGGCCGCATCACTCCAGCCTCTGCGCCCTCGGTCATGTGGCATTCTTCTCCATCCCAGAGTCCAGATTTCTCTCTTCTTAGAAGGACCCCAGTCCTTGTATGAGGGGCCACTCTAATCTAGTNTCTTCCCAGCTTCAGCTGTTCGCTGGTGACCCTCAGTGTTACTTGGCTAGAGGCCGCATCACTCCAGCCTCTGCGCCCTCGGTCATGTGGCATTCTTCTCCATCCCAGAGTCCAGATTTCTCTCTTCTTAGAAGGACCCCAGTCCTTGTATGAGGGGCCACTCTAATCTAGTATGAACTCCTCTGAAACTTGATTACATGCACAAAGACCTTATTTCCGGGACTTCCCTGGCATTGAAGTGGTTAAGACTTCACCTTCCAATGCAGGGGGAAGCTGACTGGCCTGGAGGTAACCGTCAGAAGGTTTGGAGAAGTGGGTGATGAAAGAAGGGTAGAATGGAGTACACAGTTGCTATAAGGGGTAGATCACATGTTATAGACCAGGGATTAACAAACTTTTCCTGCTCAGTGCCAGATGGTAAATATTTCAGGCTTAGCAGGGCTTGTATAATCCATCACAACTATTCCTCATGTAATATGCAAATCAGTGAGGGAAGCTGTGTTTCAATAAAACTTTATTGACCCTGAAATTTGAATTTCATGATTTTCACATGTCACAAATACTGTTTTCTTTTCCTCCCCACCTCTCCTTCTTTCCATTTTTGAAAAATGCAAAAGCCATCCCTTAGCCTGGAGGCTGTTCAAAACCAGGAGGCAGGCTGGATGTGCTGACCTCCATGCCTGGTATAGACTCCAGCTGCTGCTTGTTTGCTGATCCGTTCAAGGATATGAGAGAATGAGGTCAGAGCACAAAACTTTCTATTTCAAACAGTGATGAGAGCAAAAGGGGACAAAGATAGCACCATGATTTCTGAGACAGGCGTTCTACCTAATGAATCCCCTGAAGTTCTAGCATTCACGATTGCCCCATAAACACTAAAAGGGCAAGACAGAGAGTTCTGCCTTAGCAACCCTGGGCCAGGTGTCTAGACAAAAACACCCCTTCCCAGGGCTGCTTTGCTCAGCAGCCAAGTTTCTGGTACCTCCTCAGTGTCCACCTGCAGTGCCTGGTGAAGGCACGATGCAACCTCTACCTGGGACAAGAATGGGGCACCTTCTTTGTTAGAACCGCTGACTGAAACTGCCCGCCCTGGCCAGGGTCCACAGTAACCACTTGGATGAGTTATCTTACAACAGGAGGTCCTGGTAAGGAACGTGGAGCTAACAAGCTATCATCAAGGGGGAGAATTTGGGAAAGGTCAAAAGGAGAGAAGAGACTCCAGTCCATATGTCCTACCACCTGCCAGAATCCTTCTGGCTGGAATCCGTCTTGGTTGAGCAATGTGTGTGCCACACACACAACATGTATCCCAGAAGTTCCTTGGGTCAGAATGACTGGCCAGAGACAACCCGGAAATCAACGTCATGACCATAAATCCCGGGACAACTGGCAGAGCAGTTCTCCTGGGGTCCCTTAACCTGCTGCTGCTCTTGGCTCAGGCGCCCCTTCCCAATAAAGCCTCTGCTTTGCCAGCATGTGTGTCTCCTCAGGCAATTAATTTCTGAGTGTTAGACAAGAGTCCCCTCTCACAGCCTGGAAGGAGTCCCCCTTCCTGCAACTGTTCATACCATCAGTTCTCAGAAGATGGCCTGGGAAGGTGCTAGAACCCAGTCTTACATGCCCAGGGCCTAGAAGGAGTGTTAGCGGCAGCAGCTGTTGAGAAGCTGAGGGAAGGCGGGACCTAGTGCCATTTAGTAGATGAGAGAGGCCTGCGGCGTGGCCTTGTGAGTGGGTGGGTGTGGAGGGTGTGGGTAAGAGTCTTCCTGCTCTTAAGCAGGAAGAGAGATCTTCATTTTCCAGATCCATGCAAATCACCATCTTTGCTGGAGTGACTCCCTGGATGGTGGACACTTTGCGAGGCCCTCTGTTGAGAGGAGGGAGGGAAAAGCTAGCTCCTGCTTTCACATTCCATCTTGAGCATTAACTAACTGTGTGACCTTGGGCAATTTGCTGAACCTCTCTGAGCCTCCGTTTCCTAACATTTTAAACCATAGATACCCTCTGACGGTAGGGTTGTTGAAGGGATTTAGGTGGATGATGTAACCTGCATTGCACATCATAGGTTTCTGTGAATGGTGCAGTAGTATGTCACACACTGCCAAGTTCAGGCACAGCTTTTGCTGAATGTCTCTGAAAATCTGTCCTCAAGGAAAAAATCTTTTGCTACCAAATATCCGAGTTAAATCTCTCCCTCCTTCTTAGCCTCCAGTCACCGGGGAAGGTTAAATTTGTAAATTCTCTTTGAGATTCAAAATCCACCCAGAAGTCTTTGGGTCTCCCTCCCCCAACCCATCCCTTCCTGGGGCAGACATGGGGAACTCATCAGACGTTTGAAGGCGGGAACTGCACATTTTCAACAACTGAGATGCAAGAGGGGGGGTAGGGAAAAAGAAATTAAATCTAGCAATTAAGTTCTAATTGCGCAATTACTTCACTTTGTGGCTCCATGCCAGGATTGGGAGTCTTGCTCTTCCAAATGGTGTTTTTGTGCACGCTCAAAGAAGGGGAGGTGAGGAAGAGGGGGTTAAGGAGGTGCTATCTAGTTATAAGTTATATGCCTTATAAGTTAAGGCATCTTTTCAATAATCTGATGTTGTCATTGTTCTGAATGACAGGGTGTGAAGTGGGGTGGGGAACTGGGAGCCTTTGTAAGAACTAAAATCTCTGGGCTTTTCTTTAAGTAGTTGTTTTCTAGTGAGAGCCTGGGGGTACATACACTTCTACTCACACCTGGGGTGGGGGCCCTCTCTGCAGGCTGGCAGTTTCAGAGCCTTGTGGTTGACGCCAGGGCAAGGGATCATGGCACTGCTGAGGCCAAGCCATCCTGCAAGGCTTCTAAGAGCCAGGAGGGGCTTGTAACAGTCAGCCCATCCAGGAGATCCATATTTGTGCTTTGAGAAAACATGGGGGAAAGAGAATCTGCTGCTTCAATCAGGGGATTCCATGTGCTGCTTTTTTGCTTCCCGTTCATTCACTCACTTTTTCACGCATTTACTCACCTGCACATTCTCCTCAGTCGCTAATTTTTCAACTATTTATGGGACATCTAATTTGCACAAGGCACTCTGCTTGGCATGATGGGAGAAACAAAAAAGGTTAAAGATGGGTCCTTGCCTGGAAGGACTGACTTATTTACACTGATTTACTGTAAGACCTTGGGGAGGGCAGCATTTTAACCTCTTCTTAGTACCAAGTGCTCATCTGCAAAATGAAAATTGTAGTAATGTATACCTTGGAGAGATGTCCCAAGGTGTTACAATAGCCTGTGTAAGACAGTAAGACATGTGTAAGATGATCTGGTATTTATTGAGTACCTGATCCCCTGGAGAAGGAAATGGCAACCCATTCCAGTGATCTTGCCTGGAGAATTCCATGGACAAAGGAGCCTGGTGGGCTATAGTCCACAGGGTCACAAAGAGTCAGACAAGACTGGGCGACTAACACTACACTACTGTCTTAGGCAGCTCAGGCTGCTGTAACAGATTTCACAGACTGGGTAGTTAAATAGCAGAAATTTATTTCTCACAGTTCTGGAGGCTGGGAAGTCCAAGATCAAGGTGCCAGCTGATTCAGTTTCTGGTGAAGACACTCCTCTCTTGCAGAAGTCTGCCTTCTTGTTGTGTCCTTGCATGGTGGAGTGAGAGAGTGGGCAAGCTCTCTGGTGTCTGGACTAACAAGGGTACTAATCCTATCCTGGGGGCCCCACCCTCATGACCTCGTCTAACCCTAATCCTCCTCTCAAAGGCCCCACCTCCAAATGCCATCACATTGGGCGTTAGGGCTTCAACAGAGGAATTTAGAGGGGACAGACATTCAGTCGCAGCAGCTGCTATGTGCCCAGGGGTTATCCGTGGTGCTTTACACAGGCTATTTTAACACCTCGTGATGTCTCTCTGAGGTATATGTCACTACCATTTTCATTTAGCGGATGAGGCACTTGATACTCAGGAGGGATTAAAATGTTTCCCTCCACAAGGTCCTACAGTAAGACAGTCTGCGAGCTCTGGGACTGAATCCCAGCTGAGTTTTGATTCAGAAGCTTGTAACCTCTTGGTGACCTCAACGTAGAAGGTGATATGTGTCCCAAGGGAGATGAAGCCACACCAGGAATGATGAAAAGAGACACAAGAACATGGCTGTCACTGCTCTCTCCCTCCTCTGCACCAAAGAGACCACAAGCCAAATGGGGGAAATGAAGAGGACCCGGCACTGAGTGAGGATGATGAACTTGGCCCCTCTGGCAGGACCCCCAAACCTCGGCCAAGCAGCTGGTACGGCCGCCATGGGGTGTCCCAGGCTGGCACCAGCTGAGGCCCTGCAACGTTACATAGGGGTGGCAACATCACGCTCCGGTGGTTTGCCAGAGATGAAGAATTGCTTGAGAGGGAAATTGCGTATTATAGGTTGCAGCCAACACAAAAAGCTCCGGAGCCCCAGCTATAAAATAAATCAAAAGCAGGCATGAGAACCGCCTGCATGGTTCAGAGGAAACTCCCAGATCAGAGCCTCAGAAGGGAAGCGGAAGGGGAAGATGGACATCTCAATGCCTCCCTCCACCCGTCCCCTCCCCCTTCATCTGGCCTCCCGCTGCGTTTCCAGTCTTATCTGCTCCCACACGTCCAGATGTATCTGATGTTCAGCCACTGAGCTGCCTCCCCATCCCCCACCTCACTCTCCAGACTTTTCTTGCTCTGCTGGTCCACCTGGCAGGCTCATTCTTCCAGGGCTTGCTCAAGAGCCACCTATCTCTTTCCTAAACTGCATCCCTCCCCAAGACAATTGATTGCTTCCCTTACCAGCCCTAGGGCACTGCAGTCAAGATCATGGGCTGAGCCAGGCCTGGTGTGATCCCCAGCTCTGCCACTTATTCTGTGACCTTGGACCAAGGGCCTCGGTTCTCTGAGCCTCAGTCTCCTCATCTGTGCTCTGGAACCAATACTGAGACCTGTCTCATGGCTGTTTTTATCTCAGATGAATACTTCTGTGTACCAAGAGCTGTGCTAAGTACCAAGGACACAGTTGCAAACATCTGAGGCTTTGATGCAGTTATTTACATAAAGAACTTAGCCCTTTTCCTGGAACTTAGTAAGAACTCAATCAATTTTTATAAGGGTGGTCCTGCAGGATTTTGTATGGACCTCTGCTCTAAGATTTATTGCACTGTCTTGGCTTTCTTTCTGTACGTGGCTTCTTCTGCACAGGCTATGAGCATGTTCATGTGGGTACAGTGTCATTTTTGGCTCTTTATATGCAGTGTCTGCCCAGTTCCTGACTTGCTATAAGCTTCCCATTATGTTTTATTGCCAGAAGGTATGATGGAAGATAGGGGTTCCCTGGTAGTTTAGTAGGTAAAACAATCTGTCTGCAATGTTGGAGATCCCCTGGAGAAGAAAATGGCAACCCACTCCAATATTCTTGCCTGGGAAAAATCAATGGACAGACGAGCCTGGCTGGCTACAATCCATGGGGTCACAAAGAGTCGGACACAACTGAGTAACTAGCACTCACTCACTCATGCTCGAAGATGGAGACCTAGCAGCTATCAGCTCTTTGGCTACAGAAATGAGGGCTGCTAAACTTTCCTGTGAGGTTTGTCCTGGTGCCAAAAGGGTTACTTTTGCTTTTTTTTTTTTTTAAATTTTAGAAGTACTGGAACTGGAGAGAATTTTCAGGTCCTCTATTTTCCCTTTCTCCTGCTCCAGCTTTCTGAAATGGAGCACATGAGGATCAAAGCAGAACTGGGGTTTTCAGTTCCCTGCCCCAAGTGAAGCTCTAAGTGAGAGAGAGAAGAAAGAAACAGGGATACGGTGGTGAGGGAAGGGGTGAGGAGGTGTGGGAGGGGAGGAAAGGGAGGCACTGGAAGGGGACAAGAAGGGAAGAAGATGACGACGCATGCTGGTACCTGGGAAGCACAGGTGCCTCCATGGGCAGAGCTCACTGGGCAGGTGATCCAAAGGGCTTCTCTCCACTCTCTGCTGTCGCCCTGGTAAAGTCCTTCCTTGCCTCTCCTGGGGCTGTAGGGACATCAACTCACATCAACTCACTTGGCTCCCTGATCTCACATAGCAGTGAGCCATGGAGTGAAGTGAGATCTTAATTCCCTGCCCAGGAATTGAACCTGGGTCTGGATCATTGAAAAAGCAAGAGAGTTCCAGAAAAACATCTATTTCTGCTTTATTAACTATGCCAAAGCCTTTGACTGTGTGGATCACAATAAACTGTGGAAAATTCTGAAAGAGATGGAAATACCAGACCACCTGACTTGCCTCTTGAGAAACCTATATGCAGGTCAGCAAGAAACCGTTAGAACAGGACATGGAACAACAGACTGGTTCCAAATAGGAAAAGGAGTACATCAAGGCTGTATATTGTCACTCTGCTTATTTAACTTCTATGCAGAGTACATCATGAGAAACGCTGGACTGGAAGAAACACAAGCTGGAATCAAGATTGGTGGGAGAAATCTCAATAACCTCAGATATGCAGATGACACCACCCTTAGGGCAGAAAGTGAAGAGGAACTAAAAAGCCTCTTGATGAAGGTGAAAGAGGAGAGTGAAAAAGTTGGCTTAATGCTCAACGTTCAGAAAACGAAGATCATGGCATCTGGTCCCATCACTTCATGGGAAATAGATGGGGAAACAGTGGAAACAGTGTCAGACTTTATTTTTTTAGGCTCCAAAATCACTGCAGATGGTGATTGCAGCCATGAAATTAAAAGGCACTTACTCCTTGGAAGGAAAGTTATGACCAACCTAAATAGCACATTAAAAAGCAGAGACATTACTTTACCAACAAAGGTCCGTCTAGTCAAGGCTGTGGTTTTTCCAGTAGTCATCTATGGATGTGAGAATTGGATTGTGAAGAAAGCTGAGTGCCAAAGAATTGATGCTTTTGAACTGTGGTGTTGGAGAAGACTCTTGAGAGTCCCTTGGACTGCAAAGAGATCCAACCAGTCCATCCTAAAGGAGATCAGTCTTGGGTGTTCTTTGGAAGGACTGATGCTGAAGCTGAAACACCAATACTTTGGCCACCTCATGCGAAGAGTTGACTCATTGGAAAAGACCCTGATGCTGGGAGGGATTGGGGGCAGGAGGAGAAGGGGACGACAGAGGATGAGATGGCTGGATGGCATCACTGACTCGATGGACATGAGTTTGGGTAAACTCTGGGAGCTGGTGGTGGACAGGGAGGCCTGGAGTGCTGCGATTCATGGGTCGCAAAAAGTCAGACATGACTGAGCAACTGAACTGAACTGAACCTAATGAGATTCCCTGGTGATTCAGTTGGTAAAGAATCTGCCTGCAATGCAGGAGACCCAGGTTCAATCCCTGGGTCAAGTAGATCCCCTGGAGAAGGGAATGGGAACCTACCCCAGTACTCTTGCCTAGAGAATTCCATGGACAGAGGAGCCTGGCAGGTTATAGTCCATGGGGTTGTAAGAGTAGGACATAACTGAACAGCTAAGACTTTCTTTAACTTTTAGCCTGGATGAGAACCAGGAATCCTAGCCCACCAGACCAGCAAGGACCAGAGGCTCGAAGATATTTTGCCTCCTGGATCTTTGCCCCCTGTGAAAAACACATTTATCACAGAGGCAGAAACTATAAATGCAGGTGCAAAGTTATTATTAAAGAAGTAGCTTAACAACAAGTGGGAGAACACACAAAGAAACTGGTTAAGATAGAATCAAGGCAGAGATTCACACCCAGACAGAAAATGTGGGCATGCAGAAGATATTAAGAAGAGGTGGCAAGAATACACGGAAGAACTGTACAAAAAAGATCTTCACGACCCAAATAATCATGATGATGTGATCACTAATCTAGAGCCAGACATCTTGGAATGTGAAGTCAAGTGGGCCTTAGAAAGCATCACTACGAACAAAGCTAGTGGAGGTGATGGAATTCCAGTTGAGCTCTTTCAAATCCTGAAAGATGATGCTGTGAAAGTGCTGCACTCAATCTGCCAGCAAATTTGGAAAACTCTGCAGTGGCCACAGGACTGGAAAAGGTCAGTTTTCATTCCAATTCCAAAGAAAGGCAATGCCAAAGAATGCTCAAACTACTGCACAATTGCACTCATCTCACATACTAGTAAAGTAATGCTCAAAATCCTCCAAACCAGGCTTCAGCAATACGTGAACCGTGAACTCCCTGATGTTCAAGCTGG
>SJYT01046642.1:401933-422514 GCA_006410635.1 Cephalophus harveyi
ATAAAAAAACAGAGAAAAGAAGAGAAAGAAAATGGCCATTGATGTCCATCCAGTTAGACAGAGTTTGCTGGGATGACCTTCTGGGTAGGTGTTAATAACTCAGGGGCGAGGAATCCTGGGTTGCTTCCTCTCCCTCAATTAAATGAAAGCAAAGTAAATAAATACACCCACTGAGCTACTCACTAATTCCTGAACTTCCCTTTCCCTGAAACATAGTCTATCTTTTCACTGTTAGTTTATTTTTTAAACTAGCGTTGCTTTAAAAAAAAAAAAAAAAAGTAATATGTGTTCCTTGTAAAAAAAATTCAAATAGCACAGAGGGATTCAAGGAAAAATAAGTCTCCTTCCTAGCCCAGATCCCTATTTATTAATTCCAGTATTCTTCCTTAAAGAGTCTTTGGAGGGAGCCTGGCCCTGGTGACACTTTGATTTCAGACTTTTAGCTTCTAGAACTGTGAAAGAATAAATTTCTATTGGCTTAAGAATAGAAAGTTGTATTAAGACTCAGGTCCTAAGTACCTGAGTTGTGGTAATTTGTTATATAACCCCCAGAAACCAGTTCAAGAATTGACTATATTAACATTGATAATGGAGAAGGCAATGTCAACCCACTCCAGTACTCTTGCCTGGAAAATCCCATGGATGGAGGAAGGAGCCTGGTAGGCTGCAGTCCGTGGCGTTGCGAAGTCGGGCACGACTGAGCAACTTCACTTTCACTTTTCACTTTCATACATTGGAGAAGGAAGTGGCAACCCACTCCTGTATTCTTGCCTAGAGAATCCCAGAGACGAGGGAGCCTGGTGGGCTGCCGTCTATGGGGTCGCACAGAGTCGGACACAACTGAAGCAACTTAGCAGCAGCAGCAACATTGATAAAGGACTTAGCACAGTGCCTGCCCATAACAAATATTACATGTGTTTGCTAAGCTATTTTAAATTTTATAAAAAAAAATTAATTATCATTAAATTTTTTTCTTTTTTACCTGACCAAACTACACGGCAGGTGGGATCTGAGTTCCTCAACCAAGGAACTCAGGATCAAACCTGCGCTCCCTGCATAGAAAGGGTGGAGTCTTAATCACTGGCTTGCCAAGGGAAGTCCTATCATTATCATTTTTAATTGATGTATAGTTGGTTTACAATGTTGTATAAATGAGTTATTGTTTAAAAACCTCATGGCAATTCCCTAAAGTAGGTGTTATTTTTATTCCCATCTAACAGGAGAAAACTGAGGTTTTAGCTCAAGCATGTGAATGAATAAAGTCAGCTCCCAGTTCAGTATCTCCTTTTCCCCATTTATTTGGGCTATATAATTTTTTAAATAGATTTTTTTTGACACGCACACCCTGCTTCATTTAATTTTGGCTATGCTGGACCTTCCTGATGCACACCTGGCTTTCTCTAGTGGTGGGGCCGTGGGGGGTCTACTCTGCAGTTGCAGTGCACGGGCTCTCGGGTCCCCAGGCTTCAGTCGTTGCAGCACAGGGACTCAGTCGCTGTGGCCCACACGGTTTGTTGCTCAGGGACACCAGCGATTGCACCTGTGTCCCCTGCACTGGCTGACGGATTCTTATCCACTGTGGCACCAGGGACGTCCTGGGCTACATAATTTTAAAATGTCTCAGTCAAGTAAGTCTCCTTAAACATTTTCTGACACCCTTTAAATATGGGTGGGGAAGTGACAGAAAGTCTGTGTCTTGTTCAGGATGGGCCGGGCTTATGCTGCTGACCCAGTATCTCAGTCTGGGTTTCATACCATGTCTGGCCACTCTCCAGAGCAGCTATCCTGCAGTGATGCTCTGATCCAGGCTGCCCCACCTAGGCGTGCCACCATCTCAACCCACGCTTTCCAATGCGGGACGCGGGTAGGTGGCGGGGCGGGGGAGGTAGGGGTGCAGGGTAGGGTGGGAGGAGAGCGAGATGCAGCTATAATTTCTACTCACAGCCCATTGGCCTGAGTTGGTCACATGGGCAGCCGCTTAACCCGCAAAGGCTGCTGGGAACTGTAGTCTTTCCACAGTTCCGTGTCTAGGAAGTGAAAAAGGCGCTAGGATTGGGAGGATGTTTGGTTTTGGCTCGGCCACAGCCTCTAGGCGTTCAAGCCTTATTTTCTGAGGTAATTTTGCTTTTATGAGTCACCATTGTGAACTTGCTATTCACACTTGGTTTTTGTTTTTCTTCTTTAATCGTGTTCCCTCCCCTTTCCTTCTCCCTACACCCCTGCTTCTGGTTTGGAAAGTCAGAATCACTCTTTACCATTGGGTTTCCCCGGATGTAAGACAGGAGGCCTGAGAAGTCCAGGAGATGAAAGGTTCTGCCTCCCGATGCAGCCAAAGGAATTGCTTTTTTGAAAATACAGCTAGACCACAGTCTTGCAGAGATGAATGCTGTGAACTGTCGTAAGGTGTGGATAATTAAGGGTCTTGATTATGGGTGGACACCTATTGCCTCAGAGAGAGAAATTAAGGAAACCTTGTGGATACAAGTAGCAGATTACCCTTTTTATGCCTCTAAGCAAGTGCAGTCGCAATGGTGTTTCAGGGAACGTGGCAGTGGAAGCATTTTCCCAGGGGCTGGTCCTTCATGGGTGCTGGGGTGGCGGTGGACAGTCCTGGATCCTTTCCATGGAGCTTGGAACATGCTGGTCAAGCATTTATTAGCCCTTGCTGTGTGCACAACGAAATAAGATGAAAGAGAAAACTACATTTACCGGAGCACGTTTTACAGGCTGTGAATAAACACCCTAAGCTGTCTTGTTCCCTCTGAGGACCATAGACTGAAGGAGAAGGCCAGGTTTCTTGCTTGCCAGACCTGTATTCCACATTCTCAACCCTGTTGGCCATCCTAGGTCTTGCGGCGGGAGGTTCGGAAAAGACTTGTCTCCATGACATGCAAGAGAAGGTGCTTGATACAATCATTTATTAAGAAGAACAATATCTGATCAGGAAAACCAGTGAAATTTGAGGGCAGGGATTCTGTTATTTAATTGAACATTTGTAAACTGAGCCCATAGTAGCTATTGAGTGTGTTTTTTGAGTGCAGGTATTTTCTTTTTTTTCTTCTTCAGAATTATTTACTGAACATTTACTATGTTCCAGGCACTGTTCTAGGTTTTGGGGATGGAAAGCTGAATGGGATGAAGCACTGCACCATTGTATCCCTTTGGCCCACCTCTGACTTCAGCTGTATGTGTGGTGGACAGTCTCTTGCAAGTTCAGGCTTGCCTCAGACTGCCAGTGTCTCCAACTGTGGGGGTTTCTGATTTGTTTTTTTTCCAATGCTGTGGGAGCTTCTTTGCCCCCATGAACAAAAGCAGCCAGAAGTGTTAACACCCCTGGGAGCAGCCCTCAACAGTGAGGTGGGAGCTGGTGGATAAAATCTGTAGCTTCCTGTCTCTCAGGAGGTGGTTCTGGGAGACCTTCTTGTAATTTTTCAGGAAGTCCTTGTGAAGTAGTGTCTTTGCTACCAAGACCCCTCTATAATGCATGCTTATATTGACTTATTTTTCTTTGTCAGTATCCCCAACCCCTTGTTTTTGCTTCCTGGTATCACGTTCTAGAATAAAAAATAGGCTTGCCACCCTGGTCTTAGCTCTGCTTTCTGGGGAACCAAGCCCTGAAGGAGCCTACATTCTAGGGCAGTGCTGTCCAGAAGAAATACAATGTGAGCCACATGCATAATCAAAACACTTCTAGTGGCCACATTAATAAAGGTAAAGAGAACCAAGTGAAGTTGATTCTAATAGTCTATTATATTTACTGATATACTAGCAATAAATTTCAATATGTAACAATATAAAAATTATATTTACTATTGAGATACTGTGCATTCTTTTTTTCTGTAGTAAATCTTTAAAATTCCATGTGTAATTTACACTTATGGTGCATCTCAATTTGAATGCTAAAGTTTCATTGGAAATACGTGATCTCTTTTGGTTTCATAAAATTTATAGTTGAAAAGTATTTCCCTTATGCAAGTTTTTCTAAATACATAAAGTTTTCCAGTAACTAAATCAAGTTTCCATTTCTAAATTGAAATTGACTGAAATAAAATATTCAGACCCTCAGTAGTACTAATCTCATTTTAAATGCTCAGTGGCCACATGTGGCTACTATATAGACAGGCAATAAACAAAATAAATGAGTAACACATGATATAGTGATAAGTGCTGCTGCTGCTGCTAAGTCGCTTCAGTCGTGTCCGACTCTGTGCGACCCCATAGACGGTAGCCCACCAGGCTCCCCCGTCCCTGGGATTCTCCAGGCAAGAACACTGGAGTGGGTTGCCATTTCCTTCTCCAATGCATGAAAGTGAGAAGTGAAAGTGAAGTCGCTCAGTCGTGTCCGACTCTTAGCGACCCCATGGACTGCAGCCCACCAGGCTCCTCCGTCCATGGGATTTTCCAGGCAAGAGTACTGGAGTGGGGTGCCATTGCCTTCTCCGGATAAGTGCTAGGGAGAAAAATAAATTCTGGGAAGGGTGCTTGCTAGTATTGGAGTGATGGTTACCATCTTTAGTTAGGGTTGTCAGACTTAGCAAATAAAAATACAGGACATCTGATTAGATTAGCATTTCAGATAATATTATTTTATTATTTTTAATTGAAGTATAGTTGATTTAAACTATTATATTATTTTCAGGTATACAACATATTGATTCAATATTTTTATAAATTATAATCCATTTAAAGTAAGTGTTATAAAGTAATGGCTATATTCCCCATGCTTTACCATACGTCCTTGTGGCTTATTTATTTTATACATGGTGGTTCATACCTTTTAAATTCCCTACTCCTATATTGCTCCTCCCCTTCTTGTGTCCTTGCTGGTAGCCACTAGTTTGTTCTCTGTATCTGAGTCTGTTTGTTTTGTTATACTCACTAGTTTTATTTCTTTAGATTCCACATGTAAGTGATAACATATAGTATTTGTCCTTCTCTATCTGACTTACTTTGCTAAGTGTAAATACCCTCCAGATTCATCCATGTTGTTGTAAATGGCAAAATAACATTCTTTTTATGGCTGAGTAATATTCCATCACACACACACACACACACACACACACACACACACCATGTCTTTTTTAAAAAACAAGTTTTGCTTACTTTTTTGGCCATACTCTGCAGTAGATGGGATCTTAGCTCCCCCACTAGGGATTGAACCCATGACCCCTGCCTTGGAAGGTGGAATCTTAACCACTGGACCACCAGGGAAGTCCCTCCTACATCTTCTTTATCTGTTCATCTAGCAACAGAACATTTTAAAGTATAAGTCTGCCCTATGCTAAAATGTCCCAGATGTTGCAGGGGGCATTCTTTTACTAAGAAAGTTATTCCTTGTTTATCTGAGATGCACACTTAACTGGGTGTGTCTAAATAGGTGGCCAGCAGAGAGTTCACTGAGAAGGTCTCTTTGAATGCAGACCTGGGGGAGGTGAGGGTGTGAGTCACATGGGTATCTGGGAGAGCAGGTGGAAGGGACAAATGCAAGGGTCTTCAGTGCGAACATTTTTGGTTGAGCAGAGGATTGACTTGATGTCACTTGTATTTGAACAGGATCTCAGAGCTTCCACATTGGGGATGGATTGAAGGGGCCAACAGCAGAAGCTGTTGCAGTAATCCAGGCTAGAAGTGATGGTGGCTTGGACCAGAAGGGGCTGGATTCTGAATGTATTTTGAAGGCAGAGTCGGCTGCATTTACTGATTGGATAGGAGTGAGAGAGGTAAGTCCAGGATTCCTAGATATTTACCCTCCACTTTGAAGGATGGAGTTTTTATGCACAGAGATAGGGAGCATGGTTGAACATTAGGGGAGAGGCAGAGCTCAACAGTCTGTTTTAGACGTGGTAAGTTTGGAGATGCCTGTTAGAAACTCAAGTAGAATTACTTAGTCAGCCAGTGGGAATATACATGAGACATCTGGCTGGAGTTAAGTTGGGAGACAGAATTCAAAGCCATGAGCCTTGGTGAGATCTCCAGGGAGTGAGTCTGAGTCAAAAAGAGGAAAGATCCATGGGCTGCACCCTGGGTCCCTTTAGTTTTCTCAGTAAACCCAAGAGTCAGGGCCCGTGAGCATTTCCACTTTTATGGATGGAGGATTTAAGGCTTGGAGAAGGGAAGAAATGTGCCGAAGCCTGGGGCCGAGCTGGATGAACTTTCCTATTGGTCTCTGTTTCCTTCTTTCCCCATCCCTTTTCTGCATACATGAGTGAGAATGAGATTTTTATTTTTAAACAATATTCATTTATTTGGCTTCACCGGGTCTTTGTTGCGGCATGTGAACTCATATGACATGTGGCATGTGGGATCTCATTCCCTGACCAGGGATTGAACCCAGGTCCCCTGCATTGGGAGCACGAAATCTTCACTACTGGACCACCAAGGAAGTCCCTTTAAATGATTTTTAGATTGTTTAAATTATTTAAATGGATAGAATGTGAAAGCCTTCATTTTAATAATTTTTTTTAATTTTTAATTGGAGAATAATTGTTTTACAGTATTGTTGGTTTCTTCTGTACAACTATACAAATCAGCCGTAAGTGTGTAAATATATATATATCCCCTCCCTTTTGAGCGTCCCTCCCACCCACTTCCCCCCCATACTAATTTGAAAGTGTCTAATTTAGGGGCATTTAGTCCATTCACAGTGTTGTGTGACCATCTTCACTCTATAGTCCCAGAACATTTCCATCACCCTAAAAGGAATCCTAGTCACTCCCGCTCCCCCTTCCCCTCAGACCCTGGCAACCACTAACCTGCTTCCTGTCTCTATGGACTTGCCTGTTCGAGGTCTTTCCTATGAATGAAGTCACTCACTGTGTGTTTTTTGGTGTGTGTCATGTGTGTATCAGTACTTCTTTCCTGTTTATGGCCAAACAGTGATCCATTGCACGGATATGCCATTTGTTTCTCCATCACGCCGTGGTGGACATTTGGGTGGTTGCCATAGCCAGAATGACTTATCAGAGGATGTTATTGTCTTCTCAGCTCCCCACAGCTCCTGATCATACTTGTGACCAAATACACATCTGGCTTCTGCTTGCCTCCCCCCGCCCCGCCCCCTCGATCCCTGCCACCCCCATCAGGGCAGCACTGGCCTCTGGGAAGCTCCTTGTGCACACCAGAAGCCCCTTCTGCACCTTTGTGCTTGCTTGGTTTACACCCTTCCCCAGATATTCCCCTGCTCCAATTTCTGCTAAAATGCATGTCCCCACCTACCATGTATTATAAAACTCTACCTCCAGTTCTTTATTCTGCTTTATCTCTTCAGAGCATCTATCACAACCTGGTATTATGTTACCATCGGTTTTAGCTATCATTGAGGATTGGTTCCCCAATGAATGATTTCATTCATAGGACAAGTTCAGAATCCACAAGATTCTGAAGTCCCATCATTGGCCCTCCGAATTGGTAGATTTGGCATCAGCAGATACAGAAGGCCAACTTTATTTAGTGAAAAAAAATCCGTGTATAAGTGCCTTGTGCAGTTCAAGCCCATGTTGTTTGAGGGTCAACTGGATAAATAAATACATATGACTGTATATTGTAGCTATAATAATTATTATATTATTTCTTCCTCTGTTGAATATCTTTTTCACTAGAATGGAAGCTTTTGTTCCGCGTTCTGCACCACTGTGCCTCGAGGACTTAGAATAGATATTTCTGGCATGAACACTGCCAAGGTCTGAGGTTTGTTCATTTGCTGACCCCATTTTTCATGAGAGGTCCTGGGATGGAAAATGTGCCTGGGGCCTGGACACTTAGATTCCTTGTGGAGGCCGGGCTCTGAAAAGGAGGAACAGGAGAAAGAGCTTCTTCTCATCCCATGGAAGGAATTTGTAAACTAGCTACACACAAGCAACATGCAAGTAGAGAAAAATTCAAAGCTGGAGAAGGACTGACTCGGGTGGGAGGGGTGATGCAACAGAAGTTCCCATCCAGGCCGCAGCGCTCCTGGTCCAGGAAGCTAACGAGCTGGGCTGAGGCTATATTTCGGTCACTTGCCAGCTGTGTGGCCTAGAAGAAAGGCATTAACCCTCTCTGAGCTGCCGGTTGCTGTAAGTCCCAAAGAGACAATGGGTGTGCAAATAATTTGTTAATAGTAAGCAGATCACTGCTAATTATTTTCATTATTTTTTATCTTAGTTTCTTCTTGATGCTAAATGGCAGAGGTTGGGTTCTTTGGGTGCAAGCAACAGAAACAGAACTCTGGCTTCCTTAATTTAAAAAGTGTTTTATGGCAAGGATACTGAGGAGTTCTCAGAAGTGGCGAAAAGCTGCAGAACCAGTCTCTCAAAGGATACAGACAATCTCAGCTCCAGGGATTTGGGTAACAGTTGGGACCGTGAAACAGAGCTTCTCTGCTGGCTCAGATTGTAGAGAATCTGCCTGCAATTCAGGAGACAGGGTTCGATCCCTGGGTTGGGAAGAACCCCTGGAGAAGGGAACGGCAAACTGCAAAAGGCTTGTTGCGGGAATCCTCTCCGCCTCTCTTCATGAAAGAGAGCTTCTGACTGGCTTGGCTTGGGCTCAGTGCCCACCTCCTGGGCTGGGTGAGGAAGATCTCCTTGATTGACAGGTCCACCAAGGTGGGGAGAGGTAGGGACATTTCCTCAAATGGAAACATTTTACCAGGAAAAGGAGCCATAGGTGTCGAGTAGGGAAAACAAGAGACACTAATTAAAATAAGCAGAGCGCAGCATTTCCTACTCCTTGGTCTGGTGCAGGGCTGCATGGGGAGCCGAATCAAAACAAGCCTTGATGCTGAGAGGTTTTGATTTTTATTGCAGGTGGAGGGAGCCAGCTGGGGATTTCTGGACTTGGATATTCTTTAATTCTACAGTGTTTGGGGTCTGCCTGTTTGCTTAAAGCTCCCTCTTTGCAGTTCACACAATTAATTAAGGAAGTCTGGCCTTGTATGCTTTAGGGTGAGAACAAGCTGTCAGCGACCCCGCTGCCCCGCATACCCAGTTCCTTCCGAGCGTGAGGAGTCTCTGTGGAGCTGGCTGGCTGCTGCCCACTCTCTTGTTCTTTCCCGCTCAGGAGCGGAGCAACCCGATGTCAGAAGCCGGTTCTGAGTCATCGTCTGTGATCTCACCTTGGGACAATAGGGAACAGTTGGTGTCTTTTCTTGTTCTGGAGCACATCCTGAGATGAAAGCGAAGGGAAGGGACGTAGGTGCGTTCCCGGTTCCTTTGGGCTTTACAGATCCTTTGCCCAGATATCACTTTAAAAAGTAACCTTTATGGTTAGGAAATGAATCCAGTCTCATTATGGAGAACTTAAAAAAAAAAACTCAAGGAAGAAAAGAAATCAAGTATTACCCTTTGTGCCATTACAGCCCTACCAAACAGTGTCATCATTTTAGGGCTTATCTTTTATCATTCCGTTTCAATGCACATGTATGCTGAGGCATATATAACATATGACTTTTTTTTTCTAATTAATTGCCATATGGTAATTTTTCTAATTTATGGATATCAATGTTTATTATTATTATTACTATTATTAATAACCTCTGATGTCTACAGAGTCCGTTGCCATTGGACCCCATTGCTTTCTCAGTTTGGTTGAACAAAGGAAGAAAGGGTGCTGCTAATTTGCATCATCAGAATGGGAAGTGAAAACTGAGGCCCAACAGCTGATGGTTAAGAGCTTGACCTCCACAATAACCATGGCTAACATTTATAAAGTGTTTCCTCTGTGCCAGGTACTATTTTAAGCACTTTTTAAAAATACTAAGTCATCTACTCACAGTGAGGGAGGAAGCATGATGAAGAGGAAAAACCACCTCTATGTTTCTCCATTACTCTCACGCTCACGGCACTTTTGACACCAGATGTGTGGATTTTCCACCCCCAGCAATTCTCTGACACCAGCCGGGTGCCCTCTAGTTCAGTGCAGTTCAAACCGGAGTTAGCACAGACTCTCTGTGGGTCGACGTGCTCTGTGAGTGGTTTTGGTGAGCGTGCCTTAAAGTCAGAGTTTTTAAAGAGGGATTTGAATTGAAATGTGGCTGTGGACAAATGTCTTGGGTCCCTTCACAGGCAAGCTTCTTGGCAGTCTTCCTCTTCCTCGTCCCCCACTTCCTCCAAAACCCACCACCCTTGTGTTTCTCAGCCCCATTGCTGCTCTTGAAGCCTTACCAGCGACTTCCTTTTGATTAGACCCAGGGCCCCTTTTCTGGTCCTGGTTTCTTGACTTAGCAGAATTCACTACTGTTGACTATCAAATTAAAATCATCATATTAAAATCAAAGCAAATTTTAATTGTGGCAAAATACACATAACAAAATATACCATATTAACCTTTTACAAGTGTATAATTCAGTAGTGTCACATATATTCTCATTGTTGGATAACAAGTCTCCAGAGCTTTCTTCATCTTGCAAAACCGAAACTCTACACCCGTGAAACAACAACCCCTCGTTCTCCTCCTCCACCACCCCAGGCAGCCATCATTCTGCTTTTGATCTCTCTAGAATTTGACTGCTGCTCTAGCGACCTCATATAAGTGGAATCATGCAATGGTCATCTTTTTGTGACTGGCTTATTTCATTGAGCATAATATCCTCAGGGATCATCTATGTAGCAGCCTGTGTCAGAATTTTCTTCCTTTGTAACACTGAATATTATTCCTATGCGTGTATACATTGCATTTTGTTTGTCCCTCTGTCCATTGATGGATGACACTTGGGTTGCTTCCTCTTTTTGGCTATTGTGAATGCTGCTGCTATGGACGTGGGTGCACAGGTATCTCTGAGCACTGCCTTCTTTTGAAATGTGGTTTCTTGTCCTTAGAGACAAGGTGGTGGAGTCGAAGGACTTGAGCTTACCTCCTCTCCCGAATACACCAGAAATCACAACTAACTTCTGAGCAACCATTGACTAAATAGACTGGAACCTGCTGAAAAAGATACTCTATGTCCAAAGACATAGAAGAAGCCACAGTGAAACAGTAGGAGGGGTGCTTTTGTGATATAATAAAATCCCATACCCACCAGGTAGCTGACCCACAAACTAGAAAATAATTTTATTGCAGAAGTTCTCCCACAGGAGTGAGAGTTCTGAGCCTCACATCAGACTCTTCAGCCTGAAGGTCTGGCACTGGGAGGAGGAGCCCGAAAGCATTTAATTTTGAAGGCCAGAAGAGCTTGAGTGCGGGAGCTACAGAGGAAATGGAGACTCCACTCTTGGAGGGCACACACAAGGTTTTGTGTGCACTGGGACCTAGTGACTCCATAGGACCCCGGGCCAGACATACCTGCAGATCTTGGAGGGTCTTCTGGGGAGGTGGGGGTCAGTTGTGGCTCACTGTGGGGGCAAGGACATTGCTGGTGGAGGCCCCAGAGAATATTCATTGGTGTGAGCTCTTCCAGAGGTTGCCATCTTGGCATTCAGACCTGGTCTCACCCAATAGTCTGCTGCCTCCAGTGCTGGAATGCCTCAGACCAGACAGCCAACAGGGTGGGAACACAGCCCCACCCATCAGCTGAACAGCTGCCTAAAGTTGTCCTGAGTGCATAGCTGCCTCTAAACATACCCCATGAGATGGCTCTGCCCACCACTGGGGTAAGATTCAGCTCCACCCACCAGTGGGCAGGCACCAGTCTCTCCTACCAGGAAGTCTGCACAAACCCCTGGACCCACCTCACTTACCAGGGGACAGACACTAGAAGCAAGAGGGACCACACATCTGCAGCCTGACAAACAGAGACCATAAACACGGAAAGTTAGACAAGATGAGATAGCAGAGAAATATGTTCCAGATGAAGGAACAAGATAAACTCCCGGAAGAACACCTAAGTGAAGTGGAGATAGGCAATCTGCCTGAAAAAGAATTCAGAGTAATGATGATAAAGATGACACAAGATCTTGGAAAAAGAATGGAGGCACAGGTGGAGAAGATACAAAAGTTCTTTCTTTAACAAAGAACTGGAAGACTTAAAGAATGAACATAGAGAGATGAACAGTACAATAATTGAAGTAAAAAATGCATTAGGAGAAATCAATAGCAGAGTAAATGAGAGAGAGGAACGAATAAGTGAGCTGGAAGACATAGTGGTAGAAACCATTGCTGCAGATCAGAATAATGAAATGTGGTCTTGTCTGTTTCTTTTTGGTTTCTGCCTCTTTGTCGTTTCATCCTGTTTTTTTCTGATGAATTTGGTATCATTATTACCCTCTTTTGGGCTTCCCTGGTAGCTAAGACAGTAAAGAATCCACCTGCCAAAGCAGGAGATGCAAGAGATGTGTGTTCTCTCCCTGGGTCAGGAAGATCCCCTGGAGAAGGGAATGGCAACCCACTCCAGTATTCTTGTCTGGAAAACCCAGTGGGCAGAGGAGCCTGCTAGGCTACAGTCCATGGGGTTGCAAAGAGTCAAACACGACTGAATGACTAATACTTCCACTTCCACTACCCTCTTTTACATACGAGGAAACTGAGGCACAGCTTGATTAGGTCAGTTGCTCTGAGTCACGTAGCTTGAAAGTAGGAGCCAGGACATACAACTCAATGTCAAAAAACCCCTCTGATTTTAAAAGTGGCCAGAAGCCTGGAACAGACGTCTTTTCCAAAGAAATGCAGATGACCAACAGGCACATGTAAAGGTGCTCAGCATCACTAATCATCAGGCAAATGCAAATCAAAACAACAATGAGATATTGCCTCACACTTGTCAGAATGCTGCTGCTGCTGCTGCTAAGTCGCTTCAGTCGTGTCCGACTCTGTGCGACCCCATAGATGGCAGCCCACCAGGCTCCCCTGTCCCTGGGATTCTCCAGGCAAGAACACTGGAGTGGGTTGCCATTGCCTTTTCCAATGCATGAAAGTGAGAAGTGAAAGTGAAGTCGCTCAGTCGTGTCCAACTCTTTGCGACCCCATGGACTACAGCCCACCAGGCTTCTCCGTCCATGGGATTTTCCAGGCAAGAGTACTGGAGTGGGGTGCCATCGCCTTCTCCAACTTGTCAGAATGGCCATCATCAAAAAGAAGACAAATAACAAATGCTGGAGAGGATGTGGAGTACAGGGAATGCTCATACTCTGTTGGTCAGAATATAAATTAGTGCAGTCACTATGGAAAACAGTATGGAGGTTCTCAAAAAGCTAAAAGTAGAGCTACCGTATGACCCAGCAATTCCACTGCTGGGTATATATCTGAAAAAAACCCCAAATCACTATAATTTGAAAAGATATGTGCACCCCCTATATATAAAATGGAGTACTACTTGGCCATAAAAAAGAATGAAATTTTGTCATTTGCAGCAACATGATTGGACTTGGAGGGCATTATGCTAAATGAAATAAATCAGACATAGAAAGACAAATACTGTATGATAGCACGTGAGGAATCTAAAAAATGCAATGAACTAGTGAACATAACAGAAAAGAAGCAGATTCACAGATACAGAGGACTGGTATCATACACTGGTAATGATAATGGTCATTTCCAGTGGGGAAAGGGAAGGAGTGAGGGGGCAATATAGAGGTAGCCAAGTAAGAGGTACAATCTATGATGTATCAAATAAGCTACAGAGTTATGTGAAAATTGTGTAAATCTTAATTATGTTGAATTGGTTCATGGTGCTTTTCAGGTCTACTCTATCCTTTACTTTTTTGTATTTTCATTCTATTAATTTTTGAGAGTTTGATATTGAAACTCCAACTAAATATATTAATTTATCTACTTAAAAAATAATTGTAATATATAGTGGCACTATATGTAACTTTGCTCTGTATTTTCCAAGTCCGTAAATGTGTTATCATACTTTCATAATTTAAAGAAATAAAAAAAGAGAAAAAAATAAAATAAGCTACAAGGATATATTGTACAACAGAAGGAATCTAGCCCATATTTTATAACTGTAAATGAGCATAATCTTTAAATATTGTCAATCACTATATTGTACACCTGTAAGTTACATAAAATCGTATATCAAATATACTTCAACTGAAAAAACCTGTTAAACTCTTTATAAGAAGCAGGTGGGAGCTGGGATTTAAAGTCAGGCAGTCTGTTTACAGAGCTCCTGTTCTTACGATTAAGTTCTCCATTTTCTCATAATCTGTATCTCCTACCCGGTTCTCTCTCTGAACTGCTGTTGTTTAAGCCACTCAATCTATGGTATTTTGTTATGGCAGCCAGAGCTGACTAATACACATGGGTATGTCCAAGGGGCTTATTTATAACTTGGGGTGTGTTCTGAATAGTTGAGCATCAATTCTGATTGGTTGGCTTCCATGTTCTTCCACGTATAAAATATTTTGAGTATTACCCCTGCATGTAATTATATGCTAACTCCCCTTATTCACCCCACCCCTGTGACAGTGATCTCTTTGAGGGCAAGAACTGTGTCTTACTCATCTGTATTTCCCAAGGCTCCAGTAAATGTTCATTGAATGACTGAATCCATCCTATTTTTCCTCCACAAACAGAAAGATCATTCTCTGGAAGGATATAAAGCCCTGGTATTCCTTTGTGATTTAATATCCCTGTCCTCATCCTTGCCTCGATTTTCTGGGTGTGGTTCTTGGAATGATTCTGGGTAGGGCTCACCCTAGGCAGAGGGTCCTTCCTCACCTTGAAAAGATGACCTGAGGAGCTGAAAAGTCACAGAATCTGGATGAAGGAAACTCAGATGTTATCACTCATGCAAGTGCCTGCGCTGTGTGCATTGTAATCAACGTCTGTGTAACGGTGAGAGATCTAGAAGCTTTAGAACCTAGTGAAAAGTGTGAAGGTGTTAGATGCTCAATCATGTCCAACTCTTTGCAACCCCATGGACTGTATATCCCACCAGGCTCCTCTGTCCATGGAGTTCTTCAGGCAAGAATACTGGAGTGGGTTGCCATTTCCTTCTCCAGAGGATCTTCCCAACCCAAGGATCGAACCTTGTCTCTTATGTGTCCTGCATTGGCAGGTGAGTTCTTTACCACTAGCACCACCTGGGAAGCCCATAGAAGGTAGAAAAACATTTAAATATCAAAGAAAACCTTATTCTTCTAGAGAAGTGGGGTAGAGTAATAGAAAGAATACAGACTCTAGCATCAGAAAATCTGAGTTTGGGTCCAGGCTCCACTACTTAGAAGTGTAAGTTAGTTATTAGTTACTAGCTAAAATGAATTGTTTACATGAGTGTCCACTTTTTGTGTTGTGTGTTCTGTGGGTTTTGACAAATGTTAACGACTTGTATGACTTCCCTGGTGGCTCAGACAGTAAAGCGTCTGCCTACAATGTGGGAGACCCGGGTTCAATCCTTGGGTTGGGAAAATCCCCTGGAGAAGGAAATGGCAACCCACTTCAGTATTCTTGTCTGGAGAATCCCATGGATGGAGGAGCCTGGTTGGCTACTGTCCATGGGGTCGCAAAGAGTCGGACATGACTGAGCAACTTTACTACTATCTAATGACTTGTATTGACCAACACAGTATCATACAGAATAATTACTCAGTCCTAAAAACCACCCAATTCTCCACCTGTTCATCCCCATCTCTCCTGCAAACCCCTGACAATCTCTGATCTTTGTGCATACACTTACAAATTTTTTATTTTTTATTTTTGGTTGCACTGGGTCTTCATTGCTGTGTGAGGGCTTTCTGTAGTTACAGCAAATGGGGGCTACTTTCTAGTTGAGGTGCAGAAGCATCTCATTGTGATGGCTTCTCCTGTTGCAGAGCATGGACTCTGGAGCAAGGGCTCAGTGGTTGTGGTGCAGCGGCTTAGGTGCTCCAAGGCATGTGGGATCTTCCTGAATCAGGGATCAAACCCGTATCCTCTGCATTGGCAGGCAGAATCTTAACCACTGGACCACCAGCAAAGTCCCGTGCATACACTTTTAAGTGTACAATGTCCCTGCCAACTAGCAAATGCATTGTTTTGGATGCTGGAAATCTGATTTTTGCTCTTAAGCCTCCCACCCTGGGTGAGAATGCACAATAAGGTCAGGAGAGTTTGTTCTTGTCTCAGGGCCATTCATTGCTTGGCCTCCTCATTATAAGGCTATAGTAGAATGACAATGTTGACCCTACAGGGTTGTGTTAAGGATTACATATGTGAAAACTAAAAACCTCTCCAGATGTTAACCATCACTGCCATCTCTAATTTCAATTTGGGGTAACTCCATCAGAGAGAAGTTAGTATTTATTTTAATATGCAAAAGGATTTGCTAAGCAAATGTAGGGACTGCAGGGGAATGTTTAACTCAGAGAATGAGCTTTGGAAAAACAGTTAGCAGCTGCCATTTGTGAAATAATGTGTCACCCAACTGGGCTATTCCCCCAGGCTTAGTCCTTACCTCCTGTTCTCCTCCTGCTCTGTCATCAGCAAATGCATTTATCTTTCATGGCTTCTCCCATTTCTTGTTGGATAAATTCCAAATCTGTTTGTAATACTATCCTGTCACCTGAGTCCTGGTCAGTATTTTTGACTGTTTCTTGGAGAGTTCCACTCAATGTCCCAACTTCACATCAAATTCAGAAAGGAAAGCTCCTTTGAGGATGTAGAGAAATGGAAACACTGGTGTGTTTTTGATGGGAATATAGAATATTGCAGCTACTATGGCAAAGAGTGTGACAGTTCCTCAAAGAATTAAAAATAGAGTTACCATATGATCCAGCAATTCCTCACCTGGGCATACATCCACAAGAGTTGAAAGAGGGTCTTGAAGAGACCCAAAGAAAGGCAATGTCAAAGAATGCTCAAACTACCACACAATTACACCCATCTCACACGCTAGTAAAGTGATGCTCAAAATTGTCCAAGCCAGGCTTCAGCAATACATGAGCCGTGAGCTTCCAGATGTTCAAGCTGGTTTTAGAAAAGGCAGAGGAACCAGAGATCAAATTGCCAACATCCTCTGGATCATCGAAAAAGCAAGAGAGTTCCAGAAAAACATCTATTTCTGCTTTATTGACTATGCCAAAGCCTTTGACTGTGTGGATCACAATAAACTGTGGAAAATTCTGAAAGAGATGGGAATATCAGACACCTGACTTGCCTCTTGAGAAACCTATATGCAGGTCAGGAAGCAACAGTTAGAACTGGACATGGAACAACAGACTGGTTCCAAATAGGAAAAGGAGTACGTCAAGGCTATATATTGTCACCCTGCTTGTTTAACTTATATGCAGAGTACATCATGAGAAACGCTGGACTGGAAGAAACACAAGCTGGAATCAAGATGGCCGGAAGAAATATCAATAACCTCAGATATGCAGATGACACCACCCTTATGGCAGAAAGTGAAGAGGAACTCAAAAACCTCTTGATGAAAGTGAAAGAGGAGAGTGAAAAAGTTGGCTTAAAGCTCAACATTCAGAAAACGAAGATCATGTCTTCTGGTCCCATCACTTCATGGGAAATAGATGGGGAAAAAGACATGACTGAGCAACTGAACTGAACTGAACTTGAAGAGATATTTGCATAACCATATTCATTGCAGGGTTATTCACAATAGTCAAAAGGTAGAAGCAACTCAAATGTCCATTGGCTGATGAAGGATAAATAAATTGTAGTATATGCATACAACAGAATATCATTCAGCCTTATGAAGAAAAGAAGGGACTTCCTTGGCAGTCCAGTGGTTAAGACTGTGTGCTTCCACTGAAGGGGGTGAGGTCTCACTCCTGGTTGGGGAACTAAGATCCCAGATGTTGCATGTGTAGCACTGCCCAACCCCCTCCCACCCCCCACCCCATAAAAAACCAAACCAAAACCAAAACCCAACCAGCCAATCAAAACCCTGGTTTCTGATCTCAGCAGCTCAAAAGAGACACACCCTAGCTTAGGGAGAGGGGTGGAGTGGAGTGCTTACTTGGGACCTGATGTTGCACTGCTGAGTTTTAATCCCAGCTCCATGGAAGCTTGGCCAAGTTCCTTAAACTTCTCTATGTTTGTTTCCTTGTCTGTAAAGTATATATAATATACATATTTCACGAAGTTGTTGTATTAAATGAGTTAATCCACATACAGGGTTTAGAAGAATGATTGGTATGTAGTAGGTGCTCACTAAATGTCAGCTATGTGGCTCCTCTCCTCCTGGAAGCACCTGCCTTCTCTTGTCTACCTGTCTGAACTGTCCACATCTTATAAGTCCCAGATGGAAATTTCTCTTCTTATTAAAACCTTTTCTGACCATCCTCTTCTTGAAACAGTCATAGTATTTTGACTGTAGCCCTCATTTAATACTAATTTGTATTGTATATTACATAGAGTTATGCTACATGTATATAACCAAAGTGCTTTTGAAAGCCATTGGAAAGAGGTGTGAAATGATTAAAATAGTGAGATCTATGAGGAGTTGGAGATAGGGGAAATGACTGCTTATGTTCTACAGGGTGAATGCTGGGCTCCCCTGAAAGCAGAGCCTGCCAGAAGGCCGCTTGTTTATTTGGGAAGTGGTTTCACAGAGTAGGAGTAAGGGAGTGTGGAGAATGAAGGAGGAAAAGCTGATTTAAGAGCATTGTTATGGTTCGTTTTACTAATCAACTTGGCTAGGCTATCGTGCCCAATTGCTTGTTCAAACACCAGTCTAGATGTTGCTGTAAAAGTATTCTTTAGGTGTGATTAACATTTAAATCAGTAAAGCAGATTACCCTCCATTGTGTGGGTGGGCCTCATGCAATCAGTTGAAGACCTTAAAAATAAGGTCTTAAGGTCTTAAGAATAAAGACTGAAGTTTTCCAAAGCAGGAGCAACTCTGCCTCCAGAATGCAACACAGAACCCCTGGCTGGGTTTCAGTCTGTGAATTTCAGACTGAAGACTGCAACATCAGCTCTTATCTCAATCTCTAGCCTGCTGGCTTGCTCTTTAGATTTTGGACTTGCCAGCCCGTACAAGTGCAGGAGCCAATTCCTTAAGTGAAACCTCCCTTTGTATATATTCTGTTGGTTCTGTTTCTCTAGGGAACCCTGACTAATACAGGCATGCTGTTGAAGTCACTGCTGTAGGCAACCCTGGCTCATCATCAGAAAGCCTCTCACATTTGTCTGCTGAGAATTTACCCCAGAAGTATTGATGTTTATCCCTGGCTTCAGCCCCCAGGTTGAGGCTGCACCTGGGAGTGTTACTTCCTTGGCAGTTTCTGAGCTGTCATGCGAGTTTGATGAGAAGGTTCCTGTTGGTGTTTATGGGCATCAGAGAAGCTCTGGGGACCAATGCTTTGGGCTGCAGCAGAGCCCTCATGGAAGCATCCAGCATAGCCTTGCCCACGAAATAGTGGTGATGGCTACTAGCCATTCCAAACTTACAGTTTCCAGTGAGATAAACTCATTGGGAATATATTGTTGACTTTCTGGTAACTTGGGCCCGACTCCCAGAATTGCCTCTCCTTGTCCATGTTTGGGTCTTATACCCATCCTGAATAATCCCTTTGGCCAGGCAATTAAAATTGTGTGATTACTCAGGTGTAGATCAGATGTCTCCCTGGATCCAAGGACTGAAGGCTGGGGGAAGTAGTTTCCCAAGGAAGTGATGAGCAGGCAAAAATCATGTCTTATATATATAGTTTTATTTATTTATTTTTTATTTTTGGTTGCCCTGGGTCTTTGTTAGTCCATCCTTTCTGATCTGCTCATGCAAGGAGGAGAATCTCATCAATGTTTTGGTGTTTCTTACCTTAGTAAGCTGTTCCTTCTTCCTGTGTGGTTTGCTTGTGCTATTGGGTATAACTGACAGATGGAGGCAGATACAATGGCATTATTATTTAGTCTCAAAATGCTTTCCTCTATGGTTTTGTTTAAAAGTTGTCTATTTTAGGAGTATTAAAATCTGCATTTATTAACCATTTATATGCACCAGGTCCTGTGCTAAGTGCTTCCAGCATTACCTCACTTAACTTTCACAACATCTTCCAAATGGTCTCATTATGTTCCTTTGAGAAAACTGACATTTAGAGGAATAAGTCAAGCCAAGATTCACCTCTGTATTTGCCACCACATTAAAAAAAAAATCTGAGTGAACCTGATATGGTTTATCTGTGACCTTTTAAAATGAAAACTTTTATTCATAATTTAAGGAAAATATATGAAATAAGCATTATTTACCTTACATGCCCCACATCCAAGGTAAGAGAAACCCAAGTAAGACTATAGGTGTTGTGAGAGGGCATCAGAGGGCAGAAACCATAATCACAGAAAACTAGCCAATCTGATCACATGGACCACAGCCTTGTCTAACTCAATGAAACTAAGCCATGCCGTGTGGGACCACCCAAGATGGACGGGCCCTGGTGGAGAGGTCTGACAGAATGTGGTCCACTGGAGAAGGGAATGGCAAACCACTTCAGTATTCTTGCCTTGAGAACCCCATGAACAGTATGAAAAGGCAAAATGATAAGATACTGAAAGAGGAACTCCCCAGGCCAGTAGGTGCCTAATATGCTACTGGAGATCATTGGAGAAATAACTCCAGAAAGAATGAAGGGATGGAACCAAAGCAAAAACAATACCCAGTTGTGGATGTGACTGGTGATAGAAGCAAGGTCTGATGCTGTAAAGAGCAATATTGCATAGGAACCTGGAATGGTAGGTTCATGAATCAAGGTAAATTGGAAGTGGTCAAACAAGAGATGGCAAGAGTGAATGT
>SJYT01046642.1:423774-445815 GCA_006410635.1 Cephalophus harveyi
TCCTAAAGGAGATCAGTCCTGGGTGTTCATTGGAAAGACTGATTCTGAGGCTGAAACTCCAAAACTTTGGCCACCTCATGCGAAGAGTTGACTCATCGGAAAAAACCCTGATGCTGGGAGGGATTGGGGGCAGGAGGAGAAGGGGATGACAGAGGATGAGATGGCTGGATGGCATCACCGACTCGATGGACATGAGTTTGGGTGAACTCTGGAGTTGGTGATGGACAAGGAGGCCTGGTGTGCTGCGATTCATGGGGTCGCAAAGAGTCAGACACGACTGAGCGACTAAATTGAACTGAACTGAACCTTACATGTAACAGTTTGTGTAGTTAGAGTTTAATCTAGGTCCTTTAGGCCTCAAGCACTACAGATTTTCCTTTATGAATATATTTTCAAACAATATGAAAGAGTAAATAGTGTAAAGTTCTATGCCCACCCACCCCATCCCTCAGCCACCCAGCAGGCCCATCTCCAAATAGCCATCATCACTTTTATTGGTTTCCTTTCAAAGTTTATGCAAATATAAGAAATATGAATATAAAATATTTTCTTCCCTTTTACTAAAAGCTAATATGTTTAGTATATTTCTTAAAATTTTTATTGAAGTGTAGTTGATTTATAATGTTGTATTAATTTCTTCTGTACAGCAGTGTGACTCAATTATACTTATCCACATATCCACTCTTTCTTAGATTCTTTTCCCATATAGGCCATTACAGAGTATTGAGTAGATTTCCCTGTGCTATACCTTAGGTCCTTATTATTTTTCTACTTTATATATTGTTGTTGTTTTAGTCGTTCAGTCATGTCTGACTCTTTTTGACCCTATGCACTATAGCCCACCAGGCTCCTCTGTCCATGGGATTTCCCAGGCAAGAATACTGGAGTGGGTTGCCATTTCCTTGTCCAGGGAATTTTCCAGACCCAGGGATCGCACCCATGGCTCCTGCATTGGCAGGTGGATTCTTTACCACTGAGCCACCTGGGAAGCCCATTTTATGTACAGTGTAGTGTGTATATATCAGCCCCAATCTCCCCATGTATCCCTCCCCTTGCCCTTATCCTTGGTAACCATACGTTCATTTTCTAAATCTGTAGAAACCTTTTTTGTTTTGTAGATAAGTTCTTTTGTACCCTTGTTTTTTAAGACTGAAAGCTAATATATGTTACATCCTATTATGCATTTTTCCTTTTTCCAGGAATTTCTCACCTTAACAACATAAATTCTCTCCAGAGTAATTCATAGAATGTCCTCATTTTTTCCCGTCATGGTTGCCTAGTATTCCATCATATTGATGATTCATGGTATTTTCCCAGTTCTCTATTATGGATATTTAGAATTGTTGTATCTTTTGTTACTACAATACATTGATTATATTTGTATATACCTCATTTTATACACATGCAAGTACATCTGTAGGATAAAGTGGGATTGCTAAATTATAGGCTATATGGGTTTGTAATTGTGACAGATGCTGCTGTTGAACCATCTTCCATGGTGCTTATACCAATAAGACACTCCACAAGCAAGGTTCAGAGCATCTCTTTCTACTCAGCCTCATCAGCTGAACAGCTTGTCAACTTGAGGGTTTTCCTTCCTGATAGATTTTTTTAAAGTGGTATCTAACTGCAGTTTCAATATGCACTTTTCTTCTTATGCATGAGATTGAGCATCTTTTCGTGTGTTTAAGGTTCAATCCCTTTTCCCATGCCAGTTCTCTTAGCCGTGATACCAGGCTGCCTCCCATTACCTTGACACCCCTACACCAGGCTTCCTTAGGGGCATGAGGGTGACATGGTAGGCAGAGCTCTGGACCAGTTTGAGGTTCTGATCCTCATTCTGAAAAGTCTCCAGAATGAAAAGACTCTTAGGCACTCACACGGTGGCTTCTTGGGTCCCTTTCAGCTGTGCAGTTGGGGATGTTTAGATCCACCATCCAGGAGACACAATCTCCCTCTGCAATCTGCCACTGAGTCTTTGTGTCTTTCTGCTTGAATACTTCCTGATAGGGAGCCCAGCTTCCTCACTGGCACTCTATTTTGTTATTGGATAGCTTCAGTTGGAAGATCCCTTGGAGAGGGAAATGGCAACCCACTCCAGTGTTCTTGCTGGGGAAATCCCATGGACAGAGGAGCTTGGCAGGCTATAGTCCATGGGGTCACAAAGAGTATGACACGACTCAGTGACTAACACTTCAGTAACTTAGTAGCTTCTATTGGGGAACTTCATTCCCTGTAGAAAATCAAGGATTGAAGTCCATTTTCAAACTAGGAATTCCAAACTGGAATCCTCTTAGTCTTTCTTCTGGAGACTTCCAGAAAGAGTTTGACCCCTTCTTTCCCCCAGAAGTGTGACCTTGAGCATATCATTGGATCTTTCTGGGCTTTAGTTTCTCTACCTGTGAGAGGACAAGTTTGGCTTCCTATTGGCTACTGTTCCTCTGTGGCATTAACCCCACTTACCTAGAATCAACTCATAATAGAGTGGGCAGATTTATTGGAAAATCCAAAGTCAGTGTAGACTTCCGGTTGGTGTGACTCAGTGGCTTAGGGATGGGCCTGAGACTCAGTTTCTTCCAGGCTATCTGCTTTACCTTCTGCATAGCTTCAGTTTCAAAGCAGAGGGCAGATGTTGTCGCTGAAGAGTGAAGATGCTTTTTTCCCAGAAGGTCAAGGAATCTCTGCCTGCCTCTCACTGAACAGCACTGGTCCATCGACAACATCCCATCTCTGCACTGGTACCTGGGGCCAGGGAATGGATGCCTGATTGGAGCTGGCACAGCAGCAGCTTTTCTGTATTAAAGGGGCTGTGAGAGAGAGGAGTGGCCATCCATTTGAAAGCAGAGATTTCTATAAAATGAAAAAAAATTATTTCTTTGGCTGTGCCAGGTCTTAATTGTGGCATAGGGGATCTTTAGTTGCAGCATGTGGGATCTAGTTCTCTGACCAGGAATTGAACCCGTGCCCCCTGCATCAGGAGCACAGAGTCTTAGCCACTAGACCCCCAGGAAAGTCTCAAGAAACCCATACGGTGCACTTTAGGGGTGTATGGTTCCCTTTCTGGTTCTAACACTTTGTGATTCTGGATGGATGAAATCCTAGACGTGATTCTGATCAAAGAGGATAATTACTTAATGCATTTGCGCCTCTGCTTGTCTTTTCTTCCCACATCTGCTGGGCTTCCCCTCGGTGCTGAGGTGGACTGCTTGCATTTGCTCTATAAAACTCCTGCTCAGAAAACTTGCAGACCAGCTTACTCATGAAGTAACAAGACACATCATTGTTTGTTTAACAAGAGAACATGTCCTGAAGATAGAAAAGACATTTAATTTCTTGATGCAAAAGGAGAACTTCCATTAAAGGCTCATATTTGCAGTGCTGTCTGTTTGCTGATGAACGTTTCCGCTTTTCAGGATGTGGCCTTAAGGTCTGGGGTGAGGATCTCTGCTGTGCCCTCAGTAACTGCCGCTGTTTATGGGAGCATACTTACTTTACCTCTCGAAGCCTCAGTTTCCTTATCTATAGAATGGGGCAGAAACTCCTCCACAGTTATAAATTCATTATTATATTGCCAGCACTTATAGCACAGTTTGTGGTACATAGAGTGCATTTGGGAGAAGGCAACGGCAACCCACTCCAGTACTCTTGCCTGGAAAATCCCATGGATGGAGGAGCCTGGTAGGCTGCAGTCCATGGGGTTGTGAAGTCGGACACGACTGAGCGACTTCACTTTCACTTTTCACTTTCATGCATTGGAGAAGAAAATGGCAACCCACTCCAGTGTTCTTGCCTGGAGAATCCCAGGGACGGGGGAGCCTGGTGGGCTGCCATCTGTGGGGTCGCGCAGAGTCGGACACGACTGAAGCGACTTAGCAACAGAAGCAGCAGAGTGCATTTGATAGATTAGATACTTGTTAAGTAAATGAATTTTTTTTGCATGTTGTTATGTGGATTAAAATGGGACAATAGAATAAATATATATCAATACACAGTAGTACTCAGAACAGTGTCTGACATACAGAAGGCACCAACAGATGGTTGCCCTTGTTTTTACCATTATTATTTATTATTGCCATTATTACTTGCTATTAGCATTATTATCCATTATTATACTTATAATTACCATTGTGAGGAATAGCTTGTGGGAGAGCTGATGGAATTGTCCTTCGTCTCAAAAACCGCTCTGCCTGGCCCCTTGGGTGAATCTTTTCTGGTCCTTTTCTGTTTGTCCTGCTGTCAAGGGACAGACCAGTGACTTCTCATCCCCACGTGGGAAATCCCTGGCCTTGGAGACTGAGCCTGCAGGTGGGGCCATAAAATGATCAGAAATCACAGTGGACTCATGTCCACCCTCCGTTCTCCAACTATGCCACCACTTCTCAAAATGCACGAGCTCCTCTGGGTCTGACTCACTTTACATTCATTTCAAATTGGTTGGGGGTTTTCCAACTAATCCGAGCCGCCTGCTCAGTCTGACCCAAATCCCTCCAGCTGAGTCTAAGCTCAGCCAAGAGAGAGCTTTTTGCCCCAGAGAGGGAAACAGCATCAGGGAGGGGTGGGTGCTCCTGCCCCCTCCCTGCCACATCGCCTACCTTCTTAAGATCAGAATAAGAGCTTATCATTTTCTTCAAGCTAGTTGCTTTCCACTTTTCTTTTTTCTTTTTTTTTTCTTTTCTTTTGGCTTCTTAAAATCAAACCCAACTTGTCACCCAGGTGCTGGGCCCAGACAGAATCAGTTTTAGGAGGAAAGAAAAGGCCACAGAGTTCCGCAAAGCTAATTGCTTTCAGGTGGGTTGGCCTGCTCATTTGTTCTTTCTGCAGAGTCCTAACTGGGGCTCATTTTGGAAGCTGGCTGCAGCAAGGGAGAAGATGGGAGTGTTGGAGGAATGGAGGGAGGGAAAGAGAGGGTGATTAGACAGAGGAAAAAGGGAAAAATGAAGAAGGCGCCTGGGGTGGTCTCATGTAACCTGCTCCACGCCGCTGAGAATTCTTCTTGCTTCCCCCATTTCTTGCAGATGAAAGGAGCTTGCCCTAGTCTCCTAGCTAGGATGGGGTGGAGTCTCCAGCCCAGTTCTGCGCATCTTCAAAACTCTTGGATGAACTCTAGTCCTGTGTCATGCCCCATGGAAAGGTTTTCATGATCAAGTAATTTTGGAAACTGTGGAGTATTATCCTGCTGGCGATTCAGAGTTTGCATTAAGAAATTAAGGACCCCCAAAGTGAAAGTGTTAGTGCTCAGTCATGTCTGACTCTTTGCGACCCTGAGGACTGTAACCCACCAGTCTCCTCTGTCATGGAATTCTCCAGGCAAGAATACTGGAGTGGGTTGCCATTTCCTTCTCTATGAGATCTTCCCGACCTGGGGATTGAAGCTGTTATGTAAATAGATAATAACAGTGCAATGTGTTCAGCTATTTGGTAGAAGTATGGAATGCTGTGGAAATCATAAGAACAGAGAAATCCGTGATCTGGGTGTTTGCAAGATGAGAATAGAAGCTGGAGAGACGCTTTCAATAATAATAAAATTAGATACTGTTCTGTGGTTAGAAGGTCCTTTCACCTCTAGTGTCACATTTGATCTTCAGAAAACTACCATCTGTTAGGTATGAATGTTCCTCCCATTTTGCAGATGAGAAAACTGAGGTCTGAAGAAAAAGAAGCAAAACTGGTGTGTGAGTCTAGAGCTTCTGATTCCAGTGTCTGTTATTCCTTTTTCATAGCCTACCCTCTCTGGGTATGTTTTTCTGGCTTGTTTTTTCCTGGGATCAGACAGACGTTGGCACACACAGCCTGAATTCTTTGAGGATGTGGTTCACTCTCCCTGGCCCATCCCTGAAGAGGTAACAACCAATTAGCCATTTCGTCCCATCCCTTTTCTCATCCCTGCCTGTCTCTCCTGTCAGTTTTTTCTTTAATAAAGTGGAAACAGTAATAGCAATAAAATCTCCCTCAGAGGGCTCAGAACTTAGGGAGAAAATGTGTATGACCTGGGATGGAAATTATAAAATACTACTCCAATATGGAAGATGATTGTAATTATCTCTGCTGGCACACGCTCGCAGAGAGCATGCAACAATAACCAGTAACAGCTACTGTGCTTTGCTGGTTACTACGTGCCTGCTGCTCTGTCAAGCACCCTGTCTGCAATATCTAATTTAGTTCTCCCAGCAACCCAGCAAGGAAGGAGCCCTTGTCCTCACATTACGCGTAAGGAAACCCAGACTTGGTCAGGTGAAGTCATGCAATCTGGATTTGAATCCAACGAGATATTAAAATCTGCTTTCCAGAAATCCAGGTTAGACCAGGAGAAAAGCCTTCTGGTCCCTCCCACTGCATGCTCCCTGCCCGCCCCCACCTCTGCTATGAGCCTCCCCTTTTACCATTATTAGCCTTTGCCTGACTGTATCTCTCTTACACACCCAGGCCCCTGCTTTGCCCTTTTGCTACCAGCAGGAACACGGAACAGACCTGAGGTTGGGAGGAGGGAATTTGGTTCTTCTGTATTCCGGGGAGCAGCTCAGAGGCTGGCCTGCCTGCCATCCCTTTTGGGTTGCGTGCCAGCTCCTCAAACTGGAGAGTGAATGCGGTCACTTCTGAGGGCCCAAGATGAGGACGGAAGAGGACAAAGGATGCGTGGGTGGCAGCTTCCCTGGGTACGTGGTGACCAGGCATGTTTGGGGCTGGCTCGTCTCAGTCTTGAGGAGCCTGGTGCCTGCCACCCAGGGTCTGTGTCGTGATTGTCTGAGGCTCTGAAAGCCCTAGAGACATCCTCAGAGATATTTGGAATATTTGGTTGCTCTTCAGTAGCTTTTGTTTTCTTGGAAAGCTTAGGCTGCCCGACAAAATGCGATGTATCCATGAATGTGTACATCCATGTGCATGTGTGTGCTCAGTTGCTCCACGTGTCCGACTCTTTGTGACCCCATGGACTGTAGCCCACCAGGCTCCTCTGCCCATGGGATTTTCCAGGCAAGAATACTGGAGTGGGTTGCCATTTCCTTGTCCAAGGACTCTTCCCCAGCCAGGAATAGAACCTGTGTCTCCATCTCCTGCGTTGGCAGGTGGGAATATTATCCGTCAGTAAAAAGAAATGGCTTACTGGTCCGTGCTACGACGTGGGTGAACTTTGAAAACATGCTGAGTGAAAGAAGCCAGTCACACATGACCACATACTGTGATTCCGTTTATATGAGATGTCCACAACAGGCGAGCCATCCACAGACACGGAGGGTAGTAGTTGCCTGGGACTGGGTGAGATGGGGGCTTGAGGTATGGCCTTTCTTTTGGGGAGTTGAAAAACCACTCCTCCGTTTACTGTGGTGGTTGTTGTGCAGCTCTGTGAATATACTAAACATCACTGAGTTGTATACTCTTAAGTGGGTAAACTGTATGGTATGTGAATCGTGCCTCAATAAAGGTGTTATAAAAATATAGAACGCGAGAGAGAGGTGTTGGTGGCTTGACCGCAGAAAGTTCTTGTACCTTGGAGCCATTTTTGGATTAACCACCTTTCCCCATGCTGTCCGTATTCAGTTCCTCAAACCTTGTCGCAGGTTGTCCTCTAACGCTGTTCTGCCTTCCTTCCTGTTTTCACAGGCTCCTCCTTAGCTCTGGGCTTCCTGGTGGCTCAGATGGTAGAGAATCTGCCAGCAATGCAGGAGACCTGGGTTTGACCCCTGGGTTGGGAAGATCCCCTGGAGGAGGAACTGACAACCTGCTCCAGTATTCTTGCCCAAGAAATCCCATGGACAGAGGAGCCTGGTGGGCTACAGTCTGTGGGGTCGCACGGACACAACTGAATGACTAAGCACTTTCACTTCCTGTGTCAAACCTCTTATCTCTCTGTCTTTCTGTGCCCCTGGGGTTCTCAGACTCCTGTGCTAACAGTCTCCTCTGCTCAGACTTGCAGGCTTGTCTGACGTGCTCAAGATCTGCCATCTGGGTCTGTCCGTTATTTTGTTCTTGTTCCATCTACCAGGTCCTGGGCGACCTTGCCTTGCTCGCCACACCCTGGAGCCAAACATCCTGACAAAGGTGATACATCTCCATCTTGGCTCTACCCCTGAAAAGACCTAGCCCCCCTGTGACCCCTGACATGACCACAGCCACAGAGCTGGTAGGGGGCAGAGTTGAAAGGTCATACCAAATGCCTTTGATGGCTCTCCACTGCTCACAGGATGGAGGCCAGAATCCTTAAAGCCCTCCACAAGCTGGTCCCTGTTCCCTCTCATTTCTCACCCTGTGCTCTACGAACTCCTCTCTGTTTCTCAAAAGTACCCTGTTCTCTCTTGCTGCTGGGCCGTCTCATGTGCTTTCCTCTTTGCTGAGAATGTTCTTCTTGACATTTGTCGGGCTTTTCTGCAAATAGATCTTGACCTAGGCATTGCTCATTCTAGGAAGTCCTCTCTCCCACACCCTCCAGGGCTGTCTCAGGTGTATACATCCTTTATCTCATTAATTATCATCCTCTGCCTTAAGTTATTATCCCTTTGTTTCTGCCACTAGATTGCAAGGGTGTGGAACTTGTTTTACTCACTGTGCTAGTTACTAATACCTGAGACAATAGATGCTTGCTTAATACAGGAGTGGAAAATGAAAACTGTGTCCAACACAGTATCATAATGACTGCAGATGATATAACTTGACTAGGATATTCGTATTATTCAGTTCAGTTCAGTTCAGTTCAGTCGCTCAGTCGTGTCCGACTCTTTGTGACCCCATGAATCGCAGCACGCCAGGCCTCCCTGTTCATTACCATCTCTCGGAGTTCACTCAGACTCACATCCATTGAGTCCGTGATGCCATCCAGCCATCTCATCCTCGGTCGTCCCCTTCTCCTCCTGCCCCCAATCCCTCCCAGCATCAGAGTCTTTTCCAATGAGTCAACTCTTCGCATGAGGTGGCCAAAGGACTGGAGTTTCAGCTTTAGCATCATTCCTTCCAAAGAAATCCCAGGGCTGATCTCCTTCAGAATGGACTGGTTGGATCTCCTTGCAGTCCAGGGGACTCTCAAGAGTCTTCTCCAACACCACAGTTCAAAAGCATCAATTCTTCGGTGCTCAGCCTTCTTCACAGTCCAACTCTCCATTTCCTCACTGTGGTTGGTCCTCCTTATGACCGACTTTACGGAGAGATCCCGGTGACAATGTCACAGTGTTATTTACTAATGTTAAACATTACACGACTTCCTGGCGGTCAGCAGCGGTTAGGACTCCACGCTTCCAATGCAAGGGGCATGGGATTGGTCCCTGGTTGGGGAGCTAAGACCCCACATGCTGTATGGCATGGCTCCCCCCCACCCCCAATTTTTTTTAAAAATACTTAAGAAATTTTTACAACATATTATTGCTCTTTTAAATTTGTATCCCAAGAAGAATGTTGATCTTTGGAGTGAGACAGAAATAGTTTCCAGTGCAGGCTATTCTCCATCCTGACTGTAGTGATGATCCTCTTTGAGTCTCAAATTCTGGGAAATGGGAATAATATTTTCTGCTCACAGGCTTAATGTGAGGAGAGAATGAAATAATGCATTAAAAGGACTTAGTTTAGGACCTGGCACAAAATAAGTATTTGCTAAATGTTAGCCATTATTTGCATTACCATGAGGATAGTAAAAACTGTCTTGATTGGCAATGAGATGCTTGACAGATGGAAGCTGTATTAATATTACTATTATGATGAAGGAATGTTTGTGGTTTTATTGTGATGACTGGGAGGAGTTGGCAGGAAGCTGCTCTCTGAGGATGCAGGGAAGCGAGAGCTGTTGCTGGGAAGGTTCTTTCTCAGGTTTTCTGGTGGGAGAAATTAAAGTGGACAGCTCTGGTTGGACTCAGCTTGGGAGAGCATTGAAACCGTGCATGTCTGCTCAGTTGCTCAGCCGTGTCCGGCTTTTGCAACCCCACAGACTGTAGCCCACCAGGTTCCTCTGTTCATGGGTTTTCCCAGCAAGAATACTGGAGTGGGTTGACTTCCTACTCCAGGGGATCTTCATGACGCATGATCGAAGCCGCGACCCATGAGGACTGAGTCTGCCCTCTCTCCCTTCCAAAGGCTAGCCTTTAGGGGTGTTTTTCTTCCCAGTTAAGAACTGGGGTGTGAGCTAGGGACAGAAGCTCAGGGGTTTGAGTGTTGGGAGCAGTAAGTCTGTTGGCAATCTGGTTTCTGCCCCCGCCTTCTGATTAAGGGCACCAGCGTCTTTCATGCTGAGGCCAGTGGCTTATGACTTCTTGGAGGTGTGGTGAGACTTTTGAAGCTTAGAGTGGCCAAAGAGCGTGGATTTGGGGGCCTGGGCAAAGCCGAGCTGGAATGTTGTCTTTTACCCTTACGACTGAACAACAACAGCCACCACTTTATTTTGTGGTTGTTGTATATTTCAAATACATATTCTGAAAATCCTGCCAGACAATTTTATCATTTTTGCTTTTAACTATCATATATATTTTAAAGAACCTGAGAAGAGAAAAATAGACATATAACTAATGTGTCATTTTTCTCTGGCCGTCATTTTTCAAGACTTTTCTTTGGGCAGTTTATGAAGTATATGGGTGTGGAAATCATGGATTTGACAGCATTTTATCTGAAAATCCTGCCAGACAATTTTATCATTTTTGCTTTTAACTATCATATATATTTTAAAGAACCTGAGAAGAGAAAAATAGACATATAACTAATGTGTCATTTTTCTCTGGCCGTCATTTTTCAAGACTTTTCTTTGGGCAGTTTATGAAGTATCTGGGTGTGGAAATCATGGATTTGACAGCATTTTTTTGGGGGGAGGGCACAAGATATATATAAGAAGGACTCTGTGCATTGAAGGTACAAGTTTGATGAATCCACATAAAACATCAAAAACTCAATTGGGTGTAATATCAAATATCTTCTAAGAGTTATATTCTGAAGAATACAAAAGAATGAAAAATTCCATCCAATCTCAAAGTTTTAGAAATGACATTTCTTAGGCTATCATTTGGGCAGCCATAACAAAATATCTGGGCCACTTTTTAAAAAAGATTTTTTTGATGTGGACCATTTCTAAAGTCTGTTGAATTTGTTACAGTATTGCTTCTGTTCTACATTTTGGTTTTTAGCCACAAGGCACGTGAGATCTGAGCTCACCAAATGGGATTGAACCCCCAACCCCTGCATTGGAAGGTGAAGTCTCAACCACTGGACAGCTAGGGCAGTCCCTCTGAGTCACTTTTAAACAACAGATGTTTATTTCTTACAGTTCTAGTGGTTGGAAGTCCAAGATCAGAGTTCCAGTATTGTTGGGTGAGGGTTACAGACTTCTTCTTATATCTTTACATGGTGGAAGGAGTGAGGGAGTCCTCTGGCTTTTTTAAGAGCACTAATCCCAGCCATCAGGGCCCTGCCCTCATGACCTAATCACCTCCCAAAGGTCTGCCTCTTAATACTCTGGCCTGCCCTGTCACACTGGGCATTAGGCGTTCAGCTTATGGATTTGGGGGGTACACAAATATTCAGATCAAAACAATCACTGATTTAAAAAAATCTTAGTCTGTAGGAAGAAAGACATTTGTACATTGGGGAGTTTATCTACTATGGTGGAGCCTCATACTTATGTAGTAAAAGAATTAGGTAATGGTGACTCAGATGGTAAAGAATCTGCCTGCAATGCAGGAGACGTGGGTTCAGTCCCTGGGTCAGGGTGATCCTCTGGAGAAGGGAATGGCAACCCACTCCATCATTCTTGCCTGGAAAATTCCATGGACAGAGGAGCCTAGTGGGCTACAATCCATGGGGTCATGAAGTCGGACACAGATGAGCGACTAACACACACACACACAGTGATCCCCCCAAGAATGTGGGCTAACTGATTGCTCTCCTGCTGAAGTTATGGAAGAAATGATATATTAACGTTTATGGAGATTCCCTGGTGATCTAGTAGCTAGGAGTCTGTGCTCTCACAGCCAAGGATATGGGTTCAAACACTGGGGGACTAAGATCTCATACGCTCTGTGGTGCAGCCAAAAAAAGAAGAAGAAATGATACTAACATTTATAAAGGAGTTCACAAGCAAGAATCTCGGCAGCTTGCTCTGTTCCACATCTCTATTAGTAGGTGAAGTCAACTGCAACAATGAAACAGGCCTCAAGCGGCCTGGGGCCCTTCCAATTGTCAGGATGATTATGAGGGCTACAATTCAAAGGACTGTGGGGCTGCAAACTAGATGACACCATCAGGGGACAGCTTGTGATGGCTCCAACCCTTGGAGGACGTATTACTGTCTTTGTCCAAGACACATGTCTATTCCAATTCCTTTTCATCCCGAGTGTGAGCTGCCAAGACCACACTGGACTCCATACCAACCCAGGCCTCCAGCCAGGAGATGATGTACATGAGGGACTTCTGAATAAGGAACTGGCTCACAAGTGAATGCTCACAGCAGAAATTAACACATTGTGGTAGATCAACTGTATTTCAATAAAGATAGTTATGGGACTTCCCTGGTGGTCCAGTGGTTAAGAATCCGCCTGCCAATGCAGGGTGACATGGGTTTGATCCCTGGTCCAGGAACTAAGATCCCACATGCCTAGGAGCAACTAATCCCATGGGTCACATTTACTGAGCCCACACTCTAGAGCCTGTGCTCTGATGAGAAGCTTATGCATCGCCACTTGAGAGTAGCCCCTGCTTGCCACAACTAGAGAAAGCCCACGTGCCACAAGGAAGACCCAGTGCAGCCAAAAATAAATAAAAGATCATCACATCTCATCCTCTTTGCCATGTTTTAAGCAAGTCATAGGGGAGAAGACTGTACAAGAACTGAAGAGGGAGGGGATTGTCACCTTAGGGCGTATTTACCATACTGGGTTATGAGATTGATAAAGAGCTGGCTCGTTGGAAAAGACCCTGATGCCAGGAAAGATTGAGGGCAGGAGGAGAAGGGGGTGACAGAGGATGAGATGGTTGGATGGCATCACTGATTCAATGGGCATGAGTATAAGCAAGCTCTGGGAGATGGTGAAGGACAGGGAACTAGGGCATGCTGCCGTCCATGGGGTTGCAAACAGTTGGACATGACTGAGCAACTGAACAACAACAAACCTGAATTTTTCTTTGACTCCACGGTTTACTGGATGTGTATCTTTCAGTGAGCCATTTCACTTTGCTTGATGTGTCATTTCATCTTTGAATTGGAGCTAATCATTTGCTCCCTGCTCATGTCACACTGTCAACAAACTGTGACAAACCATGACAAACTGTCAACAAACTGTGGAAAATTCTGAAAGAGATGGGAATACCAGACCACCTGATCTGCCTCCTGAGAAATCTGTACCCAGGTCAAGAAGCAACAGTTAGAACTGGACATGGAACAACAGACTGGTTCCAAATAGGAGAAGGAGTACGTCAAGGCTGTATATTGTCAGCCTGCTTATTTAACTTATATGCAGAATACATCATGAGAAATGCTGGGCTGGATGAAGCACAAGCTTGAATCAAGATTGCCAGGAGAAATATCAATAACCTCAGATATGCAGATGACACCACCCTTATGGCAGAAAGTGAAGAACTAAAGAGCCTCTTGATGAAAGTGATAGAGGAGAGTGAAAAAGCTGTCTTAAAACTCAACATTCAGAAAACTAAAATCATGGCATCCAGTCCCATCACTTCATGGCAAATAGATGGGGAAACAATGGAAACTGTGAGAGATTTTATTTTGGGGGGCTTCAAAAATCACTGCAGATGGTGATTGCAGTCATGAAATTAAAAGATGCTTGTTCCTTGGAAGAACAGCTATGACCAACCTAGACAGCATATTAAATAGCAGAGACATTACTTTGCCAACAAAGGTCTGTCTGGTCAAAGCTATGGTTTTCCAGTAGTCATGTATGGATGTGAGAGTTGGACTATAAAGAAAGCTGAGCGCCAAAGAATTGATGCTTTTGAACTATGGTGTTGGAGAAGACTCTTGAGAGTCCCTTGGACTCTCCTAAAGGAGATCAGTCCATCCTAAAAGAGATCACTCCTGAGTGTTCATTGGAAGGACTGATGTTGAAGCTGAAACTCCAATACTTCGGCCACCTGATGCGAAGAACTGACTCATGTGAAAAGACTCTGATGCTGGAAAAGATTGAAGGTGGGAGGAGAAGGGGACAACAGCTGATGAAATGGTTGGATGGCATCACTGAGGTGATGGACATGAGTTTGAGTAGGCTCCGGGGGTTGGTGATATAGACAGGGAGGCCTGGCATGCTGCAGTCCAGGTGGGAAAGAGTTAGACACGACTGAGCAACTGAACTGACATGTCACACTTTCTGGGAAGATTAAATGAGACGATGTTCAGAAGCTATAGCTATGAGATTATGATGTACTAATGAACATAAATGGATTACCCAGATGAAGCTTTTATTAGAACTAGTTATCTTCCTTGGAAGTGAACAAATGTTGGGTTGCATAAATTTCTGATCTTTCTGTTGTCAGGGGCTTAAATACACTTGGATAACAAAACAGTATGTGTAATTTTATAGAGACATTTATAGTTTAATCAATTATGCTAATGGGAAATGTATATGCAAAAATCTTGACAACTAAGAGACTCTTGAGAGTACTTTTTCAGAATTATTTAAGACATCATAAATATAGATTATATGACTTTTGCATAATATCCTGCCAGCCACAGATGCCTGCCAAGTAAATGCAGGGCTGGAGTCATATGAAGAATTATGAGTCAAAAGAGCAAACTTCTGAATCTAGCGCTTCCAGAGCCACAGAACGTGTCTGTGACCCTGGGAAAGTAAGTTGACTACCCGAGTGAATTGACTTCAGTTTCCTCATTTGTAAAAATGAGGAGGGTGAGTTCCAGAACCTCCAAGATGCCTTCCAGCTCAAAGAACCAAAGTGGCAATACCCTTTCCTGATTCAATATATTTTTAGGCTTTGGTTATAGGAAGCAGATCCAACTATCACATACCTCTCTTGTGAGTATCTGTCTGTTTACACTGCAATTTTTTTTAATCCAGGATAAATTTTATCCCAGTAGTTAATTGACAGAGAGGATAACAGGGACTCTGGAAAGCCTGAGTGTCAAGATAATGAGCATGCTTGTCAGTCTGTGTAAGCTGTCCAGGGTCTATGACTTTTAGCTAAAATCCATTTAGGAGAAATCTCCCATCAAGTATTTTTTAAAAATAATTTATTTATTTCTGGCTGCGCTGGGTCTCTAGTTGCAGTGAGCGGGGGCTGCTCTTTTTTGCAGTGTGCAGGCTTCTCATTGTGGTGGCTTCTCTTGAAGTGGGGCACTGGCTTTGGGCGTGCAGGCTTCAGCAGCTGCAGCACGCAGGCTTCGTAGTTGTGGCCTGTGGGCTCTAGAGCTCGGGCTCAGTAGTTGTGGTACACGGGCTTGGTTGCTCTGCGTCGTGTGGAATTTTCCCGGATGAAGGATCAAAATGGTGTCTTTTACATTGTTAGGCAGGTTTTTACCCACTGAGCCACCAGGGAAGTCACCACCAAGTATTAATGTCGTATTCTTTGATACCTGGGGCGGAAAAGAGTCCCACCAACTTAACCTATTTACTTTCTTGAGGTGAAGTCGCTCAGTCGTGTCCGACTCTTTACGACCCCGTGGACTGTAACCTACTAGGCTTCTCCGTCCATGGGATTCTCCAGGCAAGAATACTGGAGTGGACTGCCATTTCAAAGGGCTGCATTTATGGAATTCTTCCTTTCACCAAAGTGTAGAAATACCTGCTAGTGTTCACACTGCAACTTGAATTGGAGGTTGAGTGTATATGGTGGGTGCTCTGGGGAGTTGCCTCGTCTCTCTTTGGGACCAATGCATTCATTCCTCCAGAGGGTGCTGATGTTGTCTGCTGATGGCTCACAGCTGGGTTCCTTCCCAGGCAATACTCTCAGCTGAAGAGAGCTGCTCAAACCCATTCCCCCTCCCTGGGGTGGGGCAACTCATTCCCAGTGACTGGTCATTCCAAGTGTCGCAAAGTAGGAGCAAGAGGCCTGGCTCCACGGCCTCCACTTGGGGTAGCTCTCATGGACTTTCCTGACCCCAGATTCCCCCATGAGTTTGGCTGAGAACTCTGGAAACAACATTGGCTTTTTGTCTCATGCGTTGTCCTCACTGTCTCCATGGGTATTGATCCTGAGTTGCTTTACCCACTAGACTAAGGTTTCCCCAGGTAGAAGGTATGTACTTCAGGTAATGTACACAGTAACCTACTGGAGACCAAAGGAGAAATTAGAACTTCTATTTATATGTTTATATCTGGAGAATGGGAGTTGCCAAAGTAGACTGGTGCTTTTTCACTTTTAGCATCCTGGGACCTTTTGCTATGAATATGTGCCCAGGTAAAAAACTCTATTGTTGTGTAGTCACTGAGTTGTGTCTAACTCTTTGTGACCCTGTGAACTGCAGCACGCTAGGCCTCTGTCCCTCACCATCTCCTGGAGTTTGCCCAAGTTCATGTCCATTGAATCGGTGATGCCATCCAGCCATCTCATCCTATATCACCCTCTTTTCCTTCTGCGTTAAATATTCCCCCACATCAGGGTCTTTTCCAATGAGTAGGCTCTTTGCACCTGGTGGCCAAAGTATTGGAGCTCCAGCTTCAGCATCAGTCCTTCCAATGAATATTCAGGATTGATTTCCTTTAGGATTGATGGGTTTGATCTCCTTAAGTGGCTCTATAGATTATATTAAATTAGAATGAGAATCTCTCCAATGTTTTATAGTGTGATAGTGACATGGTGGTTCACCACTCATCTGATGGCAAATCATGAACAGTCAAAAGCAAAGAAGAGTTTTGTGTTTTTTTCTTTATGAAAAGCAAGTGTTCCGTGTTTACTGATGTTCCTGGGATAATATGTCTGTCAGCAGCATACTGCACACCCAATATTAAAAAACAAAACCAAAAGCTGTTCAGTCTACCCTTTGATTAAAAGGGGGAAATTTGCATTTTTGTCCAGCATCTTAGTGAGGTGGCATTGGTTGCAGTTCCTATCCCAGCTTTGCTATGCTGCCCAAGGACGACAGGAAGAAAGATGCTAGAAAGTTGGCCAAGAAAGACAAAGATCCAGTAAAAAAAATCTGGGGGCAAGGCCAAAATGAAGAAGTGGTCCAAAGGCAGAGTTCAGGACAAGCTCAATAATCTAGTCTTGTTTGACAAAGCAATGTATTACAAACTCTGTAAAGAGGTTCCCAGCTATAAGCTTATAACTCCAGCTGTCATCTCTGAGAGACTGGAGATCTGTGGTTCCCTGGCTAGGGCAGCCCTTCAGGAACTCCTTAGTAAAGGATTTATTAAACTAGTTTCAAAGCACGGAGCTTAAGTAATTTACACCAGACACACCAAGGGTGGAGATGCATGAACAGGTCCCACCAGCTGTACATTTTGAAAAATAAAACTTTATTAAATAAAAAGGAGGAAGATTTAACAATGATTGAGATAGTAATTTTTCAAAAGAACTCATGCTTTCGGGGAAATATTTTGAAAATGGTATTTAGAGACAATGCCATCAATACTTGATTTTTTTGGTCACTGTGTATAAAGTGTGATACTTATTTTTAAAAACCCCTTATCTATGTACTTAAGCTTAGAAACAATATTTCATAATCTGTTTAATAATCTTAAATATAAAGAGGTTTGGTGGTGGTGTTGATTTAGTCACTAAGTTGTGTACGATTCTTTGCAACCCCATGGACTGTAGCTTGCCAGGCTCCTCTATCCACAGGATTTCCAAGGCAAGAATACTAAAGCAGGTTGCCATTTCCTTCTCCAGAAAAGGATCTTCCCAACCCAGGGATCTAACCCGGGTCTCCTGCATTGCAGGTGGATTCTTTACTGCTGATCCAAATGGACTTTTAAATCAATTTTCACCCTCAAATATAAAATGATGATATTAATAGAATATCTTCTAGTTAGTTTGCTGCAGGAACCACTGGTTGATCAAGAAAGATGAAATTTTACTAGTCAAATTTTCAGTTCAGTTCAGTCGCTCAGTCGTGTCCGACTCTTTGCGACCCCGTGGACTGTAACCTACTAGGCTTCTCCGTCCGTGGGATTCTCCAGGCAAGAATACTGGAGTGGATTGCCATTTCCTTCTCCAGGGGATCTTCCCGACCCAGGGATCGAACCCGGGTCTCCCGCATTAGAGGCAGACGCTTTAACCTCTGAGCCACCAGGGATCTTTGCAAAATTGAAGGCAGAATTGAAAACGAATCTCATAATGTAGCCAGCGTAGAAAACATTGTAGTCCTTTAATTGGACTAATGAGTCTTCAGGAGCTATCTTGGTTAGTTGTAAGGGTTATTGAAACCAAGTATTGAAATCTTTGAACTTAAAACCAATATGTGCCACGCTACAAAATGGAAGCAGCATTTTAAAAGCAAAAAAGTATGTTCAATCACATTCCTCTAACTAAAAATGAATTAGTATTATTATTCATTATTTTGGTGAGATTGAAATCTTTGTATCATTAATAAGAAGTGAAAGTGAAAGTGAAGTTGTTCAGTCATGTCCTAAACTTTGCAACCCCATGGACTGTAGCCTACAAGGCTCCTGTGTTCGTGGGGTTCTCCAGGCAAGAATAGTGGCGTGGGTTGCCATTTCCTTTTCCAGGGGATCATCCCAAACCAGGGGTTGAACCCAGGTCTTCTACATTGCAGGCAGACACTTTACCCTCTGAGCCACCAGGGAAGCCCTAATAAGAAGTAAAGCTAACTTATTCATAACTTATATACTTATATATAATAGAAATAAAAATACATGTATTGAAGCTGCCTGTTCAAACATGCATAGTTTTTCCTGTACACAAACAAAGAAAATTTGGAACCTGCCGTGCCCTACTAAGGGATTCCCAGATGGCTCAGAGGGTAAAGAATCTACTTGCCAATGCAAGAGACTCAAGAAACCCGTTTTAATCTCTGGGTTGGGAAGATCCCCTGGAGCAGGAAATGGCAACCCACTCCAGTATTCTTGCCTGGAGAACCCCATGGGCAGAGGAGCCTGGCGGTCTATAGTCCATGGAGTCACAAAGAGTCAGACACGACTGAGCACACACACAAAATAAAATGCTCTACTAAGAGCTTCCCAAATCTTTTTCAATATTCCATCTTCAATGCTTAGCAAATAGTAGATGTCATTGAAATGATTAATTAAATAGAGTGGCAGGTTAAAGCAACTGATGGATGAACTGGATGGATAGATGGACATAGAGGGAGGGACACATTGATAGATGGCAGTGCTGTGCTAGTTATTAGCAAGGGACACAAAAGCGATGTCAGTCCCGGCACCTCTGCACACGCCAGCCCGGGAGACAAGCACACTTGCAGGCGATAGTTCAGCAAAGGCACAAGGCACTTGGTGATTAAAGGCTGAGTTAGGTAGAACCACATAAATGCATTAAGTTATGCTGTTTCCTTCCATGCACCTGGAGCAAGCAGATAGGGTTGAAGGCTGTCCTCTTGCACTCTCCAGCTCTATATACTAACGACTGCATAGCCCCATGAGCATTAGCGGCGTTAATCAACCCTTCATTTTGAGAAAGTTAACTTCCTTACTTGAGAAATATTTTCTAGTTGCAGCTTTCATCAGTTCAGTTTTTTTGGTGTGGGAGTTTTCCTTCAAAAACTATAATTACAGCTTCAAGTCTGGGAATGCCTACAGAGGACCCCTGTAATTTCTTATTGAGACATTGTAACAAAAGGAAAGAAAAAGGCCAAAACAAATAAACAAACAAACCCCACTCCACAAATCCTCCTTAACTCAATTACTAACATCTTCATAAATTGAGCTATCTAGGAAACCCAAAGGGAACATGGACATTTCCTCAGTGATTCCCAACTTCACCGAATGCCATCTTTTATGTAGCAGGGATGTGCTTAAGGCTGGGGAGATTATGGTGATTAAACAAGCCGTTAGGATAAAAAAAAACAACTTTTATAAAAGCAAGGAAAAGATTTAACATTTTTGTGTCAGGCACCGTTCAGACATTCATGTAACATACATTCATTGGCACTTGTGTACTAGGCTTAGTCCTGTGTTGCTGATACAAAGATAATTATCAAATGCAGGGATCAAGAAGGAACCAAACTGAAATTCCAAAACTGAAAAATTCAACAAATAAAATTAAGAACTACATGGAAGGAATTTAGACAATTAAAGAGAGAAAGAAATGCTTCCCTGGTAGCTCAGCTGGTAAAGAATCTGCCTGCAATGCAGGAGACCCTGGTTCGATTCCTGGGCCAGAAAGTTCCCCTGGGGAAGAGATAGGCTACCCACTCCGGTATTTTTGGGCTTCCCTGGTAGCTCAGACAGTAAGAGAAATAATAAACTGGACGGTACCTCAGAAGAAAATATTGAATGAAACAAGGGGAAACAAAGGATAAAAAGATTAAGATTAAGAGCTATACATCAAACTGTGTGAAGGCTTCATTTATAATAAATTGCAGCCTAAATAGAACCAGAGAATAGGGAGTGATATTTGAAGAAACAATGACAGGTATTTCAAAATTTATGAGACATCAAGCCACAAAATCAAGAAGCCCTACAAAACGTAAATAGGATAGCTATAAAGAAAAACATACCTAGATATCTTGTATTAATGCTGAAAGCAATAAAATCAAAGATTAAATCAAAAGAAGCTAGACAAAACAGAAACACTGGATGCTAGACACTAAGGAACAATAGTTTTAAAGTGCTGAAAATGTAAAAATCAATCTTCCAACCAAAGTACTATGCCCGTGAAAAATATCTTGTAACAATGGAGGCAAAATAGAGACATTTTCAGAAAAATTGAGAGAATGTAGTACTCATACTAAAAGAAATATGAAAGTATTCTTCAGATAGAAGGAAAATTACCCCTACAATTAAAATTATAATTATTAATTAAAGTTATAATTATTAATTAAAATTATACACACACACATACATATTTAAAATAATCAATAACAGGGACTGGTGGTCCATTGGTTGAGAGTTTGCCTGCCAGCTCAGAGGGACTAAGACCCCACATGCTACATGGCAACTAAGCCCATTCACCGCATCTACTGAGCCTATGCTCTTGAGCCTGTGTTCCACGGTAAGAGAATCCACTGCAGAGGGAATCCTGAACGTCGCAACTAGAGAGTAATTCTGTCACTGCAACCTGAGAAAGTCCATGTGCCACAGCAGAGACCCAGCACAGCCATAAGTAAATAATAAAATACACAGTAGCAATGGCTTATAAGTTAGGAAGATGTTACAGTGTTCTAAGATTTTTGCATTGGCTAGGAAATGGGTAATATTAGAGTTAGATAAATCAAGGGTGCATATTGTGATCACTAGAATAACTACTGAAATACCTATAAAACAGTATATAATGTCCATGCAAATACATGAAGATATGAAGGATATGAGATAATAAAAAAATTTCTGTCAATCTTGATGAAGTCAAGAGAGAAATAAAATGAATAAAATAGGTAAGTGAATAGAATGTACTTAGTAAGATGGTAGTTAAAACCCAAAGCATCAGTAATCGCATTAAATGTTAATAGAATAAATGCTCCTGCAAAAAACATAGATTGTTAGAGCGGATTTTCAAAAATTCTGACATATGAGGCACACCTAAAACATAAGAAAGAAAAACAATTATAACAAAAGAATGGTAAATGAAAAGAAAGGTAGTATGTCATATATATATATCACACCAAACAGGCTTAAGGGCCAAGAATCACAAGATACAAAAAAGGACATTTTGTAATAAAAATAGGTTCCTTTTGCCAGGAAGATATAGCAATTCTAAATTTCTGTATGCTTAATAAAAATACCAATACAGTATACTGACACATATATATGGAATTTAGAAAGATGGCAGTGATGACCCTGTATGTGAGATAGCAAAAGAGACACAAATGTATAGAAAGGACTTTCGGACTCTGTGGGAGAGGGAGAGGGTGGGATGATTTGGGAGAATGGCATTGAAACGTGTATACTATCACGTAAGAACGAAGCACAAGCCTATGTTCGATACAGGATACAGGATGCTTGGGGCTGGTGCACGGGGATGATACAGAGAGATGATGTGGGG
>SJYT01046642.1:452949-463721 GCA_006410635.1 Cephalophus harveyi
TTCCGTATATATCTTAGGTCAGTTTACTAATATTTACAGAGAAAGTTTTTCAAGATTTTGACTGGAATGTCATAGAATCTATAGATCAATTTGGGGATCTATCAATAATTTAACAAAATTAAATACTTGGGTCTTTTAATACAGTATGTCTTTCTTTTTAAAATCTCTTTGTTACCTTCTTTCATTTATCTTAGCAATGTTTCATAATTTTCAGTTTAGCAGTCTTCACATCTGTTATTAATTTATTTCTAGATAGTCATCATATTTTTTAGTTTATCAGTGTTTTCTTATTGTTATAACTAGTACACTCATTTTTCATTAACTTCTACATCCTAAATATAAGCAGAACCCAAATGCAATATGGTTTTAACATGCTATGCAATTCGTTGTAGGTGACATTATAATTTACTTAAAGAATCTCTTACTGTTGGGAATTTTGGTTATTTAGAGAAGGAATGGCTACCCACTCCAGTATTCTTGCTTGGAGAATTCCATGGATGGAGGAGCTTGGCAGGGTACAGTCCATGGGGTTGCAAAGAGTTAGACTTGACTGAGCAACTAAAACACAACTTCTATTCGCTGTTAAGTAAAACTGAGCATGGAGTATATTGAACAAGATACTGTTCTTAGCATTTTGTATTAACTTACTTAACCCTCAGAAAAGCCAGTTTGTTAATCTCTGATTGTCTCTTTAGGATAAATCCCTAGACATGAAATTGATAGAGAAAAGGGTGTACATGTTTGCAAAGCTTTGGCAGACAAATAGAAACTTCATGCCAGGTTATTTCAGAGCAGCCAGGCTAACAGTGTTGTACAGTCTACACCTTGGCATCCGGTGTGTAAGCTTAAAAACCCAGCCCACGGGGAACACTGCAGTAAATCTTTGTCTAAGGGATAAAAGGATGAAAGAATGTTTAGATGAGCTACAGAAGCCAGAGGTCAGCTCAACTGGTGTGAACTTCTCTGGATTTGAGCCAGCTCTGTGTTTGTTCACCTGTCTTAATAAACTTCAAGTGAAAACCGCAACCATCAAGAGAATCCATGTTGGTTAAATAATCACAAGCAGTTAATTACCTTCATCATTAGAGAAAGGGGTGATGACATCATTATAGATTCATATCAGAGTCTCCCCTCATTTATCTGATTTCATACTCATATCCACACTGGTTTTGAAACCCTGGGTCACACTTCATCTTTCCTCAAGATGTATCCGAGACGCACTGCCTGTATCCATGATGCCAGCATGCAGCACAAAGAACATTAAGGTTCTGAAAATCTCCTGGCTTTTGACATTATAGCATCACTTTGATTTGATGGGCCCAGGAAGGTCATGGCTGTTAACAGTGTCCCAGAACCCATGAGCCGAATAACTGGACAGACCATAGAATAGGGGAAGAAGGTCTTGGGAATCAATTACCCAAGAGTCTTTCAAATTTCTGCACATTTTATGAACAGTGTCACAGAGGGCTCATTTTGCAGTTATATTTCCGAAGATGTTGGTAAAGCAAATAGCCCTGGGACACAGAGCTGGTGTCTGTCTCTGGAGCAGAAGTCAGGTTTGTTTGCTGACATTTCATGTCTCTCTCCAGGGCCAATGTTAGGCAGATTTGACTTTCTTAAGATCATGATTCCTCTCCTCTAACACAACCCACTATGTTTGCAAGAGTTGCCTGTCCTTCCCTGCATTTTCTGGTGGGAACTGGGCATCGGAGTCAGTACCAGTGATGATATTGTGGCTACTATGAGTCATAAGCTGTCTTTGGTCTCTGACCAGGAGTTTTCTGTCTTTTGCCAGCATCCATGAATTTTGGTAGGGTAACTTGTTAGATTTCAATTAGGGTAAAATTCCAGACCCTTCACAGTTATATTTAAAATTTTTTTTATTGAAGTATAGTTGATTTATAATGTTGATTTAATTTCTGCTGTATAGCAAAGTGATTCAGTCACACACACACACACACACACACATATATATACACATTCTCTTTCATATTCTTTTCTATTTTCACTTATCAAAGGATATTGAGTATAGTTCCCTGTGCTATACAAGAGGATCTTTTGTTAAAAAACAGATCAGCTAGCTTTTTTTTTTTTAAGACTTATTTATTTTTATTTTATTTTTTGGCTGTGATGAGCCTTTGTTGCTGCATGCTGACTTTCTCTAGTTGCAGTGAGTGGGGGCTACTCTTCATTGTGGGGTGTGGGCTTCTCATTGCAGTGGCTTCTCTTGTTGTGGGGCATGGACCCTAAATGCTCAGGCTTAAGTAGTTGCGGTGCATGGGCTCAGTAGTTGCAGCTCTTGGGCTCTAGTGTGCAGGCTCAGTAGTTTAATTGTTCCATGGCATGTGGGGTTTAATTGTTCCATGGCATGTGGGACTTTCCCAGACCACAGATAGAACCAGTGTCCTTTGCATTGCGAGGTGGATTTCTAACTGCTGAACCACCAGGGAAGCTGTACAGTAGAATCTTGTTCACCCATTCTACATATGATAGTTTGCATTTGCTAATCCCGAACTCCCAATACGTCCCCTCCTCAATGCTGTCCGCCACCCCACCACCTTGGTAACCACAAGTCTGTTCCCGACGTCTGTAGACCTTGCACAGTTCTTATTGCAAGGTGGGAGTCCAGAGCTGAGGGCTGGGCTGAATTCAGAATTGCTGCTGCTGCTAAATCACTTCAGTCATGTCTGAGTCTGTGCGACCCCATAGACGGCAGCCCACCCACCAGGCTCCCCTGTCCCTGGCATTCTCCAGGCAAGAACACTGGGGTGGGTTGCCATTTCCTTCTCCAATGCATGAAAGGAAAAGTGAGAGTGAAGTCCCTTAGTCGTGTCTGACTCTTCGCGACCCCACGGACTGCAGCCCACCAGACTCCTCCAACCATGGGATTTTCCAGGCGAGAGTACTGGAGTGGGGTGCCATTGCCTTCTCCGTCAGAATTGCTAGTGAAGGTCAAAACAATGACACAACCTACAGGGCTGAGTAACTTCCTGCCATTTTCCTCAGCATACAGGCACTGGGATAAACTTCAGCCTCAAACTAGCGGTCATTGCTGAGTCCTGCTATAAGGGCCTGAGGGAGAGAAGCATGCATGTTAGTCACTCGGTCCTGTCTGACTCTTTGCAACCACATGGACCATAGCCTGCAAGGCTCCTCTGTCCATGGGATCCTCCAGGCAAAAATACTGGAGTGAGTTGCCATTCCCTTCTCCAGGAGATCTTCCTGACCCAGGGATTGAACTCACGTCTCCTGCATTACAAGCAGAGTCTTTACCAAATGAGCCACCAGGGAAGCCCGAGGGAGACAAAGGAAGAGTAAAATCGAGGTAGGGGCTGCCAGACAAAAGTTAAAGACTCAGTTCAGTCCGTTTTTATTGCTGGTTAACAACCTGTATTAAAGCCAGAACAGTATGGTGGGGGAAATATGGTGATGGAGAGTGACAGGTAAGCGGTACAGATAAACTCTACTCAGCTAGTCTTCACTGCATCCTCGCTACGTGAAGATCAGTAAAGACCAATTGTGCACCCTTGTTCAGGGCTGCAGCAAGGGTCAGAGGATTCGATGTATGATAAAGGGCTAAAGTCAAGAGGTCTGTATAGTCAAAGCTATGTTTTTTCCTGTAGTTATGTACAGATGTGAGAGTTGGACCATAAAGAAGGCCGAGTACTGAATCAACACTTTTGAACTGTGGTGTTGGAGACACTTGAGAGTCCCTTGGACTGGAGATCAAACCAGTTAATCCTAAAATAACTCAATCCTGAATATTCATTAGAAGGACTGATGCTGAAACTGAAGCTCCAAAAGGCCGAGTACTGAATCAACACTTTTGAACTGTGGTGTTGGAGACACTTGAGAGTCCCTTGGACTGGAGATCAAACCAATTAATCCTAAAATAACTCAATCCTGAATATTCATTAGAAGGACTGATGCTGAAACTGAAGCTCCAATACTTTGGCCACCTGATGTGAAGAGCCGACTCATTGGAAAAGACCCTGATGCTGGGAAAGATTGAAGGCAGGAGAAGAAGGGGATGACAGAGGATGAGATGGTTGGATGGCATCACCTACTCGATAGACATGAGTTTGAGCAAGCTCTGGGAGATGGTGAAGGACAGGGAAGCCTGGTGTGTTGTAGTCCATGGGGTCACAGAGAATCAAAGAGGACTGAGCTACTGAACAGCAACAGCCAAGTCAAGAGGTGACAAAGTGAGGATGTTATTCTCTTATGCTGTCTGGTTATTCGTTAATTACGATAATTAAATGTAGGGCTAGGCTAAAAATAATCATAGCCACCATTTGTAGGATACATTATTGTAAGCACTTTACAGTTAATATCACTTAATTCTCACAGTAAGCCCATGAGGAGGGTAATATTATTATCCTGTTAGGAATGAGGAATATAAGCCTGTGGGGCTCAGAACACAAAAAGAAGATGTAATTCAGTGGTGAGGTGCTGAGACAGAACCATGGAAGGACTCTGAAAAGCCTTTCTCTACTTCTGCTACCTTTTTTGGGTGTCACCTTCCCAACCTCACTTTCCCGACTCCATCCACTATCCACCAATAGAAAAGAGGTTGGCCACACTTCAAAGAGCTCTTCCTGGTTCTATGCTGAATGATTCCTCACCTTTGCAGCCCTGATCAGGAAGTATGCTTCCTTCTTCTGTTCAACTGTCTCTCCCTTTATCCTTTGAGGCTCCAAAGGCCAGAGACTGCATCTCCATAATTAAAAGCTCAAGGAAAGCAGGAAGGAATGACAAAGCTAAGAGTAGAAGGTGAGAAAAGAATGGTTAGGGAGTGACTCCCCTGGTGGTGCAGTGGTTAAGACTCCACACTTCCACTTGCGGGGGGCCTGGGTTCGATCCCTGGCCTGGGAACTAGAATAGATCCCACATGCCAAAACTGAAGGATCCCACATGGAGCAACAAAGATCCTGTGTGGCTGCAGCTAAGACACGGTGCAGCCAGATAAGTAAATACTAAAGGGGAGAGAGTGGTCAGGGAAGGGCAGGGGCTCGATTCAAAAGCAGGGATGACAAAGTCAGCCAATGGACGAGGGGGTTCAGTGGCTTCCTGGAAGCGGGAGGAATGAACCCGGTGGGCCCCCAGGGAGTCAAGTCTGCTGTCTTCAGAGCCCATCTGGAGCATGGAGGCCAGTTGTGCAACATGGGTGAGGGGCCACCCTGGGGCAGGGTCAGATAAAGGGTCTCCCAGCTCTGTCGTTTGAAGGGCTGGGGACAGATCTGAGGAGAGAGACGAGATGGAGAATAGGACCTTAAGATGACCTGTCTTGAGGAACGGTTAGAAGATCAGTTTTTTGTGTCTTCTAGGAGGAGAGGATACAGAAAGGGAAATTTCAGTCAATATCCCTCAGAGCATTCCTGGCGTCATCTTTGGGAGGGAGTTACCATCCCCGATGGTGTTCAGAGAATGAGGGATGATCAACATCAGCTGCGGAGGCAACTGGTTTATATCCGCATAGATACAAGTTCACATCCAGGCTGTAGCATTTCCTTTCTTTTTAAAAATTGAAGTATAGTTGATTTACAATGTTGTGTTAGTTTCTGGTGTACAGCAAAGTGACTCAGTTATGCATATATATATAGGGCTTTCCCATTGGCCCAATGGGCAAAGAATCCACCTGAAATGCAAGAGACATAAAGTTCACATCCAGGCTGTAGCATTTCCTTTCTTTTTAAAAATTGAAGTATAGTTGATTTACAATGTTGTGTTAGTTTCTGGTGTACAGCAAAGTGACTCAGTTATGCATATATATATATATATAGGGCTTTCCCATTGGCTCAATGGGCAAAGAATCCACCTGAAATGCAAGAGACATAGGAGACATGGGTTTGATCCCTGGGTTGGGAAAAACTCCTGGAGGAGGAAATGGCAACCCACTCCAGTCTGCTTGCTTGAAAAACCCAAGTACAGAAGAGCCTGGTGGGCTACAGCCCAGAGTGTTGCAAAGAGTTGTATATGACTGAGTGACTAAGGACACAAGCACACACATATCTAAGCACAAGCATATTCTTTTTTGTATTCTATTCCATTGTGGTTTAATATGACTTATTATGGCTTATTACAGGGTACTGAATATAGTTCCCTGTGCTAAACAACAGTAGGACCTTGTTCTTTATCCATTCTACATATACAATATTTTGCATCTGCCAGCCCCAAACTCTCAATCCAACTTTCCCCTGCCCCTACTCCCCTTGACAATCACAAGTCTCTTTTCTTTGCCTGTGAATCTTTTTCTGTTTGGTGGATAAGTTTGTTTGCAACATTTACAAACTGTGATTTTGGACTAATGTCTTGAGTTCTTTGAGTGTTTATTTCCTCCTGTTTTAAAAGAGGAGGAAGGTTGTCTTGCAAGGTTTTGTTTTTTTTTTAGAATTAGAGACCATGTAAGAAATCTGTGTATTTCAAGACAGATTTTATAGGAACTTCCCTGGCAGTCCAGTGGTTAACAGTCCCTGCTTCCACTGCAAGGGGGCAGGTTCAATCCCTGGTCAGGGAACCAAGATCCCACATGCTGTGAGGTGTGGCCAATAATACCCCCCCCCCCAACCGTCAAAAAAAAAACATGTTTTTTATAAATGATGGCTCTGCTGCTGCTGCTGCTAAGTCGCTTCAGTCGTGTCCGACTCTGTGCGACCCCATAGACGGCAGCCCAACAGGCTCCCCCGTCCCTGGGATTCTCCAGGCAAGAACACTGGAGTGGGTTGCCATTTCCTTCTCCATTGTGTGAAAGCGAAAAGTGAAAGTGAAGTCGCTCACTCGCGACCGACTCCTAGCGACCCCATGGACTGCAGCCTACCAGGCTCCTCCATCCATGGGATTTTCTAGGCAAGAGTACTGGAGTGGCTTGCTATTGCCTTCTCCGAATGATGGCTCTAATTAACCCTAATGATACATAAAGGATCTTAGCATCAGGTGAGTTCAGGTGAGAAGATGGGAACCAGATAGTCTTTAATGTCTTTTCCAAGATTCCAAGGAAATGAACTGAACTTCTGATGTGACCCTGCACAGTTTGTACTGCCAACCATGCCTCGTCATGTTCATCTAACACTTGATGATGATTTTCCATATGTTTATGTCCCTTGTCATCCCACAAAGAAAAAGATACGCTGAAGGGAGGAGAAAATATAAATAAATGACTGTGACCCTGAAGTGATGGTTCTAAGGGTGACAGGTGCTGGGAAAACACTGATGCAAACACCCATCTTGGACCAGGCCAGGCGTCCAGTTGGCAGAGACTGTCTCCTCTCCCACGTCAGTGCCTGATGCCAGTTGGCCGCGTGTTGGTGACAGAGAAAGCTCCATTTGGCTCCCTTTCAGACAAGTTGAATGAACATCATTAGAGAAATGTAAAAGGGGTGATGGACGACTTGGATGAAGTCACAGAAAGAGCGCTCATCAAATTTGCCTCTGACTCGAAGCTGGGAGAGCGAGCTGAAATGCTAGGTGACATAATCAAGATTTTAAAAGATCTAGGCAGGAAGGAACAATGAATTGAAATTAACTGGGTCAAATTTAATAGGAAAAATCAAGGTCCTGCATCTAGATTATAAAAAGAATCAAGTTTTTGCAAACACAGTGACAAAGACAGAATCTAAGATGGAAAAGATTGACTAGTTGACTCCAACAAACTATAAAACATGTTCATGGCAAAAACACTATAAACAAGATGAAAAGGCCAACAGTAAACTGGTAAAAATAATGACAGCATATATGATCGTGGAAGGGAGTTGATATGTTTAAGAGATCTTTCAAATCGTTAAGGAGAAGAAAAATGCTCCATTCGAAAGATGAAGAATGAATGTAAACAGGCAGTTAAGAAAATAAGAAATCAAAATGGTCAAAGAGCATGTGAAAAATGTTTACCCACAGTATTTAAAAATTCAAACAAAAATAAAACTGGAATACTTTTTTGGTGTCTACCAGATTAACAATGATTTAAAGGACCAATGATAGATAGTGTCAGGAGGCCTCAGGAGAAGCACACAGGCTCAGCCAATGCAGTGGAGTATAAATCAGGACAGACTTAATGGAGGCCAGATGGGTAGTATATATAAAAAGTCTGAAAAATATCCAAATACCTTGCCCTGGGACTCCACTTTAAGGAATTTGTCCTAAGAAGAGAAAAGTCAGGGAAGAAGTCAAAGATGGATACCAGGGCATAAGAGCTTCCCAGGTGGCTCAGTGGTAAACAATCTGCCTGCCAATGGAGGAGATTCGGGTTTGATCCCTGGGTCAGGAAGATCCCCTGGAGGAGGAAATAAATGGTAACCCACTCCAGTATTCCTGCCTGGGAAATCCTGTGGGCTGAGGAGTCTGGCAGGCTATAGTCCATGGAGTCACAAAAGAGTAGGACACAACTTAGCAACAACAACAATTCACAACAACATGATTTAGAAGAAAGTTTATAACAATCCAATGTTCAACCATGGGATATCTGTAAATCCAAATGATGAAATCCTTGTAACTGTTAGGAATCACTGATGGGAGGGAACATTCCCAGCGTGTTGCTATGGCACACAGGGAGATGGAATCCTTAGGTCCAAGTCCAAGAAAGGGCTTGCTCCCACGTTAGCTCCTTCAGGGTATGGGTCTCCTTTGGAGAGCCAAAGACACATCCTTCTCAGCTGGCCCAGCTCCAGTGACTGTTTGGAGCAGGGGTATAAACCCCATTTCCACCCTGCACAGAACATCATGGTACACCATTTATGCTCCAGAGCTCCCCATGAGGTTGGCCCCGGGTGTGTCGAGGCTGCTGTTAGGAGACGCAGACACACTCAGTGGCTCAGTCATGTCTAACTCTCTGTGACCCCATGGACTTTAGCCCACCAGGCTCCCCTGTCCATGGGATTTTTCAGGCAAGAAAGTGGAGTGGGTTGCCATTTCCTCTTCCAGGGGATCTTCCCGACCCAGGGGTCAAAGCTGCGTCTCCTGCTTTGACGGGGGATTCTTTATCACTGTGCCACCAGGGAAACCTGCTGTTGGGAAATAATTCTCCATAAATATTTTCATATTTTCTACTTAGTCTGAGATTTTTCAGCAAAGAGTGCCGGCAAAATTGGTTAAAGATGACTTTTAACCAAGAATTGCTAACGTGCCTTGAAACTCCAATACTTTGGCCACCTGATGCGAAGAGCTGACTCATTTGAAAAGACCCTGATGCTGGGAAAGATTGAAGGCGGGAGGAGAAGGGGACGACAGCAGATAAGATGGTTGGATGGCATCACTGACTTGATGGACATGGGTTTGGGTGGACTCCGGGAGTTGGTGATGGACAGGGAGGCCTGGCATGCTGCAGTTCATGGGGTCGCAAAGAGTTGGACACGACAGAGCGACTGAACGGAACTGAACTTGCAGGTTAGAGATAAAGTGTTGTTCCAATGTGATTTAGAGTTTGAGCTTCCTAAAGCCATGTTCTTACATTCTAGGGTGAAAAGCTTGGAGATACTTTCTTTCTCCTGCAGTGATATATATTTATATTCTAGAGTAAAGTCTCCTTTGCTTCAGAGGAGAGGATGGGCAGATGGGCTGGCCACCCTATATAAGCTCTAGTTTCATAATTTTGGAGTTGCAACCTATGGTGCAGTCCGGATGAATGCACTGAGTAACATCTGGCCCTCATTGCTTTGTCCTATGGGGACTGGGGTGTGGGAAACTGGTGCTAATATGCTCTGTGACTGTAAAGCAGTCTGGTCTCAGGCCCATAAGAAGATGCTCTTCACTGCTAATTATTGGAGAAACACAAATCAAAACTACAATGGGGGACCACCTCTTACCAGTCAGAATGAGTGTCATCAAAAATTCTACAAATAATAAATGCTGGAAAGGGTACAGAGGAAAGAGAACCTACACTGTTGGTGGGAGTGTCAGTTGGTGCAGCTACTACAGAGGACAGCATGGCAGTGCCTTAAAACACTAAAATTAGAGCTACCGAATGATCCAGCAATCCCACTCCTGGGCATATATCTGGAAAAAGCAAAAACTCTAATTTGAAAAGATTCATATGCTCCTATGTTCACAGTAGCTCTGTTTACAGTAGCTAATACATGGATGCAATGTAAGTGCCTATCCACAGATGAATGGATAAAGTGTGAGTGATATTGATATATACACATATATATATACACACTCACAATAGAATATTACTCAGCCACCAAAAAAAGAATGAAATAATGCCATTTACAGCAACATGGATGGACCCAGAGAATGTCATATTGAGCAAAATAAGTTGAACAGAGAAAGACACACATACAATATCACTTACATGTGGAATCTAAAATATAGTACAAAATAATTTAGTTACAAAACAGAAACAGGTTCACAGACATAGAAAACAAATTTATAGTTACCAAAGGGGAAGAATGGGTAGGGATAAATGGGGAGTATAGGACTAATAGATGCACATGACTATATATAAAATAAATAAGCCACAAGGATTCACTGTATAGCACAGAGAACTATACTCGATATCTTATAATAAACTATAATAGAAAAGAGTGGAATAAAAGAGGTATGCAGTACTTGGATGCAATCTCAAAAATGACAAAATGATCTCTGTTCATTTCCAAGGCAAACCATTCAATATCACAGTAATCCAAGTCTATGCCCCAACCAGTAACATTGAAGAAGCTGAAGTTGAATGGTTCTATGGAGACCTACAAGACCTTATAGAACTAATACTGAAAAAAGATGTCCTTTTCATTATAGGGGATTGGAATGCAAAAGTAGGAAGTCAAGAAAAACCTGGAGTAACA
>SJYT01046642.1:464984-627828 GCA_006410635.1 Cephalophus harveyi
GATCATGGAAAAACATCTATTTCTGCTTTATTGACTATGCCAAAACCTTTGACTGTGTGGATCACAATAAACTGTGGAAAATTCTGAAAGAGATGGGAATACCAGACCACCTGACCTGCCTCTTGAGAAACCTTTATGCAGGTCAGGAAGCAACAGTTAGACCTGGACATGGAACAACAGACTGGTTCCAAATAGGAAAAGGAGTATATCAAGGCTGTATAGGAGAAGGAAATGGCAACCCACTCCAGTGTTCTTGCCTGGAGAGTCCCAGGGACAGGGGATCCTGGTAGGCTGCCGTCTATGGGGTCGCACAGAGTTGGACATGACTGAAGCGACCTAGCAGCGGCAGCAGCAGCAAGGCTGTACATTGTCACCCTGCTTATTTAACTTCTATGCAGAGTACATCATGAGAAACGCTGGGCTGGAAGAAACACAAGCTGGAATCAAGATTGCCGGGAGAAATATCAATAACCTCAGATATGCAGGTGACACCACTCTTATGGCAGAAAGTGAAGAGGAACCAAAAAGCCTCTTGATGAAAGTGAAAGAGGAGAGTAAAAAAGTTGGCTTAAAGCTCAACATTCAGAAAACTAAGATCATGGCATCTGGTCCCATCCCTTCATGGGAAATAGATTGGGAAACAGTGGAAACAGTGTCAGAGTTGATTTTGGGGGGCTCCAAAATCACTGCAGATGGTGATTGCAGCCATGAAATTAAAAGACACTCCTTGGAAGGAAAGTTATGACCAACCTAGATAGCATATTGAAAAGCAGAGACATTACTTTGCCAACAAAGGTCCATCTAGTCAAGGCTATGATTTTTCCAGTGGTCATGTATGGATGTGAGAGTTGGACTGTGAAGAAAGCTGAGTGCTGAAGAATTGATGCTTTTGAGCTGTGGTATTGGAGAAGACTCTTGAGAGTCCCTTGGACTACAAGGAGATCCAACCAGTCCATTCTAGAGGAGATCAGTCCTGGGTGTCCTTTGGAAGGACTGATGCTGAAGCTGAAACTCCAGTACTTTGGCCATCTCATGCGAAGAGTTGACTCACTGGAAAAGACTCTGATGCTGGGAGGGATTGAGGGCAGGAAGAGAAGAGGACGACAGAGGATGAGATGGCTGGATGGCATCACCAACTTGATGGACATGAGTTTGAGTGAACTCTCGGAGTTGGTGATGGACAGGGAGGCCTGGTGTGCTGCAATTCATGGGATCGCAAAGAGTTGGACATGACTGAGCGACTGAACTGAACTGAACTGAACTGATAATATAATCACTTTGCTGTACACCTGAAACTAATGCAATATTGTAAATCCACTGTACTTCCATTTTTTAAAAAAGCAATCTGTTCTCTTAACCAGACATTCCATGTTTCCTACTAGAATCTCTCTCTTTATACATCTGCATTCTACGTCAATATCCATCTACTAATATATGCCTACATGTATGTGTGTTTGTATGTTGTTTGTATACGCTGCTGCTGCTAAGTCGCTTCAGTCGTGNTTTTTAAAAAAGCAATCTGTTCTCTTAACCAGACATTCCATGTTTCCTACTAGAATCTCTCTCTTTATACATCTGCATTCTACGTCAATATCCATCTACTAATATATGCCTACATGTATGTGTGTTTGTATGTTGTTTGTATACGCTGCTGCTGCTAAGTCGCTTCAGTCGTGTCTGACTCTATGTGACCCCATAGACAGCAGCCCACCAGGCTCCCCCGTCCCTGGGATTCTCCAGGCAAGAACACTGGAGTGGGTTGCCATTTCCTTCTCCAGTGCATGAAAGTGAAAAGTCAAAGTGAAGTCTCTCAGTCGTGTCCGACCCTCAGCTATATATATACATAAACTTAGCACCTGTATTAAAGTTTGCCCTTCTCTGCTTCCTACCCCCGCACCCCCACCACACCTGTGGATCCTTGATAAACATCCTCCCCACCCCCCAAATCTGTCTCAGTACTGGCTTCTTTTATGTGAGGCTGTGTGTAAAAAGAGACAGGATGAAGCCACAGATTATAAGCGATGCCTTTCTCCTGGTGGTGTAAATATGGATAATTGTCTTTCTGTGCTTTTCTATGCTGAGTTTCCTGCTTTGAACATATATTACTTAAAAAACAATGTTACGGAACTGTAGTTAATTTACAGTGGTGTGTTAATTTCTGCTGTACGGCAAAGTGATTCAGTTGTACATACACATTCTTTTTCATTATGGCTTGTCACAGGATATTGACTACAGTTCCCTGTACTGAGCACGTATTACCTTTAATTACAGGGCCTGCCAGAGGGCTTTGCCATAAGCCATATTTAGCAGGAAGCGAAGGACCGAGAGATAAAAGCTAACACTTACAGACTGCTGACTAGGTGGCTGGTGCTGTTTTAAGAATTCACGTTTAATTTCTCCTTATATCCTCCATGTAGTCTTTTGGGGAAGGTGTTGTGATCTGTTTCTCATTGATGGAGGAAACTGAGACTTGGGAAGGATAAATCATGTGCTCACCGTGGGGGGAGTCCAGGTGTGAACCCAGGCTGCTCTGTGCCTCTGATCCATGTCTTCACCCTATCCTCAGTTACAAGTTAGGTCCGGTCAGCCTTGAACGTCTCCTCTTCATCCAAACTCCAGGCTCCTGGTTTCAGGGCCAAGGCCCTGAGGACCTGCCCCTGCCTCCATTGACAGCGCCCTTTCGCCTCACTTCTGCCAAGCTCTGCGCCTGGCCTTGGGTTCCACCCTCGAAGCCTCCGCCCTCACCTTTCCCGTCTCCGCGGAGGGAGCACTCCCTCAGCTCGGGTGTGGCTGACGGCCTCCACCCCATCCCGTTCCCCTTCTCGAGATGCCTGCCCGGCCGCTCTCAGCATTCCTCTTCCCTGCTGTCCTGTCAAGGTCATCTTCCCAGTTTTGTTCACCTGTGGCTCTTGGCACCTGGTGAAGACCCCTCTGCTCTCTTGTCGCACATGTGCTCTCAAGTCCTAGCTCTTCCTTTCCTGGTAATGCCCCGCAGAGTGAGCATAAAGGAAAGACCCAGTTTGCCACCTTGGGTCTCTCTTTCCTCCCTGTGTCTCCTCTTCGGCTCACACAGAACCCTTGACTTCTGACCCCTCATGTCAACAGGTGTGTGGAGGCTTTCCCGCACACCAAGCGACTCACCAGCTGTCTGTTCTACAGTTCAGCTCAGCGATCTGCCCAGAGCTGGTGTCAGAGCCCACAGGTGAGGGGTCCGATCCTATAGGACCCGGCCCCCTTCAGATGCCACTGGCAAGCCCAGGTTGTCACCTGTGCTTCTGACCAACCGGCTATCGATCAGAGATTCCTACAATCCCCTCCTTGAATCTGATTCATATGCTAGAGAGGCTCACAGGGCTCAAGTAAACATTTATGCTCATCAGTTCTTTAAAGGATGTGATGAAGGATACAGATTAGCAGCCAGATGAAGAGAAGCGTACGTAGGCTTGGTCTGGGAGGGTCCTGAGTATAGGACCTTCTGTCCTCGTGGAGTTGGGGTGCATCACCCTCCCAGTGTGGAAGTGATCAACCTTCTGGAAACTCTCCAAACCCCAATGCTTTTGGGATTTTATGGAGGTGTGCTCACAAAGGCATGATCAATCATTAACTCTACCTCCAGCCCTTCCCTCTCTGGAGGATGGGGGTGATGTGGGGCTGAAACTTCTAAGCTCCTAATCAAGGCTTGGTCTTTCTGATGACCAGGCTGCATCTCACCCAGAATCACCTCGTCAGGACAAAAGATGCTCCCAGTGTTCTGATAAGAACACTTATCTTATATTTCCTAAGTGATAACTTAGGAAATGACAAGGAGCTCTGTGCCAGGAACCGGGGGGCAGAGACCAGTATCTGTTCTTTATTTTCTCACAGCAAGCTTATTAAATTTTCTGTGCCTCAGTTTCCTGGGCTTCCCGGGTGACTCAGTGGTATAGAATCCTTCTGCAATGCAGGAGACAGAGGAGATGTGGGTTCTATCCCTGGGTCAGGAAGATCGCCTGGATAAGGGCATGGCAACCCACTCCAGTCTTCTTGCCTGGAGAATCCCATGGACAGAGGAGCCTGGTGGGCTACAGTCCATAGGGTCTCAAAGAGTTAAACAGGACTGAAGCGATTAAGCACGCATGCACACACACATACACGCAGGCCTCAGTTTCCATGCACCTATAAATGGTTTATTCAGGACACTGCCTGGCACATTCTGAGATTCCCATCCATCTGTGAAGTCTGTGGCAGCGGGGACTGATCTCACGATCATGCATCAAGCTTCTAACCCAGTACTTGGTGCTCACAGGTGTTCAATGAATATTTTTGGAATGAAAGAGGAATGCAGGGGCTTGATGCTCATTCATGCTTACTGAGAGCTAATGCTTCATCCTTTTGCTTGTCCAGGCAGGACCATGCTGGGGGAAAACCTTCTCTTGTTCGGAGTTTTGCGTTTCTCCAGAGAAGAGCACTGATGCAGTAAACCACCAAGGGTCTGGCCACTCCCTTTATGGAGCGTGAGTCTCACATATGAACTTGAGCTCAGCTTTCAATGAGCTGTCCAAGTGCATTTCCCCCTCTGTTAGACTTAAATCTTTGAGGTGAGGTGGATTTGGAAAACCCTTGCATACAATTTAGGGCCTCATCATTCAAATAGGACCACCCAGTCCCCATCCTCTTGCCAAAGTCAATACTTAATTCCAAAAGAGCGTCAGGAACTTTGGTTTTATTTCCCAACTTCATTTTTCACGGGTGACACAGTCTTTCAGTTAAAGATACCTCTTTCACTGTAGTTGTTCCCCCCAGCCGTCTCCCCCTTTTAACCGTGATTTGCTTGAATTCAGAAACTGCTCCACAAAGTGGGTGATCCTAAATGTCTGCTGATGAATCAATTAATAGATTAAAAGTCACTGAGAGCAGGACTGTTTTTCTCTCCTTCTTAAATCCTCAGCAGTCCTAGCTCAGTACAGACATGTAGCAGCTGCTCAAGGAATTCACACAGTCAGCCATTCATCAGTCATTCCTAAGTGCATAGTAGGTCCAGGCAGTGTCTTGGGGCTATGGACAAGGTGATGAACCCCACATGCTTTTACTCTGCCCTGGCAGAGTAAGAAAACTTGAATGGTTGAGTGAATGAGGAAGTGCATTGCTTTGCTGAAGTGACTATCTTAGTTTGCAAAGCAGTAAACACCACACTCAATTCTGGTATCTCCTTGTTCTCCCAACATAAAGCCAGGGTACCAGTGGGGAGTGATGGGTAGGCACAGAGCTGGATGGTTAAGCAGAAGGAACTACAAGAAACAGACGAGATCGAAAAGGAGCTGGGAAGGTCTGGTGTTTGCAGAGAATACAAAACAAGAACAGAAGAACCAAGAAGAATTAAAAAATTAATAGCATGGTCATGTTCATGGAGAACCTCATTAGGGTCAGGACAAAGGGCAGGCCGCCAAGATCTCAGGAGGGGGAGTTGTCCGGGTGAATCCGAGACAAAGTCTGGTTGGCCACAGCGGGTGGTTTTGAACAGGCTCTCCAGCTGTGGTTGCCATACGTTCACAGTGAGACCCCATCTCTTAAAGCGGCAGTGTCCCCATTCTTCTATATGACACTCCTTCTCCAAACTCATACTTTTCTCACCGGGAATTCCCAGATTCAAGATGTTCAGATCAGGAGCATGGGAAAGTCCTTTCCTTGGTTACCAGCTCACAGGTGAAATGTGTGGACCCTGTTGAGTCTTCCAGATTCTGGAAACACTTGGCTTTTACCCTCACTCCAGCTGACATCCACAATGGCTGAAATAATGAAAAAAATCTAGGTCCATGGGTCAGGAGCCAATGTCCTCGTCATCAAGGCCTGTCCCATGAATGCTCCCTTCTTGACACCCAGCAGCCCAGCCCTTTACTAGGACCCTTAGAGATGGTGCTGGACATGGCATGACTCTCTTCAGTGACCTTCCATTCTATTTGGTTGATGGCCATTTGATACCTATTGCTAAATATTTTGAATAGCCTCCCACCTCCCAGGCAATGACATCATTTGCCTTACTTTACCAGTGATTGCTTTTGTGTGTCTCATTCAAATCCTTTTTCCAAACTGCAACCAAGTAATCTTTCTGAAATGTGAATCTTACTCCTTTGCTTAAAATACTTTGAAGGTTTTGTACTGGTAGTGGTGGTTTAGTCGCTTAGGCATGTCTGACTCTTTGTAGCCCCATGGACTGCAGCCCGCCAGGCTCCTCTGTCTGTGGAATTTTCCAGGAAAGAATACTGGAGTAGGTTGCCATTTCCTGTTCCAGGGGATCTTTCCAACCCAGGGATCAAACCTGCATCTCTTGCATCTCCTGCATTGGCAGGTGGATTCTTTACCACTAGCGCCACCTGGGAAGTCATCCAGACTCTTCAACCAGTCCTGCAAGACTCTCTCCGACCCAGCCCTAACTGTCCTGTCTTACCTAAGACCACTGCCCCCTTCCACCTGCTACTCCATCCACAGTTAACTCTTCTTCCAGTTCTTCAGAGGCTCCACGGTCTCTCTCCTCAAGCTCTTAGCCCAGTCCTGGAAATTCCTGCTCCCTCCCTGACTGATGTGAGCAATTCTGAGGTGCTGCGTCCTTCGTGAGTCCTTGCGCTGCAGGATGGAATCCCTATAGAGACACTTCCCACCTGTCATTCATTACACGTGTCACGTCTGTCCTCGATGCTCTGTGCTCTGTGAGGACAAAGCCATGCTTCTCAGGCCACCGCTGCATTTCTGCCATCTAACCATAGTTCTAAAAATGCAGTGTGGATGAATATCTGCCAAGGAAATGTTTCTCCTACTGAAATGTGAGCCCCTTGGGATCCTGGATCTTCTGGAAGTGTCCAGCCTCTCCCTTATTGCATGAAATATAAAAGTCTCTTGCATTGGCAGGCAGGTTCTTTACCACTAGCGCCACCTGGGAAGCCCCAGTTAAGTGCTTAGTGACGGCAGCTTTATTGCACTTTGGAACAGCAATCAACTGGATGCAAGAGAAGCAGGTTAATTCCGTTTCTGCACCTTCTCTCTGTGATTTTGGGTAAGTCCCCAGAGTTCTCAACATTCTCACCTGCAAAGTAGGAGGATAACAGCTTTGCAGAGTGAATAAAAAGGAGAATTAACACTCCTTGTGACTCGCTGTATGTATCTGATCTGATTGAAATAGTTCATAGGATGTCATTTTCCTGCTACAGAAATTCTGAGAGGAAGAACAACTTGCTCAAGATCACACACAGAGAAAATATTGACCCAGGATTTCAATCAATCTCCCCCTGACTCCAAAGCCCATGTTCTTTTACTCATCCTGAGGGTTTGAGATTCTCTCTCAGCCCAGGACCTGGCATATGGCAGGTATGTAATAATTGGTCACTAGAGATGGCTTAGGTCTCATCTCCTTGAACATAGATTCTAAACAAGAAGATCTTACTGGATCCCAGCTAGTCCTGTGATCTCATCATGTGGAAACAGGAGAATATGAAAGTCATGGCGAGCATGCTTCCTCTCAAGCCATTTTCCAATTCCCATAAAGTTATTTGCTTATTCCTCCAAGTACAAGGTGCCCAGTTCCCTTGCACAGGACAGACACACCAGGGACAGGCCCCACCAGGGAGGAGATGTCTGTGCCTTTTCTTTTCTTTAAAAATATTTACGTATTTGACTGTGCCTGGGCTTAGTTGTGGCATGCAGACTCTCAGTTGCAGCACGTGGGGTCTAGTTCCCCGACCAGGGATCAAACCTGGGCCTCCTGCTTTGGGAGCTCAGAGTCTTAGCCACTGGGCCACTAGGGAGGTCCTTTATGTGCCTCATATTTAAACTTGGTGATCACCGAGTCTCTCTTAGCAGCAGGGAGGGGTGGGGCGTACATTCACTATTCACTCATTTACGTAGTTAAACTATAATAACCACCATCTACTGAGATCCTGTGCCAAATGCTGGGCTGAAGCTGTCCTCATAGCACCCCTTCGATATTCTGCGACTGCAGTTACAGGGACAGAGCTGGAGTGTCTCCTGGCTGACAATGAAGTAAGAGCTTAAATAACTTACTAGCTCAAAGTCCCTCAGATTGTCAGGGGTGATGCTTAGATTTGGACCCAGTTAGGTCTGCTTCAAAGCTCTTTGCACGTTGTCATGAGTTTGGCGTTGGACTACAGTGCAATTACTCATTACCCAGGAGGTGTTGGGGAGCCAGAATGTTAAAGAGCAATGCTTTTCCTTTATGGAAAAGGAAACTCGCTAGAACCTCTGAGTTTAGGGCACAATTTGGGTCCTTGCAAAAAGCAGTTGGATCAATCAGAAGACTCCTTCTTCCTTCCCCCAACCCAAGATCCCTTTTAATCCTTGGGTGCCCTTGTCATTTCCCCAAAGTACTGTAGTGGGGAGATTTTTATTTTTATTTATTTGTTTATTTATTGTTTATTTTTGGCTGTGCTGGGTCTTCATTGCTGTACTTGGGCTTTCTCTCGTTGTGGCTAGCTGGGGCTACTGTCTAGTTGTGGGGTGCAGCCTTCTCATTGCAGTAACTTCACTTGTTGCAGAGAATGGGCTCTAGAGTGTGCAGGCTCGGTAGCTGTGGCTCTCAGGTATGGCTGCTCCATGGCACGTGGAATCTTCCAAGACCAGCGATTGAACCCGTGTCCCTTGCATTTGCGGCAGATTCTTACCCACTGGACCGCCAGGAAAGTCCAATTGGAAAGTGAAAGTCCAAGTGGAAAGATTTTTGATCCAGAGGCTCATACTTGGGGTTTGATTCTTCAGCCCTGCAGTTTCACTGGCTGTGTGACTCCGGGCAGACATATCAACTCTCTGAGCCTTGGTCTTCTCCTTAGAGGATTAAAGGACATAATGATTAAATAAGAAGTGGTTGGACCTCAGTGAAAGTTCAGTAATGGATAGAAATCAGGTCCAAAAAAATCTAGGCTTGGAATCTGGGCATTAGCTGTCAAATGGACAAAGTTGTTACTTGGGTTTTGTCCTACATCCAGTTTCTTTCTTTTCTTCCCTAAAAGAAAGCCACAAGCAAATACAAGGAGCGGAGAAACAGAGCAGACCTCAGCTCTCCCTACAGGAATGTCTTGCAAGGTTATTAGCTCAGCCACTTTCCATTAACACAAATAAATCGCTCAGAAACATCTGGGCCACATTTGTCAGGAATCCAGCTTGGAGCTGGCACTTCACTTTCAAACCCAAAGTCATCTTGGACCTCCTTCGACACCCTTGAGGAAACAGAAAGGTTCCAGAGCCCACCACGTCCCCCTTGGCCCTATCTCTTTTTTCACTTCTGAAAAGCTCAAAGAGGATAGCAGCCAAGCGAAGTTCAGGTGGGCTGGTAGAGAAAACCCTCTCCTGGCTACAGACAGCCCCCTTTCTGGCAGACTCTCAGGCCCGTGGGGTGGGTACTTGGGCTGGTGGTAGGGACTGGAGCCTTAGGGTGCCACAGAGGCAGACAGCAAGGCTATATTTCTAGCTCCAAAGGCTTAGGATCAGGATTGCTGAAAACTCTACCAAGGGAGGCTTTATGCTGTTTACCACCATCTCTCTCTGCTCTCAGCTCGCTAGCAGTTCTCACAGTTCATGACAATATTCATCAGCTGAGACAGTGACTCAGCTAATCCCAGCAGGTTCCCTGGGGGACTGATGTGTGCTGGAGATGCTCCTTGCTGCCCGCATCTCTCTGGCAGGGGCCTCGGGAGGCCAGCGGGGGAAGTGGGAAGGTCACCACGACTGTCCCTTAGTCCTCATCAGCCACACGCCCCAATCCTTCTCTGCAGGGGACGGAGAAAGGCTTTGGGGTTGTGAGAATGGATTGTCAGGAAAGGAAGGGCCTCTGAAATCATTTTAAATGAGGTTCTAGATTACAGATCAGAGAACTGAAGCTCATAGGCAGGGTAAGTGTTTTGTCTAAGGCCACGTGTCCGAGACTCAAAACCAGTTCTTTCGACTTTTTAGGCTTAGTATCTCATAAATCCTAGGAAAGAATGGTAAAGAGATGTAAGAAATGGCTACTGGGCTTGTGCAGCTATAGACTCAAGTCAGGTGTTTGAAAATGTCTACTCTTCTGCTTATGTTTGATCAGATATGGTGTCTGATCAATCCAATGCGTGGAAAAAAATGGAAAAGAGAAGCACAGTAGATGTTTTAGTACATGTGCAAACATGTGGGCATGCGTGGGACTCACACCAGGTTAACTGATGACTACCACGGGCTCTTTCCCCAAAGAGGGAGGAGCCTGGGCAGACCTGGGAGGTGGGGTGGAGGTTATTGAAGAGGAGCAGTGCTTGGGGCAGGGACAAAAGTCGGAGCCTAGAGGCATGCCTACATTCTGTTTGGGTTTTGCTGTGAAATGACTGATTTTACCTTTATTCTGGAAAGCTGCATCAGACCTGTCAAGTCCCATCATTCCAAATGTGTACTTAAGAGCACCAGCTCACAGCTGAACAGAATTAATTACCTCTCCCCAAGACATTTTCAACAGTTTGCAAACTGTTTTCTGCCTCAAGCCCTTCCGTCCTCAAAGTCATCTGCCTCGCTCTGCCGATTTCACACTGGCTGTCCTAAAGCACACTTTCTGTCCTATCACTTCTGTGCAATTGTTCCCAGAAGTCTAGGGAATCCAGTCTGGGTGGAGATGTCTTTCTTGTTTCTGTAGCTTATGCTTCCCAGCTCCCTGCCCACAGCCTTCTGGCGGAAGACAAGAATGAAGGTTAGAGCTGTGGGAGCACCATGAGATTGAGTGAGGAGCACCGAAGGTCCCCTCCCTCCCCCATAGCTAGCTCCTCTCATGATTTCCAGACCTTTGTTCACCTTGTCTCCTCCCCAAGTTCTCCACAAAGAGACAGACTTCATCAGATTCAAAGGCTGACCATGCCACCACTGACCCTTCTCCCTGCTCTCAGATGCTTTCTCTTCCACCCCGAGGAACTCACCCCAGCCTTGCCTGGCCTGAAGCCCCCTACTACCACCTACCCTGCCCCTTCTTCCCCTCCTGGTCCTCTTGGGCTCCCCAAGGTCAAAGGTTGCAACATGATGACCTAGTTAACTCATCCACATTGAAGATATTCAGCACAGGCAGTGACCTACTTATCCGAGCCTGTAATTTGACTGAAAGCACCACCCCAGGCTAGAAGGAGGATAAAGCAGTGGAGGGCTGAGAAGATGGGACCTTGCATTGTCTTTAAGTAAGATGTGATGGATCCCCAACCCTTGCTATCCATTCTTGCTTGAAGGAGGTGAAGGGCCATCATGAAAAAAAGCACTGAACTGAGAGCTGATTGACTTGGGTTCTAGGCTTGATTCTGCCATTTGCCTAGTGGTGACCTTGGGCAAGTTGTTTGTCTCCTCTCCTCCTCAGAATCCCTGTGTTTTAAAGTAGAGATGGCCCTTAATGTTCCTTCTGGGTATGACTTCCTATGACTCTCTGGCAGACCCAGGCTCATCAGACCAACATCATGGGTGAGCTGGGATTCCACATCAAGTGAAGCTTCTGGTTGGTTATTTAGCCTCCCTGTTGTATCACCTTCTCCAGGGTCAGCAGCTGCCCTGTGACCCAGGAAAGAGCTCAGCCTCCATCCCTTCATCCTGGCCGCTTCAGAGAGAAAGGAGCCAAAAATAAGTCATCTATTCCTCATAGATGATAGCAGGATCAAGTGATACAGGACTGTTGAGCCTACCGGGTCCTGATGCTGGGGCTTGGGCCTGTGCAGGCACATGGCCAGTGGGCTGGCTGAACTCTGAGAGTTCTTTTCAAAACTGAAATGTAACCTGCCTCAGAACAGAGCATGGTAGGTGGTCTCCATTCTTGGATTCTAAATGACTGAAGGTAACTGTTTTTCCTGGCCCCCTTATGATCCAGTATAATGATATTGTGATTGTAAGCGTGATGGAGAAGGGATTTTTTTCCCCTTTCTAATCCCCAGGAACCCCGAGAGGGTTGGGTTTGTAAATCTTAGTACTTTCAGCATCCCAGGGATGATGTGTGATGCTGTGGAGGGCAGAGAGGATTGACCCCTCTGGGTCCTGGGCTGAGTTCTCTGCCTCTGACTCCTGGTGTGACCTTGGGCAAATGATTTGTATTTTATGAGCCATGTCTTTCTTATCTGTAACAGGATGAGTTTGAGCTGGTGCTTCTCTCTGGCACCTACAGGTCCAACATTCTGGGCCTTGGTGATTCCACGATAAAAGGTATTCATGGAATCAATTTCTCCAGAGGATCAAATCTGCTAGTATCATTGACTGGTCCTGGGGGCTCCTTGCAATTTGGTCTCCAATTCTCTTTCCATCCTTATCTCCAGTCATCTCTCCACTTACCCCTCTCATCCCACCCCCTTCTCTTCAACATGGCTTCTTCTTTCATACATTTAAAAGCTGGCACCTGCAGTTGTGTCTACTTAGACTTCTATTTTAAGTCTTCTCCAATCCGTGAAACCTTTTCATCCTTCCAGCCTAGTTTCCATGTCACCTTCTCTGTGAAGTCTTCCTGGTCTCCCTCTGGCTGATGGATTAATGACTATACTCTGGGTGTTTCTGGAACTCCCAGGGAGATACGTCGACTATAATAGCATTCATGTAAAGTTCTCGGTGCAAATTAGACCCTATTGTGAGCTTCATTGTCCCCGCCCCTAACCCCCGCCACAAATTTGTACACTGAAGTACACTACCCCACTACCTTAGAATGTAACTGTGTTTCGAAACAGGGTCTTTAGAGAGGTGATTAAAGTAAAATGAAGTCATTAAGGTGGACCGTAATCCTATATGCAAACTGTTGAAAGGTCTTGGACACAAGCAAGTACAGAGAGAAGACCATGGGAAGACACGGGGTGAAGACAGCTGTCTGCAAGCCAGGGAGAGGACCCTGCAACAGATTGCTCCCTCCCAGCCCTCAGAAGGCACCAAGCTTTTTATATGTTTATATATAAACCTCAGTGCAGTCGATAAGGAATCTCCCTGCGATGCAGGAGACCGCAGTTCAATCCATGGGTCGGGAAGATCCCCTGGAGAAGGAAGTAACAACCCGCTCTGGTATTCTTGCCTGGGAAATCCCATGGACAGAGGAGCTTGGCGGGCTGCAGTCCATGGGGTTACAGAGTGTCATGGGGTTGTACGACTTAGTGACTAAGCTACCAGCAGATGTTTTCTAGTCCCCCCTTGGTCTCTGCCCCTACTCCTCACTCTCTCCTTCTGCTCCTGCGTGCCAGCAGTGCTCCGCCCATCTCCATTTTTTAAATTTATTTTGTAAACTATCTTGGCCCAGTTTATTTATTTATTTATTTGTATTTTTTAACTCTTCTTTTTTTGGCCACATGGCATGTGGGGTTATAGTTCCTGGACCAGGGATCAAACCTGCGCCCCTTGCAGTGAAACATGGAGCCTTAACCACTGGACCATCAAGGAAAGTCCCTCCATTTTAAGCCAGAGACCCTAAACGCTGCTCCCCTTCTATTCTGCTCCTGCTCTGGCTCTATCTTTATTCTCAAACACGAAGCTTTCCATTTAACCCCAAACAGAAACTTGGATGTTTCCCCACAGTCGGGGCCAAGACATCTCCCGGGGCCCTTGGGTTGTTGACATTATTCCTTTTCAGCAACAGCCCTGCATGGTTGACTTTAGAATTGATAGCACCTTTGAAACTTACATAGGAGAGCCATGCCAGCCCACTCCCCATCCCAGGAGGCATGCAGGCAGTGAGGTGACCTGGGATTCTTTATGGTTCCCACCTCATAAATTGCAGCTCGCTTAGGCCAGCGGCTGGGAAGTGAGTCTGAATGCTGATTTACAGAACAGTTGTCAAACATGGGGTGCTTGCTCATTGCCAAGGCCAAGAAAAGACCCAATCCCTGGGTGCCTTTTCCATCTTTCTCCCAGTGACAGCTCCTGCCCCAACATCAAAGGCTTGTTTCCTCTGTGGGGCCAGCAAAAACTTATCTATGCCTTTTCAGGCATGAGTCATCTGTCCGTTTATGATTGTCCTCTGGATCTCTTTTGGTAACGTGGTAATTACAGAATCTGAGATCATGGCCGTCCTTGGCATGCTCACTCCACCATCTGGTCCCCAGGATGTTCCCAAGTTACCTTTGTACCCAGCAGGCCTCTGTGAATTCACCTGAGCATCCCATAGATGCCTGCTCCCTGGCCCCTGCTGTGTCTTGGTCATTATCTCTGTCATTATCTCCTGGGATAAGCTGTTCTGTCCAGTGGCACTGAGGTCATTACATTGGCACCATTCCAGAAACAATGGTCATAGTAATATTTTTAGAGGAGGCTACATGGTAATTGTGGAAACAGCACACAGCATTCAACAATCAGGCTTGGGATTTCAACTCTGGCTGTGCCAATGACCAGCCAGACCAGTGACCTAAATGTCCAGTGCCTCAGTTTCCCCATGAGCCTAATGAGCAGAGAATAATGGCAATTAAATGAAATAGCCCATGTAATGTGCTCAGAGCAATTCATGGCATTGGCTAGATCCCTCAAGCCCAGTCCATTTATTTCCCACTTCCCTTGAGCTTTTATTATAGCATCAAGTTTGGAGAGAATTAAGATGCAGGTGAGAGTGCTGTCTTGAGGAGCCAAGGGGCAGTATTTCTCCAGCAGTCGCCTCTGAAGGAGAGTCAACCTGGGAAGCAGCATGTGAAACACATACTAAGTGACACAGCCTCTGGAGTCATTTATTTCTTTTGTGTCCATGGTGTGGGCTGGGGTTGCTGATATGGTTTCCTCTGTGTGGCTTCCTCCTTAGGTGGGACCACAGTCTTCTGTCGATACCTGTTGGACAGCTCCCAGTACCGTCAGAACCATGGAGGGTGAGGATTAAGCAGCTCCAGCCACATGGTAGTAGAGAAAACAGTATTGGCTGTGGGGGCGCTCAGGCCTGGGTTGACTCCTTGTGATGTCCTGTACTAGCTATATAGCCTTGGAAAGCCATCTCTCCTTGAGCCTCAGTTTCCTCAGTTTCCTCACCTACAGTATCTATTGTCTCCCAGATGACTCAGGTTAAAAGAAAAGGAAAATCCAATTCCAAATTGCTTAGTAATACCAGAGACATTGTATCACATAACTAAAAAAAAAAAAAAATCCAGAGAGAGGGCTTCAGGCATTTGATCAGGGGTCTGACTCTCCTCTTCTGCCATAATCCTAGCTCTAGTGCCGTCCTTATTCTGTGTGTTGGCTTTATCTTTAGACTGGCTTCTTTCATGTAGCAAAATGCCTGTATGTTGCTCCTTTCCCATAATCAGAAAGTCTTAGCTTGGGTCAGACTATCTTTGGTGACATGACCATTGCTGGACCAACCACTGTGGCACTTGGAGCACCTTCAGTCCACTCTGAAGATGGGTTAAGTACTCCTCAAATCACCTGCTACCCAGGGAGAGATGAAATAATGTTGGGAAAGACAACTGCCACACTAACCAGAGTGGAATTTTGAGCACTAAGGACTGCTGAGATACTACTATGCCAGTTTTAGAGAACTGATTCTGTGCTGGGCAGGCAGTAGCTTATTTACTCCTCACACCCACCCAGCATCATGACATGACCAGCATCCTTGGACCAGTTTCTCTTCCAAACACTTCTGACTACTCTGCATCTCAGATTTCCCATCACTGTCGTCCTCCTACCAACCGTGACACTATCATTGATTTAAATGGTGGCTGAATAATGACTCCCTAAAATATTCATGTTCTAATCCCAGCACCTGGGGATGTTACTTACACAGCAAAGGGCTTGGCAGATAGGATAAAGGTTAAAGATCTTGAAATGGGGGGATTATCCTGGATTATCTGAGTGGAGCCTAAATGTAGACACAATGGTCCTCATACAGTGGATGCAGAGGTAGGCTTGACCATGGAGGAAGAGACTGGGATGATGTGAGCAGCGACTGGATTGACGTGCTTTGTATGAAAGGAAGGGGCCACAGCCAAGAAACACTGGCCCAACTAGAGGCTGAAAAGACAAGGAAACCAATTCTCCCCTCAGAGCCTCTGGAAGAAACAAGCCTTGCTGATGTCTTTAACTTTAGCTCAGTGAAAATGATTTCATACTTCTGAATTCCAGGACTGTAAAGATAATAAAGTTTTGAAAGGCCTCAAAGCACATGTATATGACGTATAGCAAGCACATATAGTAGCTTTTGGAACTCTGAACATGATACCTTATCTACAAAATGGAGTGAAAAAATAACTACCTGATCAAATTATTATGAAGATTTATCAGGTGAAGACACCACGTACAGATTTCAGATCATGGTACCAGGCAGAGACTAAGACCTCAAAATTAGCTATTTTATTTTACACATATCTGGTTAAACATGATATGTCATGTTTGTTATAGGCATGCATATATAGTTATATATATTAGTGTTTATACGCACATGAATTTTTCTGCCTATCATCACATCACTTACAAATGACTGGATAAATTTCAAGCTGGGATGGTTTGATTTCAACATCTTTGAAATTCACTTTTGGAGGGTTCTGAGAATAAGAGTTGACTCATTGGAAAAGACCCTGATGCTGGGAGGGATTGGGGGCAGGAGGAGAAGGGGACGACAGAGGATGAGATGGCTGGATGGCATCACCAACTTGATGGACATGAGTTTGAGTGAACTCTGGGAGTGTGATGGACAGGGAGGCCTGGCGTGCTGTGATTCATGGGGTCACAAAGAGTCGGGCACGATTGAGCGACTGAACTGAACTGAGAATAAATACCCCAAAGAGCTAGGTGAAATTGTGGCACAGTGACAGGCCTCCCTGGCTGCTGGTTTTGCCAACACAGGTCCATAAAATCAAAGGTATAGTTTTTCCAGTAGTCACGTACCGATGTGAGAGTTGGACCATAAAGAAGGCTGAGCACTGAAGATTGATGCCTTTGAATTGTGCTACTGGAGAAGACTCTTGAGAGTCCCTTGGACTACAAGGAGATCCAGCCAGTCAATCCTAAAAGGAATCAACCCTAAGTATTTGTTGGAGGGACTGATACTGAAGCTGAAGCTCCAATCTTTTGGCTACCTGATGCGAAGAGCCAACTCATGGGAAAAGACCCCAATGCTGGGAAAGATTGAGGGCAGGAGGAGAAGAGGGCAACAGATGAGATGATTAGATAGCATCACTGACTCAATGGACATGAGTTTGAGCAAACTCTGCGAGATAGTGAAGGACAGGGAAGCCTGATGTGCTGGAGCCCATGGGGTCACAGACTTGGACACAACTGAGTGACTGAACAACAAAGAAAGGTGAGGACAAAGAAAAATATCAAATATGAGAAATATGTCGAAAAGGAGCTCAAACCCAGAGCTATGGGGCAGATGCTCTAACTGCAGGGGTTGTTGTGTAATATAAATGCTTCTTCTCGGATGGCTCTGAGCTCCTGGGCAAGGATCAGCAGAGGTTAACTGAGGGAACCATGTGCTCTAAGTAGTACCTGGTACCCATCTTGTGAATAACATAGACCCAGGAGAGGAGGCTGAAACTGCCTTACCTGGAGTCATGGATGAGTCAGGAAGGTCTCATGGAGAAGATGGAGGGCCATTTTGCCTTAAAGATAACATAGTGGAGTTGAGTGATGATGATCAATGAAATGGAAAAGTCAGCCTCTGGGGGTTGAGATTGGTGTCGAGGTTGGGGATGAGGTCAGAGTAGACACTGGGCTGGGAATCAACAGACCAGGAGTTTGGGAGGCAGAACACGTCAGACGTAAGGAAGCGGTGAGGCCTACCCTGCGCCACCCCTCCACCCCCCTGCCATGCTCGACTGCCCGCTGCGTGGGAGCAGTCCCGTTCACGTTTTGTTGAGAAAACCATGGAATCCTTCTTGCAAACAGGACTGACAGATGCTGGGCGTGGAACTGCTTAATGAGTTTGAGTTTTGAATTTCATCCAAGGCTTTGACACTGTGCTACCCAAAGCAGACAGCTCTTTGAATTCATTATGTGTTGGTTGAATGCCAATATTTTCCCCACCAAAGACTCCTTCAAATACTTTCCCACAGTAAACTACATGTTTCAGAAGATCTTCCAATGCAGTGCATTTATTGAATTATTATTTTTGTTGTTTTTATTTGAAGTGAGGAGCTCACTAAGTGGAGCAGATAGAATTCCGGACAAAAGCAAATGGACTCTATTAATCAGAAAACAGAGGCTATCCTTGCCAATCTTTTTGAAATGGTAAAAATAGCTTAAGTATTTTATTACCTCCTTCATGATCACTAAATTGGGAAACATTAATAGAGAAAAGCAGACACAGAGTTTAATCTTTGAATTTCTATCTATTGATGCAGATGGATATATACATTTTGTGGGTATAAAGAAATGGAGAAAGATATCTGTGATGGTTAGCTATGTCCACTTGGCTCTAGGACCCAGAGATTTAACCAAGCCTAGTCTGGGTGTTGCTATGAAGGTATTTTGTACATCTGGTTAGCATCTCCAATCCGTTGACTTTAAATCAAGGAAATTCCCCTTGAACTGTGGGTGAGTCTCATCCAACCTGTCGAAGACTGTAAAAGTGAAAACTGAGATTTCCCTGAGAAGGAGAAGTTCTGCCTACAGACTATAGCATCAACTTTTGGTTGAGTTTCCAGCCTGCTGGCCTGTATCTTATGCACATTTTAAGATACATGAAGTCCATATGTATTTTGGACTCATGAGGCAATTACTTAAGTTTTCTTTCTCTCTCTGCCCCCCCCCCCCCAACACACACACACAATCAGTTCTCTTTCTCTTCACAGTGCTGACTGGGACAATGGTCCTGATCAATAAACAATGCTCATTTAGAAGTACATGTGCTCATCTATATGCTAATGTTCAAACATCTTATAATAAGCATGAAACACAGGTTCTTGGCAGGGAGTAGGGGGTAGTAGAGTGGGCTGCTGGATCATTGCAGGGTATTTGCAGGACTGTGTGCAACCAACCTCATCATTAGACCTAATTTTAAAAAATCCTGTGTATCTCATTTATCTGTTACATAGCCAAGTATTTATTGAGTGCTTACTATGGGGTTCATATAAACACTCGGGTTTATTCCATCTTGTGGGCTTCCCTGATGGCTCAGAGGTAAAGAATCCACCTGCTAATGCAGGAGATGTGGGTTTGGTCCCTGGGTCAGGAAGATCCCCTGGAGAAGGGAATGGCAACCCACTCCAGTATTCTTGCCTGGGAAATCCCATGGACAGAGGAGCCTGGCAGGCTACGGTCCATGGGGTCGTGAAAGAGTGGGGCATGACTTTGTGACTAAACAACAATGACAGCACATTCCATCCTGCAGACAGAATGAAGGGCTCCCTGGGAGTCTGTATCCCATACATCACGGCGCTGTGACCAAGACGGCAGGCTATGCTGCTCACGTCCCATTACTCAATGAGATGCAGAGCCTTTGTGCTCTCATTCTGCTTTGCAAACAAACATTTTGTCCTACCCAGACACCAGCAAGCCTGTCTGCATCCACCTAAAGACAAGATAGACTATCAAGGAGACTTCCAAAAATGCTGACCAGGGAAACAGCATATGTGCTATTTCAAAATAATAATAAATCTTTGGTTGATTGAAAATGTAATATTCAGAATAATAGAATAGCTATGAATTTGACCAAGCATGAACAAGCCAAAGGCTCCTAATGCACTGTGAATTAATCATCAATCCATTTATTGGTGGAAGACAACCTCAACACATACATCAAAGGAAGGGCAGAATGGTCTCAGAAAGCCTTAGCTAATCAAAATAAGTAAATCCATTTCAAGGTGACATTCAATTTTATGGGGGAAAAATTACATTCTCCTGGGTGCTTGGGATCCCAGCGTATTTCTAGTTCAGTATCTATACAAAGGAGGCATGCAAACCCATGGTTCACTAAATGAAATTGAAACTTTGGTTAAAGTTCTCAACTGCTGTGCACATTTACTTTTTGGTTCTTGACTGTCTTCCAGATAGAGCCTTCTTTGAGATCATGAAGAGCACAGTATAGGCAAATTTGCCATGAACATATTTACCTTCTGGGGACCTCCCTGGTGGTACAGTGGTTTAGACTCCATGTTTCCAATGCAGCAGGCATGGGTTCGATCCCTGGCCAGGGAAATAGGATTCCACGTGTCACACACACACACAAAATTTTTTTAAAAATACAGCTACCAGAAGATCTGTTCAATGATTCACTCACCAAACATATAAACAAGGACTTCCTAGTGGTTCAGTGGTTAGGGCTCTGCTTCTACTGCAGGCGACATGAGTTTGATCCCTGGTTGAGGAAGCGAGATCCTGCATGCCACATGGCCAATAATTAAAATACCATAAAAATTAAAAAAAAAAAAAAAACACACACAATCAGTTCTCTTTCTCTTCACAGTGCTGACTGGGACAATAGTCCTGATCAATAAACAATGCTCATTTAGAAGTACATGTGCTCATCTATATGCTAATGTTCAAACATCTTATAATAAGCATGAAACACAGGTTCTTGGCAGGGAGTAGGGGGTAGTAGAGTGGGCTGCTGGATCATTGCAGGGTATTTGCAGGACTGTGTGCAACCAACCTCATCATTAGACCTAATTTTAAAAAATCCTGTGTATCTCATTTATCTGTTACATAGCCAAGTATTTATTGAGTGCTTACTATGGGGTTCATATAAACACTCGGGTTTATTCCATCTTGTGGGCTTCCCTGATGGCTCAGAGGTAAAGAATCCACCTGCTAATGCAGGAGATGTGGGTTTGGTCCCTGGGTCAGGAAGATCCCCTGGAGAAGGGAATGGCAACCCACTCCAGTATTCTTGCCTGGGAAATCCCATGGACAGAGGAGCCTGGCAGGCTACGGTCCATGGGGTCGTGAAAGAGTGGGGCATGACTTTGTGACTAAACAACAATGACAGCACATTCCATCCTGCAGACAGAATGAAGGGCTCCCTGGGAGTCTGTATCCCATACATCACGGCGCTGTGACCAAGACGGCAGGCTATGCTGCTCACGTCCCATTACTCAATGAGATGCAGAGCCTTTGTGCTCTCATTCTGCTTTGCAAACAAACATTTTGTCCTACCCAGACACCAGCAAGCCTGTCTGCATCCACCTAAAGACAAGATAGACTATCAAGGAGACTTCCAAAAATGCTGACCAGGGAAACAGCATATGTGCTATTTCAAAATAATAATAAATCTTTGGTTGATTGAAAATGTAATATTCAGAATAATAGAATAGCTATGAATTTGACCAAGCATGAACAAGCCAAAGGCTCCTAATGCACTGTGAATTAATCATCAATCCATTTATTGGTGGAAGACAACCTCAACACATACATCAAAGGAAGGGCAGAATGGTCTCAGAAAGCCTTAGCTAATCAAAATAAGTAAATCCATTTCAAGGTGACATTCAATTTTATGGGGGAAAAATTACATTCTCCTGGGTGCTTGGGATCCCAGCGTATTTCTAGTTCAGTATCTATACAAAGGAGGCATGCAAACCCATGGTTCACTAAATGAAATTGAAACTTTGGTTAAAGTTCTCAACTGCTGTGCACATTTACTTTTTGGTTCTTGACTGTCTTCCAGATAGAGCCTTCTTTGAGATCATGAAGAGCACAGTATAGGCAAATTTGCCATGAACATATTTACCTTCTGGGGACCTCCCTGGTGGTACAGTGGTTTAGACTCCATGTTTCCAATGCAGCAGGCATGGGTTCGATCCCTGGCCAGGGAAATAGGATTCCACGTGTCACACACACACACAAAATTTTTTTAAAAATACAGCTACCAGAAGATCTGTTCAATGATTCACTCACCAAACATATAAACAAGGACTTCCTAGTGGTTCAGTGGTTAGGGCTCTGCTTCTACTGCAGGCGACATGAGTTTGATCCCTGGTTGAGGAAGCGAGATCCTGCATGCCACATGGCCAATAATTAAAATACCATAAAAATTAAAAAAAAAAAAAAAATTCACGGTCTCCTGAGAGCACGAGTGTTGAAATGCATCCTGATGTAATCCAGACTTTCTTGAATGCTTATTGAATATTCTCTAGATGTTTATCATGCACCTTCATGTGTAAGCACCACTGTAGTAAATGCTGGGGTTATAAAGTTAAACCAGGGGACTTCCCTCAAAGTCTGGTGAGTTAAGACTCCACGCTTCCACTGCAGGGGGTGGGAGTTCGACCCCTGGTAAGGGAACTAGGATCCCTCATGCCTCACAGTGTTGTCAACAATTTTGTTCTGAATTCAACTGGGGAGATCTCTAGTCTTGAAGGAAAGACAGAAAAGGAAGTATTTCATATAGTCATGGAAGCAAGAACCTGAGGGACCATTTGTGCTCTGAGGGTGGAAAGTCAAAGAGAGAGGGAGAAATAGTAACTGTTAATTCCAGTTCCGTCCATTAAAGGGATTTGCAGTGATGCTTGTCAGTGCTTCCACTTCACTGAGTGGTGGATTGGAGGGCTGGAGGGGTGAAGGAGCTGGGTGTATTTCTGTGGTGGAGCTTGTCTCGTGGCAACATGACGACAAGAGAAAACAAAGCACTCCGACAGTGAGGATCTGGGTAGACCTAAGAGAAAGCAAGGGGGCTCCCCTGGTGACTTGGTGGTAAAGAATCCGCCTGCTATGCCGGAGACCCAGGTTCAATCCCTGGGTCAGGAAGATCCCCTGGAGGAGGTCATGGCAACCCACTCCAGTATTCTTGCCTGGAGAATTCCATGGACAGAGGAGCCTGGTGGGCTATATAGTCCATGGGGTCGCAAAGAGTTGGACACGACTGAGAGACAAACACACTTTAAGAGCAGGCAAGAGTCAAGCACTCTTCAGGACTCCCCATCTTCTGTCTCCTCTTCCGGTCTCAGCTCTGGGCTGTCTGTGCAGGAGCCTCATTCTCTCCTCTGCAGCCACAGCTCCATGCAGCTGGGCAAGATGGCTGCCAGCAGCCCTCGGGGAGCATCATTCCAGCCTTGTAGCTCCTCCTCAAAGGAGAAATTGGTGCCGCGATCAGAAAACCAGAGAAAGATATTGGAAGGCAAACAACAATAACAACAAATCAAATAAAAACAAATCTCTGCCTCATCAGAGAACCAGACTTACTGAGATGTAGAGATATTAAGATGCTTGACTCTTGGTTTCTCTTCAATAGTCCTTGAAGTCAGGCTTCCTAACATTTTCCCAACTNGATCAGAAAACCAGAGAAAGATATTGGAAGGCAAACAACAATAACAACAAATCAAATAAAAACAAATCTCTGCCTCATCAGAGAACCAGACTTACTGAGATGTAGAGATATTAAGATGCTTGACTCTTGGTTTCTCTTCAATAGTCCTTGAAGTCAGGCTTCCTAACATTTTCCCAACTTCATGGAACAGATAGAGTCCTGAGGTTAACTGACTAAGCTGCCACCAGAAGGAAGTAAGTGGCTCCAGACCTTCAGGTCCCTTCCCTGCTGCTCAAGAGCCAAGAGGACCAATATCTTCACCCAAACTATTACCCACTAGTCAGGATGTTACTTTTTGCCTTTAAGACTTTAAAGAAGGAAAACACTGGGCCAATAATGGTCACTTGTTCCTTAGTTCCTTAACTCCAACATCATGATGGAGAGATAGTTGAAAGGCATCAAAGAACAGGGGAAGAGTAACACCTCCTTGCAGGACAGAGGCTTCCTCCTGGTTCAGGGCAGAAGGCAAGAGACTTGCTTCTTATAGTGGTGGTATTTGGAAACCTAGGGCAAATGCTAGGCTGGATTCTTGAGCAAACACTGGGAAAAGCCAGAGGAACATGTTCCATGTTCCATGACCCAAGCACCTTGAAGTGAGGGGCAGGTAGGTGAAGGTAGGCAACTTGGCAGGATGAGATTAACTACCAGTGTGTCCTGGAAACAGAAGGCAGCAGTCCAATTATTATCAGCAGCAGAAATTTCTGTCTGAGCCTGGACTTTAATATGTGTTTAAAAATATGTCCTAGGGGCAAGCTGAATGTATTGGAAAGGCTGGAAATAGAGTGGATGCATGGCAGACTTTTGTAAAAATAAATTAAACACTTTAGACAAGTTATTTTACTTTCAGTTCAGTTCACTTCAGTCTCTCAGTCGTTTCTGACTCTTTGCAACCCCATGGACTGCAGAATGCCAGGCCTCTCTGTCCATCACCAATTCCCTGAGCTTACTCAAACTCATGTCTATTGAGTCGGTGATGCCATGCAACCATCTCATCCTCTGTCGTCCCCTTCTCCTCCTGCCTTCAATCTTTCCCAGCATCAGGGTCTTTTCCAATGAGTCAGTTCTTCACATCAGGTGACCAAAGTATTGGAGTTTCAGCTTCAGCATCAGTCTTTCCACTGAATATTCAGGACTTATTTCCTTTAGGATTGACTGGTTGGATCTCCTTGCAGTCCAAGGGACCCTCAAGAGTTTTCTCCAACACCACAGTTCAAAAGCATCAGTTCTTTAGTGCTCAGCTTTCTTTATGGTCCAACTCTCATATCTGTACATGACTATTGGAAAAACCATAGCTTTGACTAGATGGACCTTTGTTGGCAAAGTAATGTCTCTGCTCTTTAGTATGCTGTCTAGGTTGGTCATAGCTTTTCTTCCAAGAAGCAAGCGTCTTTTAATTTCATGGCTGCAGTCACCATCTGCAGTAATTTTGGAGCCCCCCCAAATAAAGTCTGTTACTGTTTCCATTGTTTTCCCACCTATTTGCCATGAAGTGATGGGACCGGATGCCATAATCTTAGTTTTCTGAATGTTGAGTTTTAAGCCAGATTTTTCACTCTCTTCTTTCACTTTCATCAAGAGGCTCTTTAGTTCTTCTCTGCTTTCTGCCATAAGAGTGGTGTTATCTGTGTATCTGAGGTTATTGTTATTGTCATTTCTCCTGGCAATCTTGATTCCAAGCTTGTGCTTCATCCAGCCCAGTGTTTCTCATGATGTACTCTGCATATAAGTTAAATAAGCAGGGTGACAATATACAGCCTTGACATACTCTTCCCGATTTGGAACCAGTCTGTTGTTCCATGTCCAGTTCTAACTGTTGCTTCTTGACCTGCATACAGATTTCTCAAGAGGCAGGTCAGGTAGTCTGGTATTCCCATCTCTTTAAGAATTTTTCACAGTTTGTTGTGATCCATACAGTGTTGCTTTTGAATTGATGCTTTTGAACTGTGGTGTTGGAGAAGACTCTTGAGGGTCCCTTGGACTGCAAGGAGATCCAACCAGTCAATCCTAAAGGAAATCAGTCCTGAATATTCATTGGAAGGACTGATGCTGAAGCTGAAGCTCCAATACTTTGGCCACCTGATGTGAAGAACTGAGTCATTGGAAAAGACCCTGATGCTGGGAAGATTGAAGGCAGGAGGAGAAGGGAACGACAGAGGATGAGATGGTTGCATGGCATCACTGACTTGATGGACATGAATTTGAGTAAGCTCCGGGAGTTGATAATGCACAGGGAAAGCTGGCATTCTGCAGTCCGTGGGGTCGCAAAGAGTTGGACATGATTGAGCGACTGAACTGAACTGAACTGAACTGAATACAGTCAAAGGCTTTGGTATAGTCAATAATGCAGAAGTAGATGTTTTTCTGGAACTCTCTTGCTTTTTTGATGATCCAACGGATGTTGGCAATTTGATCTCTGGTTCCTCTGCCTTTTCTAAATCCAGCTTAAACACCTGGAAGTTCACAGTTCATGTACTGTTAATGCCTGGCTAGGAGAATTTTGAGCAATACTTGGCTAGCATGTGAGATGAGTGCAGTTGTGCGGTAGTTTGAGCATTCTTTGGCATTGCCTTTCTTTGGGGTTGGAAAGAAAACTGACTTTTTCCAGTAGTGTGGCCACTGCTGAGTTTTCCAAATTTGCTGGCATATTGAGTGGAATATTTTCACAGCATCATCTTTTAGGATTTGAAATAGCTCAACTGGAATTCCATCACTTCCACTAGCTTTGTTCATAGTGATGCTTCCTAAGGCCCACTTGCCTTTGCATTCCAAGATGTCTGGCTCTAGGTAAGTGATCACACCATCATGGTTATCTAGATCATGAAGATCTTTATGGTATAGTTCTGTGTATTCTTGCCACCTCTTCTTAATATCTTCTGCTTTTGTTAGGTCCATACCATTTCTGTCCTTTATTGTGCCCATCATTGCATGAAATGTTCCCTTGGTATCTCTAATTTTCTTGAAGAGATCTCGACTTCCCCATCCTATTGTTTTCCTCTATTTCTTTGCTTTGATCGCTGAGGAAGGCTTTCTTATCTCTCCAAGCTATTCTTTGGAACTCTGCATTCAAATTTTCCTTTATAAACCTCTTTTCCTCTGCCCTCTCCCCTCCTCTTCCCCCATAACTCCCTGTCCCTTCTCTCTGCTCTTCTGTTCTCTCCTTTTCTCTTCCCTTCTCTTCTTTCTCTCTCTCTCACACACAAAGTTAACACATGCTGTATTTCCATTCCTACAGTGGAGATTCTGGGGGTGCTGGATAAGACTCACTAACAAAGTACATCCAGATAGAAGATAACAAGAGCTAGAAAGGATCTTAGTAATTGAGTAATTGCCTACACCAGTCCTTTCAATTTACAGAGAAGAAAACCAAGACCCAGGAAGGAAAATAACCTGCCCACTTCCCTAACCTGAGAGGCAGAGCTGGATCTCTAAGATTTCCAGATCACTGCATGGCACTGCTTTCCCTCCCGCCCTGGGTGTGTAATTCTTTCCATGTCTAGAAAGTAGAGGCAGGATGTGAACCAGAGCCTGTCCAGTGTGGAAGAAGGAGACATGCTTGGGATCAAATCCTAACTACACTAGCTACTTTAGTTCTCTGAGCTCAATTTCCCATAATATAAGAGATGAACTTATAGTATTATTGTGAGGATTGAATTACTTCAAGTAAAATCTAACATTATGTTAATAGAAAAATAGTATACAAAAAATAAATCTCAATTATGAATATAGAGGCAAGAATTTGAAATAGATTATTAGGGAATAGAATATAGCATGTGTCAAAAGAAGACTACACGGCGATCAAGCCTGGTATATTGTAGGAATGAAAGGGTGACTCAGTGTCAGGAAACAACACATAATCCTTTACATCAAAAATTAGAGTAAAAGAAAGATATCAGTAGATACTGAAAATGGCATTTTGCAAATGAGATAAGAATTACATTTCTAGTACAGTGCTTGACACACAGGTTCTCAAGCAATGGTAACTTTTGTTAAGAATCATGGAATCATGATTAATCAGCACCAGCTGGGTTATACAAAGACTTTGACTTTTATGAAGATAGCAGTTATTTCTTGGAGTATTTCCTGAGCTAGATTTCAAATAGAAGCCAATCTACTTACCATGTTGAGGAAATAAACATGCTGATTTTATTAGGTTCATCTGATCCCCACACCACCTGCTCTTCAAGTCCAAAGCTATTTTTAATCTCTGTAGGACAGTGTTCCTCCATCTTTAAAGTAGAAATGATAATGTATCTCCATTATAGGTTTGTGGGAATCAAATGAGACAATCAGTGCACAGACTGGGCAGATTGCCTCCATCAGGCAATCACTAAAATGTGCCCATGTCCCCCGAGAGTGGCCTTTAGTTTCAGCCTAATTTCCCTAAATAGTGGTGTGAATGCCTGGGTGGCAGATCTGTAATTCAGGTGAAAATGAAAAGGCAGGCAAGCTTCTTTGGTGGGAATTACTGTGACCTACACTATCTGTAGCTCTGGTGAGACTGTCAGGTCAAATCCAAGGCGAAAGACATTTATGGGCATCTTGAGAGGAATCATCCAAGGAGAAGAAACACTAAAAGTGGAATATATTGAGAGTTTCAGGGAAACAGCAAGAAAAGACTTTGGCTTGGATTAGCACAGTGGGAAAGACTTAAGAAATTACCATTTAAAAGTCATGTCTCCTCCAGAGTGTATAACCTCGGTACTTTTCAAAGAAATGGTTAGTTTCTTACTTATTTAAAAAACTGGGACTATTTTAATACTTACAGAAAAGTAGCAAGAACAGTGTAAAGAATGCCCACATTGCCTCATCCAAGGAATCCACTCATGTTTCATCAAATGCCTTGTAACAAAGGAATCCAGTTTAGAATTGTGGTCACCCTTAATCATCACGTGTCTTTTGTCTCCTTCAAGGTGGAACAGTTCCTCAAATTCACCTTGACATTCATGACTTCAACATGTGCTTTTCTCTTTAAATATGACATTTAAAAATTCCAATTCACAGCGGTGATAATTCCATTAGTAATAAAACTTATTAGTAATGAGGTAGATGCTGGCCAAGTACAAAGCCCATTGTGAAGTGTGACAGTGGAAAATGTACTTGCAGTATCTAGTATTTTCTTATGATTCCTTGATTCCTTTTGGAGGATGACATTTATTTTTTAAAAGAAAACCCACTTTTTAAACACTACAGAACATTTATTTTGTAAAATGTCCTCTAATTTGTGTTTGTCTGAAGTATCCTGACGATTGTATTCAGGCTATGCCTTTTTGGCAGGAATTTTCACAGAAGTGACTCTCTGATCTTCTTGCTGCATCTCATCAAATGACATGCAGTGCTGCGTTTAACCATTACTGATGGTGTTAACTTTGATCACTCCATCAGGGTTCTGGGCTTTTCCACTGTAAAGTTACCCTTTCCCCCCATGTAGTTAATAAGCATTTTTTTTGTGGGGGGATGTTTCAAGACTAATATCTTCTTCCTCATTTGGTTTCACCTGCCTTGCTATTAGCCCACATCGATGGTTCTTGCCTGAATTAATTTTTTACCGTGTGTGTGTGAGCTCAGTCATGGCCAACCCTTTGCCACCCATGGACTGAAGCTCACCAGGCTCCTCTGTCTATAGAGTTTTCCAGGCAAGAATACTGAAACGAGTTGCCGTTTCCTTCTCCAGGGATCTTCCTGACCCAGGAATTGAACCCGTACCTCTTAAGTCTCCTGCATTGGCACACAGGTTCTTTACCACTAGCACCACCTGGGAAGCCCTGATTTTTGCCATCATAGTTGCCAAATGGTGACCTTTTAATTCCATCTTTTCATCTACATTTATTAGTTGGCATTTCGTTGCGAGGAAGAGATTTTACATTTTCCGTCTTTATTTATTGATGTATTTTTATCAAGGTGGGGATATGAGTTCTTAATTTATTCAGTGGCACTCAATCCATTAGTATCCATATTTATTTTGTTACTCAAACTGTCCTCAATTTGGCCGGTGGGAATGCCTTCCAGCTTGACCCTGTGTTCTTCTGATGTGTCCTCGTCATTCTTTGAGGACTTCGAGCATTTTTTAGTACACAATATTCCAGGCTTGTCTTATACGTCTTCTGACTCAGCCCTGAGATGAACCATTTCTTCTGAGGAGACCTGGGCCCATTTAATGAAGAATGTTATTTCGAGACTAAGATCTGGATGCTAGGTACATTTGTTGTAATTTGGCTGTTATTACTTCCAGAGTCTTTCAGTCTCTAATTCAGCGGCTCATTTTAACTTTCTCTTTTTCTGTATTTGTGACTCCCTTCTGTAACAGTGAGAAGCCTGGTTCCCATTATCCTCAAATATTTGCGGATTCATCTACTTCTTCCCATATCTAACCAACCTCCCAGTCTTGCTGGGCTGATAGCCTGCTGGGCTGTTTTCTCACTTGAATCTCAATCCCTCGGGGCTTTCTTCCTCATCCTAGCCTGCCAAATGCATTTTGAACTGAATTATTCAGGAAGGAAGGAAGAGAGAAGCCAAATAAATACAAATATATATTGATATATATATTTTAATAATATCTAATTTGGTTCTGGATATGGAAAGATGGGGATGCTCATGAATAGTCAGGAGAAGTATGAGTGTATGTGTGCGTGTATATATATATAAAACAAAGTTGATTTTATTTTTAAAATTAAATTTATTTATTATTTTTGGCTTTGCTGAAACTTCATTGTTGTGCACAGGCTTTCTCAGATTGCATGGGCTTCTCACTGCGGTGTCTTCTCTTGTTGCAGAGCATGGGCTCCAGAGCACACGCTCAGTCATTGTGGTCTTAGCTGCCCCATGGCATGTGGGATCTTCCCCAACTAGGGAGTGATCCCATTCCTCTACATCAGCTGGCAGATTTTTAACCACTGAACCACCAGGGAAGTCCAGAAGTGTATATCTGTACAATGTTTCTGTTTTAAATATGATGCCCAATTCCTCTTTATTCAGTATAGCCAATCAGACACACACATGCAAAATCATGCCCTTTGACCTAGAAATTTCACTTCTGAGAAATTATCCTATTTCATTGGACAAATGTAATAGACAGTAGTAGTATTTGTTGCTACATTGCACATAATAGCAGAAACCTAAAAATGTGAATGTCAAATAAATTATAGTTTATCAACAGAATGCGTCAGACAGATGTTGTATAGATCTATGTCCTTTGTCATAGAAAATGGCAATAATATATTGTCACGTGAGAAACTGAATTAAAAGGAACAAATATCATACATTCTCTTTGAATACACACACTCTTCATGGGGGAGAATCTCAAAGGCACTTCATGCAACAGTGGGTTTTCCCTAGTTGTGGACTGTTAGATTTTTGTGTTGTTTTATTTAAAATTTTTTGATTAGTGTAAATTCAACAGTGAACATGTTATGAAATTAAGAAAAAAGCCAAAAAAATAATCACAAAACCTAAAACTTGATATTTTATCTGGGGACTTCCTTAATGGTCCAGTGGTTAAGAATCTGTGTTTCCATTGCAGGGGGAACAGGTTTGATTCCTGATCAGGGAACAAAGATCCTGCATGCTGTGCAATGTGGGCAAGAGTTAAAATAAAATAAGGTAAGATAAAATAAAAACATGCCTTTCCCCCAAGTGAATAAGGTCAATAGATAATTGCCAGAGATTAGAATAAAAAAATTTTTTTTTTAAATTTTGTCTGAAAAATTGGCATGCACTCCATAAACTTGTACCAAATCCACACCACCATCCCACTACCCACCAGTGGGCAATAATTACAATTGCGGGGCTCACTGCACAAACATGGAGTGAGAATCAAGGAAATAATAGAACATTGTAAGATAAAAAATGTGACATGCTATTAAGGTTGTTACTGTTGTTACTGTAATTGCTGTTGTTACTATTATTATGATTGGTATTGATTTTAGTTCTTTGTTTTCTAAATTCAGAGGAGAAAATACTAGCCTTTATTTTGGCTGTTTGGAATCCAGACAGGAACCGTTTAGAAAGGCACCTTCTCTGAAGGAGCTTAGAATCCAGTGGAGGTGAGTTCCCAATTCTTTTACATCAGTCAACAGACAGGACCAGGCTATACCCCAGGGCGAGACAGGAGATTGAGTCCACTTTTGCCAGCAATCCAAGACCAGAGAGACTCGTGTGGGCTGGGGAGGCAGGGAAGGTCTCAGGGCACAGTAGCCTATTCTTGGTAGACTCTGTAAATTGTTAATTGCTTTTCAAGTGCTGTGACTGGATTTGTTCACACCTTAGGATGAGTATGAAGTGCAAGTTTAGAAACGAATTAGAAGGATAAAAATGATGCTGAGAATAAAATCCACTTCGTTCATATTTTTAGAGATCCTGCAGAGTTTAACATGCCCTGAAACTCATTTTATCCAAGACAATAATAGCCCCAAGACAGATATATGAAAGAGTGGGTACAGATGTGTCATCTTCTCTGGCTCCCATCCTGGCGTCAGGGAAGGAAAAATATCAACCTCGTGCATATCAGCCCAACCTAAAGGCAAGGGTTTAGTCTCTTTTGCTTATTGATGGATTCCAAGTGTCCAGAACAGTGCCAGGCACACAGCAGGAGCTCAATAAATACTCACTGGATAAATGAATGAACCCTCATTTTTACTTCGATATGCAAAGTATTATAGTTAGATTTCTTTTTCAAACACGTTGTTCACTATTGGACACTAGGAATTGAGTGTGCTTGAGTTTGCTTTCAAACTCAGAAGCCAGATTCCACCAGTGCTTGTCCAAGAAACCACCTGAGATCACAGTGTACAGCCTCAGAGAAACATTAGGCATTTGGCCTGTCTTTTAGGAATCGGATTTTCAAATGCCTTAATTTCCTGACAATTCTTTCCCTTTAGAAAGACTAACTGACTTTCAAGCAGAGCTTCTAATATCTTTCCACAAAAACCCTGGGGGCTGAGGCCAGTTCCAGGCCACATAAATGTTCCAATTTTTCTATCTGTTTTTATCTTTTTCTAAATGGTTATTTATTTATTTATTCCACAAAGAGCTGACTCATTGGAGAAGACCCTGATGCTGGGAAAGATTGAGGGCAGGAGGAGAAGGGGACAACAGAGGGTGAGATTGTTGGAAAACATCACTGACTCAATGGTCATGAGTTTGAGTAAACTCTGGGAGATAGTGAAGGACAGGGAAACTTAGTGAGCTACAGCCCGTGTGGTAGCAAAGAGTCGGATGCAACTGAGCACGCACGCATGCTTTAGGTCACCATCAGGAATCACTTTAGTAGAAGAGAATTTACCTGCTTTATTTGTAGGTTAATACTATTTCTGGAGTTTAGGTTATCTTACCTTCCCAAAAGCTTAGTGGTAGAGATTTAATTACAAAATGGACAATTATGTAAATGACTGAGAACAATCACAGAAAACCATAATCTGCCATCTCCATGATCATAGATTTCCATCCTCTGGATAACCTCCAGTTGCTGGGTGTGCAAGCTCATTGTTTCAGCTCTGTTCCATGCCCTCTAGTAAACTGTTCTTCAGTGACCCCAATGGGATGGTTTGTTAAAATGAATGGTGTTTTAAAACTTCTATCCAGATGAGTTATGCCATTTGGATTCTTCTTTTATTTCTTTGCTCTTTATTTATTATTATTATTTTTTTACTTTACAATACTGTATTGGTTTTGCCATACATTGACATAAATCCGCCACAGGTATACATGAGTTCCCAATCCTGAACCCCCCTCCCACCACCCTCCCCATATCATCTCTCTGGGTCATCCCAGTGCACCACCCCCAAGCATCCTGTATCCTGTATCAAACCTAGACTGGCGATTCATTTCTTACATGATAGTATACATGTTTCAATGCCATTCTCCCAAATCATCCCACCCTCTCCCTCTCCCACAGAGTCCAAAATTCTGTTCTATACATCTGTGTCTCTTTTGCTGTCTCACGAATGTAGACTCCCAGATAAACAATCTGTGGTTGCATTATATGTCATATTGCTTCGGGTCTCTTTACACCTCTGATGAGCATGAGCATTTCTTAGTCTAAGCCAAGAATCCTCAGTGTTTTTATCATGACTATAATTCTGAAACGGTATCGACCGAGTTTAGGAATGCAGTACATACAGGTTCAACCAAGTATTGATTACCTCCTAACAGGTAGTAACGAATGCATTAAACACTGGAGAGCTCAGCTGAGTCAAACAGATAAAAATACTGGTAGCAGATGGTGTCTGCGACACACCGAAGCCTAGGGTAATCTTGGTTCCATCAGCCAGCTTTTGTGGCTCTTTGTCAGCTAAGTGGCTTCAGGCTGCCAGAGACTACTTGGCCTCTGCTCTGCAAAGACCAGAAGTGTCTGGGAATATATATTGCCCAGCTTTTGACCAGTGAAAAGGAGTACATCAAGGCTGTATATTGTCACCCTGCTCATTTAACTTAAATGCAGAATACATCATAAGAAAGGCTGGGCTGGAAGAAGCACAAGCTGGAATCAAGATTGCCAGGAGAAATATCAATAACCTCAGATATGCAGATGACACCACCCTTATGGCAGAAAGTGAAGAGGAACTCAAAAGCCTCTTGATGAAAGTGATAGAGGAGAGTGAAAAAGTTGGCTTAAAGCTCAACATTCAGAAAACTAAGATCATGGCATCTGGTCCCATCCCTTCATGGGAAATAGATGGGGAAACAGTGGAAATAGTGTCAGACTTTATTTTTTGTGCTCCAAAATCACTGCAGATGGTGACTGCAGCCATGAAATTAAAAGACACTTACTCCTTGGAAAGAAAGTTATGATCAACCTAGATAGCATATTCAAAAGCAGAGACATTACTTTGCTGACTAAGGTCCATCTACTCAAGGCTATGGCTTTTCCTGTGGTCATGTATGGATGTGAGAGTTGGACTGTGAAGAAAGCTGAGCACTGAAGAATTGATGTTTTTGAACTGTGGTGTTGGAAAAGACTCCTAAGAGTCCCTTGGACTGCAAGGAGATCCAACCAGTCTATCCTAAAGGAGACCAGTCCTGGGTGTTCACTGGAAGGACTGATGCTGAAGCTGAAACTCCATACTTTGGCTACCTGATACGAAAGGTTGATTCATTAGAAAAGACCCTGATTGTGGGAGGGATTGGGGGCAGGAGGAGAAAGGGACGACAGAGGATGAGATGGCTGGATGGTATCACCTACTCAATGCACATGAGTTTGGGTGGACTCTGGGAGTTGGTGGCCTCAGGGAGGCCTGGCGTGCTGCAATTCATGGGGTCTAAAAGAGTCGGGCACGACTGAGTGACTGAACTGAACTGAAGAAGGTGGAGGATAAATAATTCAGCCCCCTTGTCCTCTGACTGGGACAACTCAGGGGTAACCCATGCTGTCTCCCCTGTAACACTGACACTGACTTCCTCTCATTGCTAGATATTGACTCCTTGCTAAACTTCCTTCTCTTCCCTTTTCTATACTCTCAAGCCCCTATTGTTTTGTTTTGTTTTGTTTTTCCTTTTCTGGAAATACTTCCTAATAAACCAATTTCAGGAGACTCTTTGCATCAGGGTCTGCTTCTGGGGAGTCCAACTTATGACAATATTGTAATCGAGCTGCAGCATGCGTGCTCACTCATGTCCACCTCTTCATGACCCCATGGACTGTAGCCCACCAGGCTCCTCTGTCCATGGGATTTTCCCAACAAGAGTACTGGAGTGGCTTGCCATGACCTCCTTCACGGGAGCTTCCCAACCCAGGGATCAAACTCCCCTCTTCTGGGTCTCCTGCATTGGTAGGTGGGTTTTTTTTTTTTTTTTTTTTTAAACCACTGAACTGGATACATGGTCCTAAAAATTGACTGCTAGTTGCCTATCATTGATCCAAGTGGGCCTTCAATAGAAACTTGTAAGATTTGTACAGCTGACTCAACAGATTGATAGATGCTAAAGCTCCCGCTACTGGGACTTCGCTGGTGGGCCACTGGTTAAGACTTCACCTTCCAGGGCAGGGGGTGCAGGTTTGATCCCTGGTTGGAAGCTAAGTTCGCTTGTGCCTCATGACCAAAACATAAAACAGAAGCAATATTGTAACAAATCCAATCAAGACTTGAAAATAAAGCTTTCACTACACAAATGCTCTTTCCTTATTTTCAACTCTTAATATCACCCCCTCAGATTCATCGGGGTCTAAAACAGGCCCTCATAGCTACATTATCTCCATTTTGGCCCCTTGTTAGTTTCATTTATGGCACTTGCCACAGTCTGTAATTATCGCATGCCTTTGTTTCTTCTTTGATTTTGCCTCTCCTCACCCCTAGACTAAAACTCTCATCAGGTCAGGGTCCTTGTCTGTCTGATTTCCTTCCATCTGCTCTGAGGTAAGCTCAGCACTCAGCAACAGTTTATCGAATGAATGGAAACCACCCCCGTATTCCCCACATTGTGTCCACCAAGACTGACCTTTGCTCAGGTTGCAGACTGCTTGTGTATGTTCAGGACTTACAAGAAATTAGTAGAGGTCGACTCTACAGAAATTTTGGAATACCCACCTGTCCCTAGAAAGGAAAACAGATGAAGCATATGTATTTATAGGGATTGTTTACCCTGGGACTCACCAGGCAGTAAACAGATTGTGCCTGACAAGTCTTCGTGAAGGGTGTGGAAGTTTTGAAGTCAAAGTGTTGCTGGCGTTGATTTGGTTCTTGGAAAACACAAGTCCTCTTTTCCCCTGAGCGCTTCTGATGACTGTGCCTCGTGAGAGAATCTGAATCAGATTCTCTCAAGCAACACTTATGCCAGGAAGGGCAATTTTTTTGTGGGCTGTCCATGAATACTTTGGGGGGAAGTTAGGACCTCTCCGAAGTTGTAAAGATGACTTCTGAAATCTTCCACCCACTTAGACAGAAGGGCTACAGCAGAACTTCTCAAAATGGGCCCCGTAGAACACAACTGCTGTAGTATATTAAGAGGCGTGCATGGAAATGAAAGCCTATGTAGATGCAAAATACTGGGCTGGCCAGAAACTTTGGGTTTTCCTGTAAGTTGTTGTTGTTCAGTAGCTCAGTTGTGTCCAACTCTTTGTGACCCCATGGACTGCAGCACGCCAGGATTCCCCTTTCCTTCACCGTTTCCCAGAACTTGCTCAAACTCATGTCTGTTGAGTCAGTGATGCCATCCAAACATCTCATCCTCTGTCACCCCCTTCTCCTCCTGCCCTCAATCTTTCCCAACATCAGGGTCTTTTACAGTGAGTCAGTTCTTCGAGTCAGGTGGCCAAAGTACTGGAGCTTCAGCATCAGTCCCGTAAGATGTAATGGAAAAACTTGAATGAACTTTTTGGGCAACCTGTATATTGTGGAAAGAGCCTTTAATATGCTTGTATATTTTGTTTGTGACTGCGAAACTCATGTGACCATACCAGATTTTCTCCAGGAATTATCACATATGCAATGCTGCATGAGGCATGGTCCGGGTCTTCGTGGCTGTGTTTCCCCATGCTTCTGATCTGCAGGAAGTCCTCATCTTCTTCCACACAGATCACCTCTAGAGCCTTTTCTACGATTCTCTGTTTTTGAATCTTACACCCTTTCTCAAATCAGGGTATCTATCTGTCTCTAAACATTCTGCCAACTTTCTCAATGGTTCTGGTTTGCAAACCATTGCAAAACTTAATGGCTTTCAACAGCAGCCATCATTTCTGTAGCTCATAATCTTCCATTTGGGCAGCACCTAGCAGGGAAGGCTCATCTCTGTCCCCTGAAGCCTCTACTGGGAGGTTCTGCTGGAGGATCTGCTTTTGAGATCAGTTTACTCACATGTTTGAAAGTTGGTGCTGGCTGGTGGCTGAGACCTCGGCCAGGGCTGGCAGGAGGAATACCCATAAGCGGCCTCTCCCTGTGCTTGCTTGGTTTCTTCACAGTATGGCCAGTGGAATCCAAGACTGAGTGTTCAGAGACACAGGAAGTAAAGTCTGGACTTCTTAAGGCCTGAGCCGGGACACAACTCAGTTTCAAGTCCTTGGTGTTCTACTGCTCAGATGTCACAAAACTCAGATTCTTTGACAGATGAAAGGAGTGACAGAGATTTGGGGTGTGTGTGTGTGTGTTTAAATGCCTGTAGCAGCTCTGTGAGGGTTTCCCTGGTGGTTCAGTGGTAAAGAATCCGCCTGGTAATGCAGAAGACTGGAGTTCCATCCCTAGAATGGAATGGCTATCCACTCCAGCATTCTTGCTTGGGAAATCTCATGGACAGAGGAGCCTGGTGGGCTACAGTCCGTGGGGGTCACAAAGAGTCAGACACAACCGAGGGACTGAACGACAGCACAGCTCCGTGAATTTGCTCTTCTAATTCTGCATCTGATGTGATTTCTCTCCCACCCCTACTCTGCCACCTAGAAAACTACTGATTCTCCAAGACTCAGATCCACTTCCTCTATAGAAGTGCTCTTGTGTATTTTTCCTTAGCATGGTGTTTTTATCGCTAGCCTCATATTTATCGCATGTTAACATTGGTTGTCTTAGAGGGTGATAAGATATTCTTTGCATGTGTGCTGGGTTGCTTCAGTCGGGTCCAACCCTTTGTGGCCTCATGGACTGTAGCCCACCAGACTCCCCCATCCATGGGATTCTCCAGGCAAGAATACTGGAGTGGGTTGCAGTGCCCTCCTCTAGGGGATCTTCCTGACCCAGGGATCGAACCCTTGTCTCTTACGTCTCCTGCATTGGTAGACAGGTTCTTTACCACTAGCGCCACCTGGGAAGCCCTCAATAAGATATCCTATTCATTCTTTATTCTAGTTCCTGGCATAAGGCTTGTGATGAACTAATTTTCCCAATAAACTGTTATCCTAACAGCTACCATTTCATAAATGTTTTCTGTTTAATAGATGCTAAAATATGTCCTTTACAAATATTATCTTATTGAATCCTCACAAGTGGGAAACCATAATTATTTCTATTGTACAAACAAAGAAACTAAATCATAGTAAAATTTCCAATGCCTCACAGACTGTAAATGGCAGAACTAGGATTCAAGTTCAAGTTCAAAGTCCATGTTCATAAATAATATGTTCTTATTTGAATACCTGAATAGTGAGTCAGTTAAAGTAGCCACTTCCATCTACTCAGCATTGAAAAAAACCAAACAATGCTCTCAAACAGTTGATCTGCAGACTCCACTGCAGTGTTTTAGGATAATTACATTTCATTCCTACAAACCACTATCTGTTGTTCTAAAGGATCAAAATAGTTAAGGAACTATTTTGTGGAAAGGAGACTGGGGCTTGTTTTTGTAGCTCATGATGGCAAAATTAGAAGTAATAAAAGGAAGATATGAAAAAGAGGCAGGTTTTTTTCAAGATAAGGAAAAACTTTTAAAGTATTAAGATGGAATACTTAATCATACTTGATCATAGATGGAATGCATTGATGTGAAGATGCTGAGTTCCCCGTCATGGCAGGGATCCAAGAATATTGTGCCTGATCACTGGGTTGTTTCAGAGACATGGACTGGGTATCCGTAATGGATATGCTGTTTTTGTTCCTCCTTATCCCTTCACCCTTCTCCTGGGAATTATATCAGAATTTTCCTTTGACACATACTCTCTCCCTCAGTTTCAACTAATGTGTTTTAGGTCAAGTTTGCTGCTGCTGCTGCTAAGTCGCTTCAGTCGTGTCCGACTCTGTGCGACCCCATAGACGGCAGCCCACCAGGCTCCTCCGTCCCTGGGATTCTCCAGGCAAGAACACTGGAGTGGGTTGCCATTTCCTTCTCCAATGCATGAAAGTGAAAAGTGAAAGTGACGTTGCTCAGTCGTGTCCTACTCTTCGCGACCCCATGGACTGCAGCCCACCAAGCTCCTCTGCCCATGGGGTTTTCCAGGCAAGAGTACTGGAGTCGGGTGCCATTGCCTTCTCCTAGGTCAAGTTTAGGTGGAGTCAAATCTATCCCTGCTCCTAGAGTGACCAACTGACAGGCCTCTCCAATCAAAGTTTTTTCATATTTCTTGCCACACTGATTACTTTAGTGATGAGTAATGATGAAGTCGCATTGCAGGCCGATTCTTTACCAGCTGAGCCACCGGGGAAGCCCAGTGATGAAGTCATAGCCGCTGATCCATTCAACCATTTATTCAACAATATGTAGATTAAACTTTTCTTTCAAATTTTGAAGGATTCCTCCCACCCTCCCTCCAATAAGTATTTATCAAGCAAAAAAGAAAAAATCATGAAGGATTCACCTTATAGGAATTGTCCTCCCATGGCAAACAACTATAAGCTAAGCTAAAACATCTAAAACAACTCTCTTCAGACATTCTTTTTAAACATTTTTATTTATTATTTTTAAATTTTTGTCTGTGCTGGTTCTTCATTGCTGTGTGGGATCTCTCGTTGCAGCGAGTGGGGGCTACTCTCTAGTTGCAGTGTGCAGGCTTCTCACTGAAGCGGCTTCTCTTGTTGCAGAGCATGGGCTTTAGGGCACATAGAATTCAGTAGTTGTGGCACGTGGGCTCAGTAGCTGTGGCTCCCAGGCTCTAGAGCACAGGCTCAAAACTTAATGGCTTTCAACAGCAGCCATCATTTCTGTAGCTCATAATCTTCCATTTGGGCAGCACCTAGCAGGGAAGGCTCATCTCTGTCCCCTGAAGCCTCTACTGGGAGGTTCTGCTGGAGGATCTGCTTTTGAGATCAGTTTACTCACATGTTTGAAAGTTGGTGCTGGCTGGTGGCTGAGACCTCGGCCAGGGCTGGCAGGAGGAATACCCATAAGCGGCCTCTCCCTGTGCTTGCTTGGTTTCTTCACAGTATGGCCAGTGGAATCCAAGACTGAGTGTTCAGAGACACAGGAAGTAAAGTCTGGACTTCTTAAGGCCTGAGCCGGGACACAACTCAGTTTCAAGTCCTTGGTGTTCTACTGCTCAGATGTCACAAAACTCAGATTCTTTGACAGATGAAAGGAGTGACAGAGATTTGGGGTGTGTGTGTGTGTGTTTAAATGCCTGTAGCAGCTCTGTGAGGGTTTCCCTGGTGGTTCAGTGGTAAAGAATCCGCCTGGTAATGCAGAAGACTGGAGTTCCATCCCTAGAATGGAATGGCTATCCACTCCAGCATTCTTGCTTGGGAAATCTCATGGACAGAGGAGCCTGGTGGGCTACAGTCCGTGGGGGTCACAAAGAGTCGGACACAACCGAGGGACTGAACGACAGCACAGCTCCGTGGATTTGCTCTTCTAATTCTGCATCTGATGTGATTTCTCTCCCACCCCTACTCTGCCACCTAGAAAACTACTAATTCTCCAAGACTCAGCTCCACTTCCTCTGTAGAAGTGCTCTTGTGTATTTTTCCTTAGCATGGTGTTTTTATCGCTAGCCTCATATTTATCGCATGTTAACATTGGTTGTCTTAGAGGGTGATAAGATATTCTCTGCATGTGTGCTGGGTTGCTTCAGTCGGGTCCAACCCTTTGTGGCCTCATGGACTGTAGCCCACCAGGCTCCCCCATCCCTGGGATTCTCCAGGCAAGAATACTGGAGTGGGTTGCTGTGCCCTCCTCTAGGGGATCTTCCTGACCCAGGGATCGAACCCTTGTCTCTTACGTCTCCTGCATTGGTAGACAGGTTCTTTACCACTAGCGCCACCTGGGAAGCCCTCAATAAGATATCCTATTCATCCTTTATTCTAGTTCCTGGCATAAGGCCTGTGATGAATTAATTTTCCCAATAAACTGTTATCCTAACAGCTACCATTTCATAAATGTTTTCTTAGTACTGTTTTCTTAGTACTGTTTAATAGATGCTAAAATACGTCCTTTACAAATATTATCTTATTGAATCCTCACAAGTGGGAAACCATAATTATTTCTATTGTACAAACGAAGAAACTAAATCATAATAAAATTTCCACTGCCCCACAGACTGTATATGGCAGAACCAGGATTCAAGTTCAAGTTCAAAGTCCATGTTCATAAATAATATGTTCTTATTTGAATACTTGAATAGTGAGTCAGTTAAAGTAGCCACTTGCATCTACTCAGCATTGAAAAAACCAAACAATGCTCTCACATAGTTGATCTGCAGACTCCACTGCAGTGTTTTAGGATAATTACATTTCATTCCTACAAACCACTATCTATTGTTCTAAAGGATCAAAATAGTTAAGGAACTATTATGTGGAAAGGAGACTTGGGCTTGTTTTTGTAGCTCAAAATGGCAAAATTAGAAGTAATAAAAGGAAGATATGAAAAAGAGGCAGATTTTTTTCAACATAAGGACAAACTTTTAAAGTATTAAGATGGAATACTTAATCATACTTGATCATAAATGGAATGCATTGATGTGGAGGTGCTGAGTTCCCTGTCATGGCAGGGATCCAAGAATATTGTGCCTGATCACTGGGTTGTTTCAGAGACATGGACTGGGTATCTGTAATGGATATGCTGTTTTTCTTCTTCCTTATCCCTTCACCCTTCTCCTGGGAATTATATCAGAATTTTCCTTTGACACATACTCTCTCCCTCAGTTTCAACTAATGTGTTTTAGGTCAAGTTTGCTGCTGCTGCTGCTAAGTCGCTTCAGTCGTGTCCGACTCTGTGCGACCCCATAGACGGCAGCCCACCAGGCTCCTCCGTCCCTGGGATTCTCCAGGCAAGAACACTGGAGTGGGTTGCCATTTCCTTCTCCAATGCATGAAAGTGAAAAGTGAAAGTGACGTTGCTCAGTCGTGTCCTACTCTTCGCGACCCCATGGACTGCAGCCCACCAAGCTCCTCTGCCCATGGGGTTTTCCAGGCAAGAGTACTGGAGTCGGGTGCCATTGCCTTCTCCTAGGTCAAGTTTAGGTGGAGTCAAATCTATCCCTGCTCCTAGAGTGACCAACTGACAGGCCTCTCCAATCAAAGTTTTTTCATATTTCTTGCCACACTGATTACTTTAGTGATGAGTAATGATGAAGTCGCATTGCAGGCCGATTCTTTACCAGCTGAGCCACCGGGGAAGCCCAGTGATGAAGTCATAGCCGCTGATCCATTCAACCATTTATTCAACAATATGTAGATTAAACTTTTCTTTCAAATTTTGAAGGATTCCTCCCACCCTCCCTCCAATAAGTATTTATCAAGCAAAAAAGAAAAAATCATGAAGGATTCACCTTATAGGAATTGTCCTCCCATGGCAAACAACTATAAGCTAAGCTAAAACATCTAAAACAACTCTCTTCAGACATTCTTTTTAAACATTTTTATTTATTATTTTTAAATTTTTGTCTGTGCTGGTTCTTCATTGCTGTGTGGGATCTCTCGTTGCAGCGAGTGGGGGCTACTCTCTAGTTGCAGTGTGCAGGCTTCTCACTGAAGCGGCTTCTCTTGTTGCAGAGCATGGGCTTTAGGGCACATAGAATTCAGTAGTTGTGGCACGTGGGCTCAGTAGCTGTGGCTCCCAGGCTCTAGAGCACAGGCTCTATAGTTGTGGTGCATGGGCTTAGCTGCTTTACAGCACATGGGATCTTCCTGGATCAAACTTGTGTCTCCTACATTGGCAGGGGGATTCTTTCTTTACCAGTGGGCCCCCAGGGAAGTCCCAGACATTCTGTTTATGCAGTACAGGGATGTCATCTCTGAGAGACAGAAAATGAAAGAGGAGAGCTGTATGATTCGTCCAGATAACTGGTTGGAGGCAGTTTCCGGGACACCATCCAGGAAAAGAGAGAGGGTGAAGAGAAGACTGCAATCTTGCTGAGTTGAGAAGGCTTAGGTTGGAATCTGAGGATGCCAAGTCAGCGAGAATTTGTGTGACAGATTTCTGGAGAGGAGGAGCCTGTGCAAAGAAAGAGTTCCAGAAATCTGCCTAAGAGTTCCCTTGTGTTTGGCTGAAAACCTATCTAGGCATGTATAAGATGAAACTCTGCACGGTTTAGCTTGTCTTGCAGATTTGCTTCTGGTATTGACTATGTCTTTTAAAGTTTATCAGTTTTAAAATGCATCAGCCAGGGATTTATTTCAGTGGTTCCCTGTTTCAATGTTTTTTTGCCATAGCTGGATAGTGATTAATCTTAGTAAGGATATTAGTGGCTCACTAGCTTTACAGTTGGTATATTCAAAGTTCAATATTGCTAATGTTATTTATTATTATAATATTTAATGCTAGTTTTATGTGAAATAATATTAAACAGCATAACAGAGGGAATGCCAACAGCAACAAAAAAGAAAGCAACAAGAAACCAACAATGAAAGATGTGAAAACATTTTCTCCTAAAATGTTACCCAGTGATGTAACAAGGATTGCAACTTCTAACAGTTTGTTGGAAGACAGTTCTCCAAGGGTCTCTTATATTTCTTATATGTCTTGCAAGCAGAGGCACTGGTTGTTTTTATTCTGGGCCAACTTTTCAAGGATGTCTTTATTTTAATTAAAAAAATTTTTTTTGACTGTGCCACGCAGCTTATGGGATCTTAGTTCCCCAACTTTGGATTGTGCCCCTTTGCCCTGAAAGTATTTAATCTTAACCACTAGACCGCCAGGGAAGTCCCCCAAGGATGTTTGTAAAGCAAACAGACTTGACTGGTAGAGCATCTCCTGGGACAAAGGACAGGTGCATTTTCAGCCTTGGATGATGGAGACAATGTCTTCCTCTGAAGCATAGCAGGTGTCCTCACCTGTCTTGTCCCCACTGGACTGTGAGCTCCTAGAAGGCAGATTCTGTCTTCTGCATCTTGACATCTCCAGTGCTCATCTCAGGGCCCCGAACAAGGTAAGTCTTCAGTCTGCTCAAAAATAAGCAAATCAGGCCAGGGACTTGTCTAGCTGTCTGTTCTCACTGAAAAAGGAAGGAGTAAAAACCCAGGTACTTTTCTTGATACTGTACATATGTTAATTCTCATAATCCTTATGGTACCTTAATGAGGTACAAACAATTATTGTTTTTTATTATCAAGATAGGCAGTAGAGGGGATTTGCCTGGTGGTCCAGTGGCTAAAAGTTCACCTTCTAATGCAGGGAGTGCGGGTTTGATCCCTGGTTGGGGAACTGAGATCCCACATGCCTTGTGGCCAAAAAAGCAAAATATAAAACAGAAGCAATATTGTAACAGATTCAATCAAGACTTTAAAAATGATCCACATCCAAAAAAAAAAAAAAAAAAAAAACAAACCCAGATGGGCCATAGAGGACATGTTATGTATATGGAATCTGGAGCCAGACTGCCTGGATTTGGATTCTTGCTCTGTTACTTCAAGCTGTGTGACTGGGGCAAGTGGCTTAACCTCACCAGGCTCCTAGCTTCCTATCTGAAAAACAGGCATCATGAGAATAAGATTGGATTGTTGGGAGAGTTCAGTGAATTAAACTAATGCAAACTGTTGGCACACAGACTTGCACAAGTGTGAGCAGACAGAACACACTCATATAGGCTTTACAGGTTAGACAGCTGAGACCTAGGAGAGGTGAACCACTTGCCCAATGCCACAAGGCAAAAAGTGGTATAACCAGGATTTGGACAACGATAGACTGATTCTGTGATGCTGAATGATTTCCCTTGGAAACAAACTGAGATCATTCTGTCTTTTTTTGAGATTGTACCTAAGCACTGCATCTCGGACTCTTTTGTTGACTATGCTGCTGCTAAGTCACTTCAGTCGTGTCCGATTCTGTGCGACCCCACAGACAGCAGCCCACCAGGCTCCCCCGTCCCTGAGATTCTCCAGGCAAGAACACTGGAGTGGGTTGCCATTTCCTTCTCCAATGCATGAAAGTGAAAAGTGGAAGTGAAGTCGCTCAGTCGTGTCCGACCCTCAGCGACCCCATGGACTGCAGCCCTCCAGGCTCCTCCGTCCATGGGATTTTCCAGGCAAGAGTACTGGAGTGGGGTGCCATTGCCTTCTCCTTTGTTGACTATGAGGGCTGTTCTATTTCTCAACCCTGAATATTCACTGGAAGGACTGATGCTGAAACTGAAGCTCCAATACTTTGACCACCTGATACGAAGAGCCAGTTCATTCAAAAAGACCCCGATGCTGGGAAAGATTGAAGGCAGAAAGAGAAGGGGACGACAGAGGATGAGATGGTTGGATGGCATCACCGACTCGATGGACATGAGTTTGAGCAAATCCTGGGAGATAGTGAAGAACAGGGAAGCCTGGCATGCTGCAGTCCATGGGGTCGCAAAGAGTTGGACACCACTTAGTGACTGAGAAACAGCAACAACAGACTGATTTTAGAGGCTTCCCTCATGACCACTAGTCTACTTTCTCTGTTCTGAACTCTAAATTTAATAGATTAGTCAGCTGTCACCTGGCTAAGAAGAGATGAGCCTCTAACTGGGTCTCCTCCCGCCTTTACCTGGCTGGTGCCCCAGCCGGGGGCCTACAGGTCCCTGTCTGCCTGTGGGGCTGGTGACAGCAGGTGGGGCTTGACCCAGACTCAGTGCAGCAACGCTGCACCTCACAGGTATTCCTGGAGCCCCACCTATACCAGCTACTCAAGAAGAATATCTGTGAGGGGAGGGGGCTTCCCTGACCTGGATACTCCCCAGAATGTTCCAGACACTTCCTGGGAGCCCCAGCCAGGGCCTTGCATGACCCACAGCTCTGATTGGGCGAACCAATGATTTCAGCCCCTGGAACAGGGCCTGGCACACGGCAGGTTCTCAGTTTGAATGAGGGTAGAAACCTCAGGTTTTGGAGTCATGGAGTGTTAGAATGGATGGAATGTAAAGTGACTTGCCGCTCCCTTTTTAAAATAATTGTATTTATTGAGTTTTGACTGTGCTGAGTCGTCATGACTGTTGGGCTTTTCCCTATTGCAGTGAATGGGGACTCCTCTCTAGTTGCGGTGAGCGGGCTTCTCATTGTGGTGATGTCTCTTAATGGAGAGCACGGGCTCTAGAGCACACGGGCTTCAGTAGTCGTGGCTCCCGGGCTGAAGGGCTCAGCTCAGTAGTGACACGTAGTCATAGTTGCTCCATGGCATGTGGGATCTTCCTGGATCAGGGATCAAACCCGCACATCCTAGGTTTGGCAGGTGGATTCTTCACCACTGAGCCACCAGGGAAGCCCTCTTGTAACGCCTTTCTAAAGTTCTCCTTCTGAGCTGCCCATATTCCAGGATTATCTCTCTATTCAGTGGGCCAGTAGAATTACGCCAGGAGAAACAGAAATTCCTCCTCCATTTCTCCTCTTTCTTTCTTTTTTCCCTTCCTCCCAGCCAGGAAGCCACACATCTAATGTTCTGGTGGTAGATCTTTAACCAACTATATCTCCAGAAGAAAAGAGACCAGTTTCATAGTGCTTGCCAATAATTCCTGTCGTGTCAATATTCCTGGCTGATTCCAAGTTCCCGACATGACATCATTGCATGCAGAGTTGGGAAAAGATGATACTCTCAGCTCTGAGCCAGTGCAAGCCATCTCAAGCCTTCACTGCAAATGTAGGACTGTGACTCCAGGCTTTGAAGACTCAGCAATCTGATGCAGGTTCTGAATCCATATTTGTTAGCTGTCCGACCTTGGGCAAATTGCTTAATCTTTCATGCCTCACAGTATCCTTATCTGTAAGATGGGAATAATAAAATTATGCATGTCGAGGAGCTGTTTCGAAGAGCAGTCTGCCAAGTGAATACAGAGGACATAGCTCAAAGGCTTGTCTGGCATGTCTAAGTACCCCATGCAAGGTAGCTACTGTTAGTTAATAATACAATATATTAAAATCACACAATATAGCAATTTCTCCCCCTCCTTGCTAAATACTGCAACAGACTAGCAGTAAAATCCAAAGCTCCCCAGCCTGGTGAGAAGTCTGGATGGTTCCTTGTGTTGCAGTCACAAATTTGGAGTAAAGGTAAATGCTGAAGTAGCAAAGCGGGTGCCCAGCCTTTGAGGAACCGAGTGGCTGGAAAGAAAGAATTACAGCCAAGATGAAATGACCTTCTCTTCTTTGCTCAAAATAGATTTCTGGCCAGGAGGCATTCTTCCATGATCCCTTAACAGCTTTCAGGAAAATAGATAATCGAGGCCATAAAGCACACTGCATTCTGATACATGATGTAACTTATAAATGAAAGCTCCATCTTTCTGATCCTGCCAGCCAAGAAGGAAAGAGAATGATGCTTCCTGAGTGAGGACAGGCTAGATCACAGAATGCTTCCCACAGCTAGTGACCTGCATGTGTTTGTAACCATGCTGAGGCCTTGTCCAATGTCTGGCATGTAGGTAGAACTAGAGAAATACCTGCAAAGTCAACAGAAAGATGTATTGAGTACTTACTTGGTACCAGGCATTGTGCTCAGCGTGGGGACCCAGAGATAAAGAGAACACACGTGTGACCCCTCAGAACTCACTGTTGAGTGGAAAAGAAAGACGCATAACTAAACAACTGTCACTTCATAATAAATAAACTAAGGCTCAGATTTAAAAACTTGCTGAACTCACAAAGTTGTTCAACTCAGAAGCTCCCATCCTTGGCTTGTGCACAGAACCTTGTCTCTGTGCACAAACGAGACGTAACAGATGACAAAACGGGGGTAACAGATGCCTCCTTTGCAGGGCTGAAGACAAGCTTCATTCATTCCTAGACTAACTTCTAAGACAATCTGATGATGCCTGTAGTGTGTTCCGCCTGCACCAGCCCACAGCAGCTCCTCATTATGTGATGTTCTTAAGAAAAGTTGAAAGTGTTAGTTGCTCAGTCATGTCCAACTCTTTGCAACCCCCTGGACTGTAGCCTGCCAGGCTCCTCTGTCCATGGAATTCTCCAGGCAAGAATACTGGAGTGGGTTGCCATTGACTTCTCGAGGGGATCTTCCCGATCCAGTGATTGAACCCAGCTCTCCTGCATTGCAGGCACATTCTTTACCGTCTGCGCACTGGGGAAGCCCTTTGAAAAGTTGCTCCGGGTTTAATCTGTCCCCAGCCACTGTCTGAGTTGGGGAGGCCTCATGGTGTCTGGCTCCCCAGCCTCTGCCCCACCAGGACACTCCTTCTCCTCTCACATCCTGACTGCCTTTCTGTGGTCATTCCAAGTCAAAAGAAAATGACAGTCGGCCCTCATGTCAGGGCTATGACAGCTGGGGCTGTATCTTTTCATCTCTGTTTCTCCAGAAGGGTCTGGGACAGGGCATTTATTCAACATAAATAGCTGCGGAACTGAACTGTGCACATTTTCAGTCTCATGGGTCCTCTCACTACCACTTTCCTCACTTCTGTGAGCATGTAAACAAGATACCATCTCGTCCTCACGTTGGGTCTGAGCGGTGGACCATCTCACCCCTTATTTTACATCTGAGTAAACAAAGGTTCAGGGAAGGGGGATGGGGAATTGGTTGTCTCGCACGAGAAGGCTCTGGAAGCACCGTTCGTCCTGTGGGTGGCAGAAGTCATTTGGCAGGGATAGGGGTGCGGAGCCCACCTCCAAACCCACTCTGAGCTTTGCCGCTTTACCCACTTCTGTGGTCTCCCAGCTAAATTGCTGCAATATGTTCTCCTTGGCACCAGCCCTGAAGACCACCCAAGCGTTGAGGCAAATGCAAAACGCAGCCCCCGATCCTCGGCCCAGAGTGGGTGTGTCTTGGAGCCAAGCGTGCACTGTGGTCTCCTGGCGCCGGGTTCCTGCCCAGGTGACCTCCAAACAAGTGGAGCCCATAACATGCTGGGGGATGGGGGAAGTGGTTGCAGAAGCTGCGGGGGACCCAGACAGTGGCAGTGCCCACAGACGGAGGACCCTTATCCCCTCCTGGCGTTGATAGGGGTGTCTGGGTTCATGGGAACCCAAGTGGGCCCCACTTCATGCAGCTGGTGCCTTTCTGCAGAACTGGGTGAGAAAATGAATTCTTGCAAGTCAGAAACTTTTTTTTTGGACTTCTGAAAAATTGGAGTATGATTACAATATTGTTAGTCTCTGTTGTGAATCAGCTGTACATATACACATATTCCCTCCCCCTTGGACCTCCCACCCCTGTTCCCCACATCTAGGTCATCACAGGGCACGGAGCTGAGCTCCCTCTGCTATACGGCGACTTCCCACTGGCTATCTGTTTCACACGTGCTAGTGTATTTATGGGAGCAGGCAATGGCACCCCACTCCAGTACTCTTGCCTGGAGAATCCCGTGGACGGAGGAGCCTGGTAGGCTGCAGACCATGGGGTCGCGAAGAGTCGGACACGACTGAGCGACTTCCCTTTCACTTTTCACGCATTGGAGAAGGAAATGGCAACCCACTCCAGTGTTCTTGCCTGGAGAATCCCAGGGACGGGGGAGCCTGGTGGGCTGCCGTCTATGGGGTCACACAGAGTCGGACACGACTGAAGTGACTTAGCAGTAGCAGCAGTATATTTATGTCAAACCTAATCTCCCGATTCATCCCACCCTCCTCCCCTTCCCACCGTGTCCCCACATCCGCTCTCTACATCTGCATCTTTATTCCTTCCCCGGAACTAGGTTCATCTGTACCATTTTTATAGATTCCACATACCTGTGTTAATATACAATGTTTGTTTTTTCTTCAAGTCAGAAACGTTTATATAATGATGACAGCATGTACTTTTTAAGATATGATCTTACAGCCTTTAGTAGAGAGCTCTAGCCCTAACACACACTCTATAAATCCTGATGTGTGCATTTTCAATTTGCTTTGTGCTCCATTCCCTTGCACCCTAATGAGCCCCACAGATTAGGAGGCCAACAACCTCCGTGTGCAGCTCACTGGCTGTTTCCTCTTGACCTTGGGAGAAACACTGAACTTCTTAGACTTGCTAGTAAATGATACAGTGCACTTAAAATGACAGAACACTGCTGAACGCCGATTAAGCATTCAATACACACAGGATAGTTTTTTAGGGAGAGTGGGCCTTGTGGTTTTAAACTCAGCAAAATGGAAATATTACCTGACCCGTCTTCTCTTGGGGTTGTTGAGAGCTGCTGCAGATCACTGGGCAAGCTGTTATTTATTCATTCACCCCACACTTGATTTTGACTGTCTACTAGACATTTATGTTCTATTTGGAAAAAAAATAAATATAATTCAGTTTAGTCATTATTTTAAGGGAAGTAAGCATCAGGCAGAGTGAATGTGAACAATGTGCCTTGTTCTACCCACTATTTTTTTTGTGCTATAGACTCCTTCTTAGATAGATGAAGTAAATACAATGAAATGTATAAGATTAGAAAGGAAACCAAATCTATTGAAAAATGTTGGGGAAATTTTGGAAAAAAAAAAAAAGACTGCCACATTTATGTGTGATGGGTCTAACGTGTACTGCAGTTTTAAAGCAGTGATGAATACAAACACTATTTTGAGATCTAGCAAAAGGCCTACTATGAAATGGGAACATCAGTTGTTCCTATTGGCAACAAAGCCACAGAGCGAGGGGCTACAGTTACCACTGAGGTTGGTTGATGCATTGATACATGAAGAGCTAAATTTCAGTTGGAGGTATGTGGAAAAAAAAAGTAAATTTTGTTCTCCTTCAAGTTCACTGGTTCCTCTAGAATTCTTTTTCCTTTTTGGCCATGTTGCACAGGATGTGGGAGTCTTAGTTCCCCAGTCAGGGACTGAATCCTTGCCTCCTGCAATGGCCCATGCTGGGCCACCAGGGAAGCCCCCATTTGGAATCCTTGCATCTTGAATCCTTGCATCCCAATTTAAGAATTTCTGAACCAGGCATAGTAAATGGCATCAACCAGCTAAGAAACCTAGTGGCCAAGTCAGTATCGACAGGAGCCAGGAAGGCAGCGTGATTGAGGGAAGGGACAGCTGTAGGAAAACCCCACCTGAGAGGCTGAGCAGGCTCCAGCCCAACAGGACAGGTACTTCTGAGCCTGACAGATCATTCCCAGCAGAAATGGACATCCAGTTTGCTAACCTCTCCTAGAGAAGCTAGATTCTTTGTTGAGAATCCCCTTCTCCCCACTATGAGTTTGAAATATTGTTAAGTCGCCTAGCATTTGGTATACAGATCTATATCATGGGACAAAACCTACTTCTCCTGGGCCAGTTCCATCTTTGGGCCACCTCGGAGCCACGCAGCTCCCCAGTGGCGCTGTTTTCCAGAGGCTCCAGTGTGCTTTCACCTCTGGAAGCCTGAGTACATGTGCCTCCTCCTTCCCAGATGCCTCACCCCACCTGGCTGACTCTACCTGGTCCTTCCACGGCCCCTCCTCCAGAGAGCTCCCTAATCAGGACTCCCCTGTCATGCGATCGCAGGCCTCGATCAGAGAGTGCATTACACAACTCTTGCACGTGTGTGCTTCTCTCACCGGGGTGTGAGTGCTCTGAGGGCTGCATCCGCTGTCTCTTTGTCTCTTTCACATCTTCATATAGGCTGGAAATGGGGCTTCCCAAGTGGACCAGTGGTAAAGAACCTGCCTGCCAATGCAGGAGATGCAGGAGACATGGTTTTGATCCCTGGGTCGGGACGATCCCTTGGATTAGGAAATGGCAACCCATTCCTGCATTCTTGCCTTGAAAATTCCATGGACAGAGGTGCCTGGCAGGCTACAGACCGTGAAGGTGCAAAGAGTCAGATACAACTGAGCGCACACACACGTGTGCTGGAAAAATATGCAGTAAATGCTTTTTTGAAAGATTGCATGAATTGAATGAATGAAGAGAATGATTTAGATAATGTGACTTCTAAGACGATTCTAGGGATGGATTTCCTGATAGTTAGACGGGCTAAGTCCCTGGATCACAGACCCTGCTGGTACCCTGGGGCTCGGTCTTTGGAGGTGGATGAGTGTAAATTGTGACTGTGAAATCACGATTCTGGTTTCAGGCTCCCATGACAAGTTCCTTTGATGGTGTCCATGAGACAAGTCTGCTCCTTCTGCAGGTGGATGAAATTTTTTTTTTTAAAGGCATAAATCATTCAGAATGGCTTCTTATGAATAAGAAGAGAGTAGAACTGAGAAATGCTATTTTTAGCTCCCCCAAATGAAATGAAAGCCTGTCTGTGAGGTAATAAAATTGATTTGCCCATTTGACTTCTAAACCAGCTCTGAAGGTAATTTCTTAAGAAACATTCCAAACATGTCTTGAGCAAAAATGGCATCATTAGAAGAAGGCTCTGGCTTGGTAGGAAAGGAGGAGGGGGGTGCTTTGGAAAGCCAGCTCTCGTCTAGAGGTTAAGATCTGGCTTGTTCCCTTGAAAGACCAGCCTCATTCTTTTATAAAACAAATCTAGCATTTGCAGAGGATTTAAAATATCAAGGGGTGCTTGTATTCATTATCTCTGTAAGCCTCGCAATACTTGTGTGAAATTATCAGGGGCAGGTATTTTCAGCCCCATCGTACACACAGGTGTGGAAGTAGAGGGTCAAGGAGCTTGATGATTTGCTGAAGGTTCAGAGCTGGAAGGAGACAGAGCCACCCCACACCTGCCCATACGCTTGTATGTCATCAAAGTGGCATCCAGCACATGCCAGTCACACACACGGGATCCCAAGTCATGGTTTCAGTGCCACTGTTCGTCCTGTCTGAGGAGAAAGACTCCAGTGTGCATTAAACTTCGTGTTCTTACCTTGTTTGAGAGACATGATGGTGTAGCAATGTCTTAGTGTGGGCTGCTTTATCAAAATACCATAGGCTGGGTAGCTTAAACAGCACACTTATTTCTCCCAGTTCTGGGGAATCTAAGATCAAGGTGCTTGGCTCTTTTCTTGGTCCATAAATGTCCATTTTTTGCTGTCTTCACATATGGGAAAGCGTGAGGGAGCTCTCTGGGGTCTTTTGTTAAGAGCATTAATCCCATGCCTTCATGATCCAGTGCTTGCTGCTGCTGCTGCTAAGTCGCTTCAGTCGTGTCCGACTCTGTGCGACTCCATAGATGGCAGCCTACCAGGCTCCTCCGTCCCTGGGATTCTCCAGGCAAGAATACTGGAGTGGGTTGCCATTTCCTTCTCCTAATCACCTCCAAATACAGTCACATTGGGGAATAGGTTTCAACATGAATTTGAAGGGGACACGAACATTTAGTCTCTAGCAGCTGGTTAAACGGAGAAGGCGATGACATCCCACTCCAGTACTCTTGCCTGGAAAATCCCATGGATGGAGGAGCCTGGTAGGCTGCAGTCCATGGGGTCGCGAACATGACTGAGCGACTTCACTTTCACTTTTCACTTTCATGCATTGGAGAAGGAAATGGCAACCCACTCCAGTGTTCTTGCCTGGAGAATCCCAGGGACGGGGGAGTCTGTGGGCTGCTGTCTATGGAGTCACAAGAGTCGGTCACGACTGAAGCGACTTAGCAGCAGCAGCAGCTGGTTAAAAGGTCTTCCTTGGTGGTTCAGACAGTAAAAAATCTACCTATGATGCAAGAGACCTGGGTTCGATCCTTGGGTCAGGGAAGATCCCCTGGAAAAGGGAATGGTTACCCACTGCCGTATTCTTGTTTGGAGAACCCCATGGACAGAGGAGCCAGGTGGGCTACTGTCCTTGTGTCTCTAAAGAGTCAGACATGACTGGGTGACTGACACTTTTACTTTTTTCACTTTCAAGTGGTTGAGAATACAGACTATGGGGCCAGATGACCTGGGCTTGCCTTCCAGCTCTACCACTAGCTAGAGACTAAAGGAGTTTTAAGTAATATAGTAACACATGTAAAGTATATGAACAGCATGGGGAGATCTCCCTGGTGGTCCAGGGGTTAGGTGCGCTTCCACCGCAGAGGGTCCAGCTTCAATCTTGGTCAGGGAACTGAGATCTCACATGCTGCACGTGCGGCCAAAAATAAATAAATAAATTTCAAAAGTATATGAATGGTGCCTGGTCTGTGACAAGATTTAGCTAATTATTATTATTTCATTTTACCTTTCTCAACAACCCTGAGGTATCTATGGTCTTGTCCCCCGTATTACACATAGGGAAACCGAGGTTATGTCTTTTTTTTTCAAAGTCCTAGAACTGAGACTTTGAACTTAATACACATGTGCTCTTAACCAATGTGCTGTCTCCAACTGTGCTCACAGATCTGGCAGGCAGCCATATTCACATTAATATGTTGTAAACACAGGCAATAAATCCCTTCTTTTCCTTCCTGGTATTCCTCAGAAGATATATCTATCTGGAAGTCCACACTTGAAAGTCACATCCCATCCTTATGTATCACCAAAGGATCTGCTTCCCCAGAGGACTGAAAATATAATCAAATCTCCAATTATACCTCACTTTTGCAATGTAGTCTTCAACAATACAGTTTCAGAACCATGGCCAGGTTCTTTAATTTTGCTTGTTTCTTTCATAATTGAATACATAGTCTGATCCTCTTGAGACTGAAGATTTGCTTCTTAAAGCATGGTTTCTATCTCTGTGACAAATGTCTTAAGTTTATGAGCTCTATACTTCTTAGGGCTAAAATCAGTACTGACATTTTCTCTACTGCCATTCATTTTCAGAAGAGAATGAATGCAGAAGAAGCATTTAAATAATTGAACAAACAACCACTGCTGACATTGAACTGTTGGCTTTCAGGCTTGAATTGTTCATCCATCACGGGATGATAAAAATCTGTATTAAATGCACAAAAGGCAAACAATTGCTTATGACAAATCTGAAGAGAAGGAGGAAATAAAAATGAGTGGAGAATATAGGAATATCCTGAAAATGAGGAATAGCTAAGGAGGGTCCTGCACTTGCCACTGTCTGGGTATAAAGTGTTCTGTAGTTTAAAGGCACTTGACCAGGTAGGAACCTGCAAGTTGATTGAATATTTCAGAACTCTTTGCATTGTAAACAGAAGATCCAGCCTCTGGTGGGTTTTTAACATTTGTCTACAGTTCTTTCCCCCTTGCTTTCATCTTGGCTTCCTGTGAGCAAAGTATAGTTTTCTTTCCCTTTGATTTTGGGCTTTGAGAGTAAGACTTGCTTTGGCCAAGGAGTGTGACTGGGGGTGCCACACCGGAACTTCCTCCTTCCACCGTGAGAAGAACACACAGTAGGTGACATTTGTTCCATTAATCTGGGTCCTGGACCTGAACATAACCATAAGCCTGGGGTCCAGCCTGGCCTAGCTGATTCAAAAGTATGATATGAACATCTGTTGTGGTAAACCATTGAAAGCTGGGTTTGTTTGTTATGCATTATTACCACAATGACATCGGCAACCTGGACTAACATATAATTCAAGCTAGCCTAAAATGAAAAAAGAATGTCTTGGTTTATGTAACAAGTCTTCTTAAGATCAGAGGCTCAAGTTATGTTGCCTTTTCCCACCCATTCTTACATCCATTCTATCCTTCCATCCATCTATCTGACTGTCCATTTTCCAGCCCTGCCTGTTTCTGCTTCTTTTTATGTTTTGGCCTCATCTTCTCCTTATGGAGGCATACCCAGGTTATGCATTTGCTAAAATGTAATTTGCATAACACAGTTCCAGTAAAATGCTCTGGGAAAGTTTCCGTGGTCCAACAGATTTGAGAAAGAGTGTATACTGCATTTTAGCTTTAAAATGTCACAAAGCATTACTGGCAAACAAACAGATCAACATGCAGAACAACACAAGAAACTTTGAGAAGTTCCCCTAGAATAGAAAAATCTGTAGCATGATTTTTTTTTTAATGCCAAACTTTCCAAGTTTATTTGACCATGGAAGGCTATTCTTGACAATTTCTGGGAATACACTTGAGGGCAATGGAGGTATGATGGAGAAAGCACTGGCTTGGGAGCCAGGAGACCTACATGTCAGTATGGGCTCTGCCACCAACCTCCTCTGCACTGCCTCAGGAAAACTGCTTCCTCTTCCTGGCCCCTGGGTCCCCATTCACAAAACGAGAGGCTGGGATTAGTTGGCCTTTTAAGACTCCACTGGGGTCCACAATCTGTAATTCCAGTAGTCTGCTGTATCTCATGAAAGACAGGGTGGTTAACCTTTGGCCCGGGAAGCACCATATCGAACTATGGAGAATGTTCAATCAGTGAAATATGATGGTCCAGCACAGTGAGAGTAAAGAGGATGGGAGAGATTCAGCAGCGTTGCTCTAACTTGTCCGGGTGCCTGTGGCTCTGGAGCCTTGGTCCTGGATCCCTCTGTGCTCCGTAACCCCTTGTGCCAAGTCCCTCCTCTTCTGTGCAGCCTCTGGAATGGATTGTTGGTAATTCTCAGTGGCATTCCGTTCAGCGACTGGGTGGGGGAGGAGGGGGAGGAGAGTCTGCTCTGAATCCTGTATTAGTCAGGATGCTTTGGGTGGCAGAAACAAAACCCTGACTCAAGCTGGCTTAAACAATAGGGAGTTTATTATCTCACATATCAGGAATTCCACGGGCAGGGCGGATCCAAAGCCAGTTGAATCACCCATTCAACAGTGGCACTTGAGTCCTTCCTCGTCATCTCTCTGTTCTGCCACGACTATTTGTCCTCTTTCTCATGCCGGTGACAGCATGGTGGCATCAGTTCTGAGCACCACATCCAGACACGACAAGATCTGGAGGATAGGGGTCCTTTTCTTTTCGTGGCTCTTTCCTGAAGCCAAAGACATTTTCCCCAGAAGCCTCCAAGCTACCACTCACCCTGGAAAGACTTCTCTTTGTGTTTCCTTGGCTGGAATTGGGGGAATGGCCATTCCTAAACCAAGCAATGGCAGAGAGAGCAGGATTATCCTTAGGTCAATCAAGCCCATCCCTGGAGCGGGAGCCGGGTCAGCCATCCCCTAGTCTGATGTGGGAGAAAGAGAACAGAACTTGAGTTTTGTTAGGAAGAAAGGAGAGAAGAATGAATGCTGAGTGGACGATCTATAGTAAGACCTTCAGAGGAGAAATGTGACTTTCCTGGTGGCTCAGATAATAAAGCATCTGCCTACAAATGTGGGAGACCCAGGTTCGATCCCTGGGTCGGGAAGATCCCCTGGAGAAGGAAATGGCAACCTACTCCAGTTCTCTTGCCTGGAAGATCCCATGGACGAAGGAGTCTGGTAGGCTACAGTCCATGGGGTCGCAAAGAGTTGGACACGACTGAGCAACTTCACTTGAGAGGAGAAGGGAAAGGGAAGACCCTTTTGGAATAGTCTGGCTTCAACTAAACATTTTCAGCCACACATATTAACCCATTGCTAACAATTCTTTTGTACCATATTGTGCTCAGAGAATGTTAATCTCCTTTTTAGCCCTGAGTTACACGACAAAAGACTTTTTGTCACTTTAGCATCTGTTTCCAGGCGCTAGGAAAAGAGGTGGGAGAGGGAGAAAACTCAGTCTGCCCTATTTAATAATTCTGTTTAAGCACCTGTGTTTTCCACATTTTAGCAATCTTACCCACTTGCCTCCTATCTGAAATAGTCAGTCTAGGGAGCATGGCCCACATACAAGCATGGATACCAAGGGGGAAAGCGTGGTGGTGGGGTGAACTGAGAGACTCATATATACACTATTGATACTAGGTATAAAATAGATGGGCTTCCCAGGTGGCTCAGTGGTAAGGAATCCGCCTGCCACAGGATATGCAAGTTTGATCCCTGGGTTGGGCAGATCCCCTGGGGAAGGAAATGGCAACCCACTCCAGTAGTCTTGCTTGGAACATTCAATGGACAGAGGAGCCGGGCAGGCTACAGTCCATGGGGTCACAGAGAGTTGGGCACGACTAAGCAACTTCGCACACACGCATAAAACAGGTATGAGAACCGACTGTATAGCACAGGGAACTCTGCTCAGCACTCTGTGGTGACCTAAATGGGAAGGAAATCCAATAATGAGTGGGTATATGTAAGCATATAGCTGATTCACTTTGCTATACAGCGGGAACAAACAGAACATTGAAAAGGAACTATACTCCAGTGAAAAATTTAAAAAAATCACGTTCTGTGGGAGTGAGGGTACTCTGGTCCTTATTCTAACAAACTGAAGACTATGATGGAAAGTGACTGAACAAAGTGACTGCACAGGCCTCCCACCTCCAGCTTTATAGATGAGCTGATGAGTGTGAGAACCTTCCTTCTACCACTTCCTAGAAATGGAATCCTGAGCAAATTGTTTCAAGTCAGTCTTCCTCAGTTTGCTTCTCCAACAGGGAGATGATAATAATAATAATTTCCACCTTGTACAATTATCCTGAAGATTAAAGAAGGAAGAGCACACCCATGTCTTAGTGCCAAGCCTCACACAGGGATGTACCTAACAGCTATCGATTATTGCCATTTTTATGATTATAGGAGCAGAGCTATTATTATGACATCATCTAGAAAAATCCCAAAGCAGCCAACAGAGTCGAGCTGATGCTTCCACTGCCACCGAGAGCAGGCTTTTCTCTTCCTGGTGGCGCTCCGCTGGCACTCCCTACCCCCAGTGACACAGCATCACATGGCAGGAGGAGGGACGCCAGGGGCGAGACTGGCGCTTGATTCAGCAGAGTGACTTGGGCTGCCAAGTAGGCTTTTGGAAAATTTCTTGCTCCCCCCTCTTGGAGCATATTTTGGACGCCTACTTGTCATATTGCAAAGTGTATGTGACAAAACAATCTGGGATCTCGCTGACAATGATGCGCTTCATGCAGCGGCATGGAATCTCAGGGTGTGCTGCCAGCTTCGGGGACCCTGTCACAAAGGCAACAGGGCTGGAGCCCCTGCCAGGCAGGAGGGGTCAGAGGCAAGGCAGGAGCACGGACCTGGGTCCTTCCCGATGGACCTTGGTTTTTGTGTCCCAGCCTGGGCAGCACACCGAAGTTTGCCCTCCTTAAACAAGAGAAAGTCATCCAACTCTTGGGGGGCAAAGAAAGGTAGGAGGTTGTAGCCATAGTGTACAGCTATTAAGCCCTTTATTTTTCTCCTAAGGATGCCGTAACAAACTACCCCCAGACTTGATGGCTTAAAAGAACAGAAATGTGCTCTCTCGCAGTTCTGGAGGCCAGAAGTCTTAAATCAAGGTATTGGCAGGGCCATGTTCCCTCTAAAGCTTATAGGGAAGGATCCTGCTTTGAATTTTCCAGCTGCCGGTGGCTCCAGGTGTCCCTAGGATTGGGGCTGAGTACCTTTGATCTTTGCTTGTGTCTTTACACAGCCTTCTCCTCTGTGCATCTTCTCGCCTTCTCTTCTCTTAAAAGGACATCTAGAGGAACCTCCCTGGTGATCCAATGGTTAACAATCTGCCTTCCAATGCAGGGATGTGAGTTTGATCCCTGGTCAGGGAACTAAGATCTCACACGTCTCGGGGCAGCTACTGGGCCTGCATGCAACAACTAGAGAAGCTGAAGAGTCGAAATGAAGATGTTGCCTGCTATGGCTAAGACTCACTGCAGCCAAATATATACATAGTTAAAAAGGACACATAGAAAGGCAAATATCATATGATATCGCTTTATGTGGAATCTAAAAAAATATTACAGATGAACTTATTTACAAAAAAGAAATAGTTACAGATGTAGAAAACAAACTTATGGTTACTAGGGGTAAGAGGAGGGAGGGATAAATTGGGAGATTGGGACTGATAGATACACATGACTATATCTAAAACAAATCACTAATAAGGACCTCCTGTATAACACACGGAACTCTACTCAGTACTCTACAATGGCCTATATATGGAAAAATAATCTAAAAACATTTTTGTTTTATATATAAATATATATATATAAATAGCTGAATCACTTTGCTGTATACCTGAAACTAACAACATTGTAAATCAACTAAACTCCAATAAAAATAAAAAAAAAAACAAAACCCAAACCTCACAAAAACAAAAACAACCATATACATGTTAAAAATAAAATGAGAGGCCAAAAAAATAAAATAGTAACTTCACCAAAAAAACCCAAAACCAAACCTGTCATTGGACTTAGGGACCTCCCTAACCCTAGATGATCTCATCTTGAAATCTTTAATTTAATTATATCTACTGAACCCCTTTTTCCAAATAATGCCTTATCCATACAAGTGGACCTGTATTTTGCAGGGCCATCATTCAACCCACTGTAAGCCCCTTCTCTGTGGCAAGTGCTAGACCAAGGATACCTCATCCCTAAAGGTTTGTACTGTTTTTAATTCCCATTTCCATATGAGGAACTTGAACTGTCTAAGCACTCTTCATGATTCTGTTTTATTCCTTACACAGCCTTGTGCAATCAAAACTATCATTAACTCTCCCTGTACACATGAAGACATTGAAGCTTTGGGAGACTACATAACTTGCACAACAGGTAGCAAAGCTTATGCACAACTTGCACAACCACAGCAAAACCCAGGACTCAGGATTAGATCTTTCTCGCACTAACTGGACAGAAATACAGAGTTCTTAACCCTTCTACCATACTTTCTTAAAACAAAAAAACAACGTGGTGAATTAGTAACAACTTGGAGATAAAGCAGAATTTTTTCATCTTCCAAGAAACTCAGTAATTTCCCCCATCTTCTCGCTTCCTGATGTTGACTGAAAAAAAAATCTACAAACTAAAAGTAGAGAATTATGTTTTATTCAGTGGACAGACTGAGGACTTAAGCCCTGGACATAGCCTCTCCAGATAGCTCTGAGGGAATGCTCCAAAAAGGAAAGGGAGGGGCCAAGGTTTCTACAAGTTTTTGCAACAAAGACCAGGTAGTTAAAACATTAAAAGATAACTGATAATTACAGAAAAAATAGACATCACGAGTTAATGAAATTAGCACATTTCTGTATATGGGAAGATGCAAGAGCCTGGGCTCACTGAAATCATTCCTTTGATGAGCACCTTAGCTCTCTAGGGCTGGTAGTCTGTTCTTTTCAGGGTGCACCGTTGGGGGTGACTGCAGTGGGCGAGGGCTTGGCATCCTGAGTGAGGCCTTGGGCTCACTGGGGACTGCAGATAGTGACTGAGGACTTGATGGCCGCAGCATCCTTTGTTTGCTGATACAGCGGGCAGCATTCTTCATTCACACAACTTAGTGGCTTAAAAAGACCGACACTGGTGATCTGTTTCCGTGGTCAGAAATTTGGATGTGGTGAAACTGGGTCCTCAGCCTCAGGGTCTCTCATAGGCTGCGACTAAGGGGTCTCTCAAATAAGGGTAGATCTGCTTCTAAGGTTGTCAAAAATCAATTCCTCCCAGGCTGTTGGGTGGAGGGCCTCAGTTTCTTACCATGCTGAGCTGTCTACAGGGCCGCTCATGACATGGGCGCTAACTTCTCAGAGCCAGCAAAAGAGGCAAAGAGAGAGAAGGAGTAAAGGAGATGGAAGTTGGAGTCTTATTTTTTAAAAGTCATTTTTTAATTGTGGTAAAATGCACAAAACATAATATTTATCTTCCGAACCATTTTAAAATATACAGTTCAGTGGTATTAAGTACATTTGCCTTGTTCTTGATTAAAACAAAGCTATCCATTATCTAGTGACTAGTCATTACTTAAGAGTGTGTGGCCAGGAAAGGGATATTTAAAGAGGTGATGTTTAACCTGAGTTCTAAACAATCAGAGGGAGTCAGTCATGAGAAGACTGTGGGAAGAGGCAACAGGGCAAACAAAGCTCCTGAGATGGAATGAACTTGACCATATAGAAAGAAGAGAAGGAAGGCCACAGGCCCTGGACCAGAGTGAGCAAGGGCGGGGGGCGGTAGGAGATGAGGTAGGAGGGGTGATTATGGCCAGGTCCTTTGCAAATTGCCCGGAGCCCGCATTTGACCCTCTGCGTAATGGGAACCATTGGAGGATGTGATCTGAGGAATGATGGACTCAAAACAGAGGTGGTGAGGGAAAGAACCCGTGTCCAAGGGCAGTGAGGCAGGAGGGCTGGCTTGCCTGGATGATCTGCTATGTCACTTTCTCATTTGGCTTCTGTCTCCTCCTAGGAGACTGGCTTTTACAACCACTAATTGCATCTCAATCATCTCCTGTCCCCCGTGTAATAGCTCTAGGGTGTGGTTGCATGCATGCTTAGTTGCTTCAGTTGTGTCTGACTCCTTGCGATTCATGAACTGTATGGAACGCCAGGTTCCTCTGTCCATGGAATCTTCCAAGCAAGATACTGGAGTGGGTTGCCATTTCCTACTCCAGGGGATCTTCCTGACCCAGGGATCAAACCCCCATCTCTTGCATCTCCTGCACTTTGCCACCTGGGAAGCCCTATGCTGCTGCTGCTGCTGCTAAGTCGCTTCAGTCGTGTCCGACTTTGTGCGACCCCATAGACAGCAGCCCACCAGGTTCCCCCATCCCTGGGATTCTCTAGGCAAGAATACTGGAGTGGGTTGCCATTTCCTTCTCCAATGCAGGAAAGTGAAAAGTGAAAGTGAAGTCGCTCAGTCGTGTCCGACTCTTCGTGACCCCATGGACTACAGCCTACCAGGCTCCTCCGTCCATGGGATTTTCCAGGCAAGAGTACTGGAGTGGGGTGCCATTGCCTTCTCCTGGGAAGCCCTATAGAGGTGTTAAAAACATTCACATCAGTGAGATAACATAATGGAGTAATGATAATATCTAGCACTTACTATATGCCAAGAACAGTTCTAAGTGATTTACATACTCTGTCAAATAGATATAATGTCATTATTTGATGATCCTATTTCACAGATGAGGAAAGTGAGGCATAGAAAAGTTAACAACTTGCCCAAGATCTTACAACTGATAAAGACCAGAGCCAGGATTCAAACTCTGTGCAAGAGTCCTTGTTCTTGTCCACTAAGCCATAACATTTACATCATCTCCCAAGTGTGGGCTCTAATACTTAGGTTCTGATAGGCATTTAATTATTTAATCCATTTTGTTTTTGTTTTTGCTTGGTTTTACATTACAGCAGGGCACAAGAATACTGCTTTGTCATCAGAATAAATTCCCAGCTTGAACAAGGATGACTATTTCTCTTTCACCAGGGACAGCCAGCTTGAAGACCTGTCCCACCATGCTGGGCTCGCTGTCACGGTCTGAACAAAGTACAGATTCCTCAAGGCCAATAATTAGGTATGTTCTAGCATCTGCAGCAGCAATAACAGATAATTAGTTTATCCCCAAACTAGGTGACGTGATTAGTGTTTTTGCTCCAAAGTCACAGAGGAAAATTGCAGGTAGAAGCTAAATTTAAACTTCCTCCACAGGAGAAGTCAACCCGGTAATTGCTATGTTAAATTCCCTGCTGAAAGGAAGTCAACAAATCACCGAAGGCAGGATCACCTGAAGTCTGCTTGGAATGGTGAAAACAGCCCTGGCTCTGGAGTCAGATGCAGGGATCTAGAAAAGGCCTCGGGAAGGCTGTTGCTCCTGGGGAACATTTTGTATTCACGTGCTGTGTCTGGACGTGTGGCAGCCAGGTTGGACCATGAGGTCCGAGGTTGACCAGCAGAGGGTGACAGAGGAGAAACGTGGGAAGGTCCTAGGTCCCTGAGGATGCTGAGTGACTGAATTATCCATTTGTGAAGCTGCCTTACCTCCAGACATTTTGGCATCCAGGGAAAAAATTGCTTTATTGATTAAGCCATTTTAAATCAGCATTTCTGTTAGCTGAAGTTGAAGATGAGTAGCTGATGTACTGGATAATTATGAGAAGCAGATGATAGTATGAATGCAAAATGCTTTGGGCTTTGTCCAAGATAAAGGGAGACATCCTGGAAGTCAGAGTCTGAAAGAAGGTAAGGAAGCTCAAAAATTTTAAGAGACACAGGAATGGGAAATACATGATTGAGGGCTGTTACTGATGTTACTGGCCTTCCCCTACCCGGGTCAGACATCGCCAGTCAAGAACAGAACCTGTGCTGTAGCTAAGTCAGGGTCTGGAGGTATTTGGCGGGGCTCACGTCACTTGTTTCCCATCTCTCAGGCATCAGTGTTCTTTGTTGCTTGATGTCCAACGCTTCCTATATTTTGTCCTTTAAAAATTCATTATTATCAAATTATTATACAATAGAATTAGTAATATGTCAATTAGTTATTAAAATGTTTTATAATGTTCTATAACAATTGTATACAATTGACTCTTGAAAAACATGGGTTTGAATTTTGAGGGTCCGCTTTTATGGGAACTTGTTTTTTGAGACTTGAGACAATTTGAAATAACTCACAAACTGCGTAGCCTAGAAATATAAAAAAAAAAAAAAATTAAGAAAAAGACGTGTCATGAATGTGGGCTTCCCAGGTGGCACTAGTGGTAGAGAATCCACCAGGGTTTGATCCCTGGGTCAGGAAGCTCCCCTGGAGGAGGGCATGGCAACCCACTCCAGTATTCTTGCCTGGAGAATCCCATGGACAGAGGAGCCTGGGGGGCTACTGTCCGTGGCGCTGCAAAGAGTCCCACATGACTGAAGTGATGAGCCCACACACACATGAATGTAGATGCTAGCTTATCCTTACATAGGCATAAAGTGATATTTAATATAAAATTAGTAATGTGTTAGTGACACATTGCTTATAATTATTACATTGTTTCATAACTTTGCTTTCAAACAAGTATTGATATATTACCATAGGATATGCCTCTCTCTCTCTCAATTGGAAAAATTGCTATCATCCTCATATCACAAGTGATTAAAAAAATGTTTCTGATGTAGTAGTATGAATATGATTCTTAACATTGTATGCCATAAGACTTTTATAATGATGCATTCATTAGTGCGGGCTTCCCAGGCGGCTCAGTGGTAAAGAATCCTCCTGCCAATGCAGGAGACACAGGAGATATGGTTTTGATCCCTGGGTCAGGAGAAGGAAATGGCAATGCACTCCAGGATTCTTGCCTGGGAAATCCCATGGACAGAGTAGCCTGGTAGGCTACAGTCCATGGGGTTGCAAAGAGTTGGACACGACTGAGCGACTGAGCATGCATGCACATTCATTAGTGTACAGGCCAGGCTATTGTGAAGCAATTATACTAATTACCCTCAGTTCATTTCAGTCACTCAGTCATGTCCAACTCTTTGTGACCCCATGGACTGCAGGATGCCAGGCTTCCCTGTCCATCACCAATTCCCAGAGATTGCTCAAACTCATGGCTATCACATTGGTGATGCCATCCAACCATCGTCTCCTCTGTCATCCCCTTCTCCTCCTGCCTTCAATCTTTCCAAGTTTCAGGGTCTTTTCAAAAGAGTCAGTTCTTCGCATCAGGTGGCCAAAGTATTGGAGTTTCAGCTTCAGTATTAGTCCTTCCAATGAATATTCAGGATTGATTTCCTTTAGGATTGACTGATTGGATCTCCTTGCAGTCCAAGGGACTCTCAAGAGTCTTCTCCAACACCACAGTTCAAAAGCATCAGTTCTTCAGTGCTCAGCTTTCTTTATCGTCCAACTCTCACATCCATACATGACCACTGGAAAAACCGTAGCTTTGACTAAACAGACCTTTGTCAGCAAAGTAATGTCTGTGCTTTTTAATACACTCTCTAGGTTGGTCATCGCTTTTCTTCCAAGGAGCAAGCATCTTTTAATTTCATGGCTGCAGTCACCATCTGCAGTGATTTTGGAGCCCCAGAAAATAAAGTCTATCACTGTTTCCATTGTTTCCTCAGCTATTTGCCATGAAGTGACTGGACAGGATGCCACTATCTTTGTTTTTTGAATGATGAGTTTTAAGCCTACTTTTTCACTCTCTTCTTTCACTTTCACCAAGAGGCTTTTCAGTTCCTCTTTGGTGTCTGCCATAAGGGTGGTGTCATCTGCATATCTGAGGTTATTGATATTTCTCCCGGCAATCTTCATTCGAATTTGTGCTTTATCCAGCCTGGCATTTCGCATGATGTACTCTGCATAGAAGTTAAATAAGCAGGGTGACAATATACAGCCTTGACATACTCCTTTCCCAATTTGGAACCAGTCCATTGTTCTATATCTGGTTCTAACTGTTGCTTCTTGACTTGCATACAGATTTCTCAGGAGGCAGGTAAGGTGGTCTGATAGTCCCATCTTTTCAAGAATTTTCCAGTTTGTTGTGATCCACAGAGTCAAAGGCTTTGGCGTAGTCAATAAAGCAGAAGTAGATGTTCTTCTGGAACTCTCTTGCTTTTTCAATGATCCAGCGGTTGTTGGCAATTTGATCTCTGGTTCCTCTGCCTTTTCTAAATCCAGCTTGAACATTTGGAAGTTCATGGTTCATGTACCGTTGAAACCTGGCTTGGAGAATTTTGAGCATTACTTTACTAGCATGTGAGATGAGGGCAATTGTGTGGTAGTTTGAGCATTCTTTGCCATTGCCTTTCTTTGGGATTGGAAAGAAAACTGACCTTTTCCAGTCATGTGGCCACTGCTGAGTTTTCCAAATTTGCTGGCATATTGAGTGTAGCACATTAACAGCATCATCTTTTAGGACCTGAAATAGCAGTATGGAAACTTAGGCATAGAAGAAGGCCAGCTTTAGCTTTATGTTCACAAAACATTGTCCCCTGCACATGCGCTAATCTTCTCCTGCGAGAACTACAAAATTGCAACTCCCTACTGAACAACCACCAACAGGAGAATGTTGGATTCCACCAAAAAAAAAAAAAATATATATATATATATATATGTATATATATATACACACCCCACGTCCAAGGGCAAAAGAGAAGCCCCAAGAAGACAATAGAGGTAGGAGGGGCATAATCACATTTAGAATCAAAGCCCATACCTGCCAGAGATGCTTGGAGGGCTCAAACGAAACCTTGGGCCCACCAGGACCCGGGACCCCACAGAGACTGAGCCAGACCTGCCTTGAGTGTCTCCTGGGGAGGCATGGGTCAGCAGTGGCCTGCCACGGGGACTGGGGCTCTGGCTGCAGCAGACCTGGGTCACCCAGCGTGTGGCATAAGCTGTCTTGGAGGAGGTTGCCATTAGCCCCATCTGCCAAGCAGATGACCCATAAACTGCAGAACAATTATACCAAATAAATTCTCGCACTGTTAAGAAACGTCCTGGGCCCACAGCAGATTTCCCAACCCGGGGATCTGGCAAAGGGACTGAGAACCCCCAGGGAATTTGACTTTGGAGACCAGTGGGATTTGGTTACTGATTACCCTAAACTTCCATAAAATAGTCACATTTCTGCTTCTTTGTTATCAATGTATGAATTGTTATACTTGTAAATAAGTATGAGTTTCTTGTTCATATTATCTTTTCATTTTTGATGTCTAATGTTAGTAATATGTATAACATATAGATACAACACCTACAGTGTTTTGTATCACATAGGACGATACTGATAGACAGTTCATCTTGCAAACAGGTGATGTAAACTTGCAGTGTCTATAAACATAACGCTGTGCTGTGCTGTGCGAGGTCCCTTCAGTTGCGTCTGACTTTGGGGGACCCCACACACTGTATTCCGCCAGGCTCCTCTGTCCATAGACTTGTCCTGGCAGGAATACTGGAGGGGGTTGCCATCCCCTTCACCAGGGGATCTTCATGACCCAGGGGTCACAGCACTGTAAACATATTTTCTCTTCTTTATGATTTTCTTGATACCGTTTTCTTTTCTCTAGCTTGCTTTATTGTAAGAATACAGTATATAATGCATATAGCATACAAAGTATGTGTTAGTAAACTGTTTATGTTACTGGTAAGGTTTCTGGTTAACAGCAGGCTATTAGTAGTTAGGTTTTTGGGGAGTCAAAAGTTGTACACAGATTTTCAACTGCATGAGGGTTGGCCTCCTAACCCCTATGTTGTTCAAGTGTTCACTATATAATATATACATACTACATATAGGAATTTATTATTATTATAGTGTATAGAGAAATATATAACTATAATATATTGTATAATTGGTATGATGATAATTATAATAAATGAACAATAATTAAAGTCCTGGTGGTTTATATTTTAAAGCAGATTTCTTACTGTGAAAGAAATGGCTTGGCCTCCCAATAAAGAAATATACATATTATTTACACATGCAAATTATAGAATGTGTTATATAATTGTTATGATACTTGTTAGTTGCTCAGTCATGTCTGAGTCTTTGTGACCCCATGGACTGTAGCCCATCAGTCTCCTCTGTCCATGGAGTTCTCCAGGCAAGAATGCTGGAGAGGGTAGCACTCTGGGGAATCTTCCCTGACCCAGGGATCGAACCTGGGTCTCCTGCATTGCGGGCAGATTCTTTACTGTCTGAACCACCAGTGAAGCCAGTAATAATTAAGGTTCCAGTGGCCCGTACTTTAAAACCAACTTCTCACTGTGAAGGGATTGATGTGATTTTCCACTGGAGGAATTAAGAGCAAGTAGAGTTTGCAGGATGTGGTGATGGATTTGTCTCCCTCTGCCTCCTGAAAGCACGTCTCACAGATCCCAAATTACAGCGAGGAAAGCTGCGCCCGTCGAGGATGCTGCAAGCTCTCGGCACAAATCCAGGCTATTCATGTTGCTGCAGAGCCTTACTGAACCAGGGTAGGTGAAAATGAACTGGTGACAGTGTCTGTTCTAATTTTACCCCCACCCCAACCCTCCACACGTGTTCAATACATCACCGTTTAGAAATGAATGGGATTGTGGCTTCTATTTACTGAAAGCCAGGAGATGAGCAACTTCTTCTGTGTTGAGGACACAGAGCTGGAGACATTCAGAGGGTGGTTGGCACTACCAGCTTCCCTGTTAGCTAAGCTTCCAAACTGATATTCCTTGCTTATCACACCTGCAGTGCTGATGGCACAAAAAGTAGCCAAGGCAACTCTGTTTTAAATAATCTCTGGGAGCACTATGTAAATTATTGGAGGTCAATAATCTTCGAGTTCTCACTGGACAAGATTAAGTAATCCACCTGGATGACTGATTTATTCTACCACTTAGGGAAACAATGATCAATTGCAAAATGACTAAATCCTTCCTTCTATCCTTTCTTGGCACCCACTTCTGGTCCAATGTGGCTTGCAGTTTCTTTGTCTAAGAGGTAGGGTCTGTTCCCTCACCTCTTGAATCTGGCCTGGCCTTGTGACATGGTTTGGCCAATAGAAAGGCCTGGAAGTGATGGTGTGCCAGCTCTGAGCTGAGACCACAAGAGGTGATGTAGGCTTCCACTCTCTATTTCTTGAAATCTTTCCAGATGCCACATAAGCAAGCTTGGACTGTCCTGCTGGAGGATGAGGGGGGCCATTCTCCATTAGCCAGCCTCTAGCCATGCCAGGAGCTGACCAGGTAACTGTCTGCAGATTTGTGAGTAAGCATGGTTTAGACTAGGTGAGCTGCCCAGCTCAGCCCAGGCTAACCATAATTGACTTGAAACATCATGAACTTAATAAATGGTTGCTTTTTAAAGTTACTAAGTTTTCAAGTTGTTTGTTACACAGCAATACAGACTGATGCAGACATCTTGTAGAAAGCTCTTGCTTTTGTGAATAGTCAAAGACTTTTAAATATGTGCTTTTACCAATGTGCATGCAAGTTGGGAAGGGTAAATACTGAAAGAAAAGTCAGAAACTTGGGTTCTGCCAGCTTTTATGAGTTTCAAAATAGCCCTGGAGTTTTTAGAAAGGTCATGACATATATTTAGAAATTTGTCTTCTGGATCCACCAACTCCTCTCCCCCTAGTTTTGGTTTATTCCATATATTTGATTATAAAAAGAATGTAATGAAATAAATAGGCATTTTCATGCTGATAAGAATGTGAATAGATATGATATCATTTTTTGACACGATATCATTTTTATTAATTACATAAATATTTATTAAAAATACTCTGCAGTCAGGCACTGTAATAGGAGGAAGGGTACAGTATATATACAACTTCTGTCCTTAAGCAGCTGACAATTTTTTTAGAAGTAACAAACAAAACCTTAATTGTGAAACATATATAAAAATAAAATACTGGAAAGGAATTTGGCATTATATATCGATGGCTTTAAGTCATTTTTACTCTTTGGTACAATAATTTCTATTCTGAAAATACAAAATGAATAACCAAAAAGAAAATCTTGTTCACAAAATATTCTTCTCTCTATGTAAGTATGGGCTTCCCACGTGGCGCTAGCGGGAAAGACCCTGCCTGTCAATACAGGAGATGTAAGAGACACTGGTTTGATCCCTGCATCTGAAAGATCCCCTGGAGGAGGACATGGCCATCCACTCCAGTATCCTTGCCTGTAGAGTCCAGTGGACAGAGAAGCCTGAGGGGCTACAGCCCAAGGGGTTGTGAATAGTCGGACTGAAGCCACTTAGCACACATATAAGTATAGGTGAAATGTACTAATTACCAACAGCAATTGATTATCCTATGTCCACTAGCTGGAGTGCTGCACAACCATGAAACTTATGTTTATGAAGAATTTGTTATAAATCATATTTATAACAAAGTCATTATGACATGTGCTCAATAAAATACAGAATGCAAAAACATTTGCAGTAACATTGAGCTTAAATAACAAAGATTAGGAAAACTACTCTATAGTGATTGGACAAATAATGGGAAAGAAGAAAGGAAATTAACATTTTTGATGATGTGTTATGTATTAAATATATATGTATTATGTCCCTTAACATCAAAAGATTACTGTTAATTAAAAAAAAGAAAAAAAAAACAGGGGTTGATGGCTTGGCAGTGGCGGCCCTTATTTCCATTCTGAGTTCGCTCCTGCTCACCACAGGGGTGAAGGTACTGGCTGATGGCATCCTTCGTTTGCCAATAGGGCAGGCAGCAATTTTTAAGATTATGGCTGAACTGATCCCACATGGCATCTGAGGCTGGGCCCTAAAAGGCAATATAGTGTAACTCCTGTCTGGCCTTGTTTCTTTGGGACATGCACATTGGGCGCTCACGGCCTGGAGTTGCGGAGCTGTATGTTAGGGCAGGTAGACCACATAGAGACGGGGATGTGTGAGGAGCCCCGGCTTCTCTGTTTGCAGCTGACCCAGCAGGGGCACGAGAAGGGCAGAGCACTGTGCTTGGGAAGGTCCCCGCGGTCTGTCAGGATGGAACTGACTCTGGTTTGTTGTTTTTTTTTAAGAAGTCAGCATCAGAATTTCTCAAGTTACTCAACTCCTCTGGAGGTAGGTTTTAACCAGTTTCGAGAGCTATAAGCCCACAGGAATGCAGAACTCAGTTCAAAACACACTATAAACTGACTCATTTTCACGAGACTATTAAAAAAAAAAAAAGTTGAACATATGCTTCATTTTCTTAGGGCTTCCAAAAACAATAGGCAAGTCTTTCAAATGGAGCCATGTGTGTGCAGAAGATCTGTCTGGAATCCAAATCCGTCCCTGATGTAGTTAGCCTAAGGAAAATTCTTTTGTTTCGTTGAACCTGGAGGCAAAGAAAATCACTGGGCTAGAGAAACAGTCTTTGTCACAAGGTTGGAAAAGTAATATCAGGCAGAGATGGTTGGGTAAATCAGGTCAGCTTTTCCCCACCTCAGTAACTTGGCCATTTTCCCTTCTAGGTCTTGATTGTACAAAAGGTACAAGTGACTTCATATCCAGTGAATCCTGAGTGGCATGGAGGGACAGGGAGGTATTGTATGCCAAGAAGCCAAATGGCCGGTTATGTTCAGATTGTAAAGAAATGGTCAGAACTGGGGCTGACCTTAGTCTCCTTCCTGAGATCGAGTTGGCACCCCATGACCCAAGGACCCCCATCCCAAATTACATCATCCGCACAGACTAGCAGGCAAGGGCCAAGGCCCCCAGGTAAATAAAGACTTTCAGGTGGGACGTTCCAAGGGCTCAGAGTTACCCCCCAGGAGCTAGGGCAGGCGACAAATCTTTCTCTGGGCAAGGAGGTCCTTCGCTGTACAAGCTCGAGCTTTATCCTGGTCAAGTTCACAGCGTTCGTCCACTCACGTGGCCCAGTTTGGGCGAGTCTCTGCTCTTAACATCTGCTCTTAACATTGTCTTCTTTTCCCTTCCTCTGCCTTCTCCTTCCTCTTCCAGGGCTGGAGAACAGAGTCACTCAGGCACCTGCTCTCTTTTGCATTCTACTGGCTTCCTGTAGATCCTTGCATCTGCACCTTTTTTTTGCATCCTCATTGTCAAGGTCACTGTGGGCCACTTGAGGCAGGACAAACAGCCCCTAACTGGCCTCTCCAACTCTCTCTCTCTCTCCCCCAGTCCACCCTCTGGAGTGTTTAGAGGGGCCTCTCTAAATATCACCAGTAGAGGCTTCTCCTTCGCTTGAAAGCCTTAGGTGATTTCTACCACCCACAGCGTTCAAGCTGTCCTGGCAAACGCAGCATTGCTTGCTTTTCTGGGCCCTTGCCCTATCACGTTCTCACCTGTCTTCTGAATAGGATGTTGCTATTCACACCCCTTTCCATCTGGATTATTTTCCTGCCTCTCTCATGCCTCTCCAAGGCCCCCTCCCTCTGCCCCACTGCCCTCCGCTCATCAGGCCAGGCCAATCTCCTTGGGCTCAGTTAACAAGTCACCTCCCAGGAGAAGCCTTCCGGGTCCTCCCTGGATGCTTCCTCGGTGCTGTAGATAATGCTGCTCTTCTTTTTACCTTGTCCCATGTTTCCAGCCCTTTGCCTGGTACACGGGAGATGCTCAGTAAATATTTGTTGGCTTAATTCACAGAGAACAAATGATACAATTTGCAGCATATCTGACTCCATATACTAAAGAGGTCTTTTGAGGCTGGATTTTATTACAGATTGATTCCCAAACATAATGGGATGAGACTTATTTAAAATTTAAAATTTTGTTTTAAATTTTATTTTTAATTTTTTTTGGCCACGACATGCAGCACCTGGGATTTTAGTTCCCTGACCAATGATCAAGCCTGTGCCCTTTGCATTAGAAGAGTCTTAACCAGAATCTTTACCAGTGAACTGCCAGGGAAGTCCTCCCCCATTTTTTAAAAGAATTGAAATATAGTTGAATTGGGCTTCCCTGGTGGCTCAGCAGTAAAGAATCTGCCTGTAATCCAGGAGACGCAGGAGGCACAGGCTTGATCCCTAGATTGGACAGATTCCCTGGAGGAGGCTATGGCAATCCACTCCAGTATTCTTGCCTGGAAAATTCTATGGATAGAGGAGCCTGGCGGGGTACAGTCCATGGGGTCGTAAAAGAGTCGGAAACAACTGAGTAAGCATGTACACGTGCATATATACACACACAGTTTTATGTGTATACACACAGTAATATATACTTACATACACATTTTTTCCATGTTCTTTTCCATTATGGTTTATCACAGGATATTAAATACAGTTCCCTGTGCTGTGCAGTAGGATCTTGTTGTTTACCCATTCTATGTATACCAGTTGGCATCTGCTAATCCTAAAGGCCCAGTCCAACCCTCCCCCTCCTGCCTTCCCACTGGCAGCCACCGATCCATTCTCTCCGTCTACTGGGCTTAGATTTCTGATTCTCATTTCCCCCTTGTTATTGGCCACCGTTTTCATGTCAGATCTTTCATTTTAATGTTTGCATCCCCTCAGTTTCTTCTTTATTCCTACCATAGCTTCTTGTTAGCTGCAGAAATCTTTTCTTCCCTCCTCGAGAGCTCTGCTCTAGAACCAGTAAGTGACTCAATGACTTTATCAGGTAAAGCTTGGCTGTAAAGCAAATCAAGTACTCCTGGCAGACTCTGCTTTATGAGAGAACATTTACTATGATCGCGCTCTGGAAGCNGATCTTTCATTTTAATGTTTGCATCCCCTCAGTTTCTTCTTTATTCCTACCATAGCTTCTTGTTAGCTGCAGAAATCTTTTCTTCCCTCCTCCAGAGCTCTGCTCTAGAACCAGTAAGTGACTCAATGACTTTATCAGGTAAAGCTTGGCTGTAAAGCAAATCAAGTACTCCTGGCAGGCTCTGCTTTATGAGAGAACATTTACTATGATCGCGCTCTGGAAGCTGGTTATCAGGTGCTGGCTGTGTTTTAAAAATGCGTTGTTTTCTCACTGTTGTGTTAGCTGCCGGAAGGAAGCACCAACAGTCTCCAATACTGCCACCCTGTGGCGAAGTGGGATGACAAGCAGGTTTAGGGAAAGTGCTGGTTTGTGTCAACCCACGTTTCCCCCTGTTGCGGGCAGAGAGGAAAGGCCGTTTGAGGACACAGTGAAGAGGTGGTTGCCTGCACACCAGGGAGAGAGCTCTCACTGTAAACTGACCATGGCCGCATCCTGATCCTGGTCTTACCAACAAAGCTGTGAGAAATGCATTTCTGTTGTTTAAACCATTTAGTCTGTGATATTTTAAGGCAGCCAAGGAACACTAAGACAGCGGTCTATTCCCATCCTGGCTTATCCTTGTGAGTCACAAATATTCAGTGGGTTTAAATCATCTTTATTTATTACTGAACTTAATAGCAAATTTATTGAAAAGTTAATGATATTTTACTCTACTCAAGATCCTGTAATGATCTTTTGGGAATAGAATCTAAAAAAGAGTGCATATATGTACATGTACAATTGATTCACTTTGCTGTGTAGCAGAAACTAACACAACATTGTAAATCAACTATACTCCAATAAAATTAATTGAAAAGTTAACGATATTTAATATAACTTAAATTTTAAAGTCACAAGTGTCTGCTGGGAGTAGGCATCTTTTTAAAGAAAGTATTCATTTATTTGGCTGCACTGGGTCTTCGTTGCAGCTTGCAAACTCTTAGTTGCAGCATCTGGGTTCTAGTTCCCTGACCAGGGATTGGACCTGGGCCCCCTGCATTGGGAGAGTGGAGTTTTAGCCACTGGACCACCAGGGAATTCACAGGAGTAGATGTTTTATGGAAACCAGAAAAGTGAAGTTGCTCAGTCATGTCCAACTCTTTGTGACCCCATGGACTGTATCATACCAGGTTCCTCCATCCATGGGATTTTCCAGGCAAGAATACTGGAGTGGGTTACCATTTGCTCTTCCAGGAGATCTTCCCAACCCAGGGATTAAACCAGGGTTTCCCGCATTGTAGGCAGATGCTTTACCGTCTGAGCCACTAGGGAAGTCCATGGAAACTGGATAAGGGGTTAAATATGAGTCACATGGGTTGATACAGTGATGGCAAATGCAGATACAGACCTTGACTAGAAGGGCTCAAGGGAGAAAGCTCTGGAAAGGTAGAGAAATAACAAAGAGGGCTCTGGGCTTCCACAGACCTTAAAGAAGGGGTTTGAATCCATTTTACATAAATTTCTGAGCACCCAACTATTATCTGGGTTACTAATAACATCTTAAGTTATAGGTCCCCTCCAAGTTACAGACTGGATAGACCTGCTCTAAAAATTTCAATCATGATTCTTGTGTTCAGGTGAGGAAAAGCATGGAGCCTCTTCCAGAATGTTGTATATATGTGGCTTTTTCCTTTCTAGGCATGATGCAATTTATATAGTACTTTAGAAAAAAAATAATGTATTTTATTACTGTTATCAAGTAGAACAATAAAAATTACTAAGAACTAAGATAAAGGGGTGTGTGGTGGCTTCCCAGGTGGCGCTTGGTGGTAAAAATCCACCTGCCAATGCAGGAGATGCAGGGGACTTGAATCTGATCCCTGGGTAGGGAAGGTGTCCTGGAGAAGGAAGTGGCAACCCTCTCCAGTATTCTTGCCTAGGAAATCCCACGGACAGAGGAGCCTGGCTGTCTACAGTTCATGGGGTTGCGAAGAGTAAGACGTGACTGAGCGACTGAGCTGAAGATAAAGGAAGTCCTAGCTTGAGCCTATGCATTGTCCACCTAGGGAATTCTGACATGTTTGGGCAGATCAGGCTGACAGAGGTGGGGAGAGGGAGTGTTGCCTGAGGAGCTTCCTGGAGGATACACTTATTCTAATGGAGGCAGAGATAGAATTAAGGAGGAAGAAGACTTAACTGTTTGCTAATTAAAACTTTAGCCGATTACTAAGCTTATATGTGCAGCCAATTTGACTTTGAATCATGTGATGTTGAAAAAACACCATATAAGGAAATAACAAAGTCTCACCTTACATGTGGTTTGCTAGATATTTCTGCGCACAAGGTAGTGTTAAGCTCCCTGGCCTTTTCACTGGGTGGAGCAATGGGGTTAGAGCCCCATGTGAGCTGTGGGGACAAGCGGATGCTAGCACTCAGGGCTGAAGCATAAAAGTTTGAGACCCTTCTGAGCTCTTTTCTCTTTGCAGTGACTTTCAGAGTTCCAGATTGTGGCTGTCCCATAAGTCTGGGTTCCTGAAGCAGTTGGAGGAGGAAATGGCAACCCACTCCAGTATCCCTGCCTGGAAAATCCCATGGACAGAGGAGCCTGGCGGGTTGTCCATGGGGTTGCAAAAGAGTTGGACAAGACCTGGCTGAGCACACACTGAAGCAGTACGGCGAACATAGACCCACCAACCCACAACAGTCACACAGTGAGAGCAACAGATGAACATTGGTGGGTTTATATATATATATGTAAATTTGCATTTCTTTTTAAAATTGCCTATTTATTTTTGGCTGCCCTGCATCTTTGTTGCTGCCCTCGGGCTTTTTCTAACTGCGGCGAGCGGGGACTGCTCCTGGTCGGATTGCACTGGCTGCCCCTTGCGGTGGCTTCTCTTGTTGCAGAGCGCGGGCTCTGTGACACACAGGCGTCAATAGTTGCAGCACTTGGGCCCAGTAGCTGTGGCTCATGGGCTCAGTTACCCTGCGGCATGTGGAATCTGCTAGGACCAGGGATCGAACCTGTGTCCCCTGCATTGGCAGGGGGATTCTTAACCACTGGACCACCAGGAAAGTCCACATTGTGGTTCTGACTGCTGAAATGTGGCGGTTGTTGGTCACTGCAGCACAACCTGATCTCTGAAGTGACAAGATGAGGTTTTCAGGAATCTTCCTCAGTTAAAACATCCCTGTCCTACACCCTTATTGTCAAGCCACACCCAACAGGTAGTGAAATGATCTGCCTTTAAAAAATTCCTCCACTGCAATTTGTTCATGTTCCCTTTGTGATCTTTTCTAGCCTACACATTGTGCTGCTTCTGCTGCTAAGTCGCTTCAGTTGTGTCTGACTCTGTGCGACCCCACAGATGGCAGCCCATTGGGCTCCGCCATCCCTGGGATTCTCCACGCAAGAACACTGGAGTGGGTTGCCATTTCCTTCTCCAATGCATGAAAGTGAAAAGTGAAAGTGAAGTCGCTCAGTCGTGTCTGACTCAGCGACCCCATGGACTGCAGCCCACCAGGCTCCTCCATCCATGGGAGTTTCCAGGCAAGAGTACTGGAGTGGGATGCCATTGAGGTTGGGTCAAAGAAAATTTCATACCATTTCTTATACATTGTGTGTTAAAAAGAGGAGTTACCTTGTTTCCAGTCACTGATGAAAACTTCATGAGCCCCCACCACACATGAGCCCCCCACTGAACAGGATGGGGGTTGGGAGAGAGAGGAGATGGTGAGATGAGGGTAGAAAGAAGTTTGTTTGCTGCTAAGCTGTATATAAGTCTCCTCTGGTTCAAGTAACCTCTTTTTGTATGGTTGCTGGGGGGAAGGGTGGGAGGAAGAGATAGGGAGTTTGGGATGGACATGTCCACACTGCTATGTTTAAAATGGATAACCAACAAAGACCTACTGTGCAGCACAGGGAACTCTGCTCAATGTTAAGCAGCAGTCTGGATGGGAGGGGAGTTTGGTTGAGAATGGATACTTATATATGTATGGCTGTGTCCCTTTGCCGCCCACCTGAAACTATTACAACATTGTTAATTGGCTACGTGAAAGTGAAAGTGTTAGTTGCTCAATCGTGTCGGACTCTTTGCCACCCCATGGACCACAAGGAGCCCACCAGGCTCCTCTGTCCATGGCATTCTCCAGGTAAGAATACTGGAGTGGGTAGCCATTCCCTTCTTCAGGGGATCTTCCTGACTCAAGGGTCAAACCTGGGTCTCCTGAATTGTCGGTATTCTTTACCATTTGGGCCACCAGGGAGGCTATACCCCAATACAAAGTAAAAAGCTTGAAAAAATTTTAAAATAAAAACTAAATTTTGTTTTCAAACAGTCCATTTCAGTAAATGCTCAGTTATTCAGTGTTTACCTCCTTCCCTCCCAAAGATGGCATCTAGTAGGGGAGTGGGACATCTGTCTTTGTGGCCCTGGGGAGGATCTGTGGACAGACGTTCTTTCTCAATGATTTGGATTGGTTTCCAGGTCACCTGTACTGCTGACCTTGAGGTGCCCCTTGGGGTTTATTTTCCCCTTCTTCCTCTCTCTGTCTCCTGTGCTACGCACCCTCTCTCCTGCCCCAGCACGGCTGCTCATCCCCATGGTCCACATGCTTCTGCCACTTTGCCTCTTGACCTTGTGAGGTCCCCTGGGGCAGTCAGTACTCTTACCTTCCAACTTCCCTGCCAAGAATGCAGAGACCTGGGGGTCCATTCCAGACTGAGGGTGGGGCGGGGCTGAGGGAGGCTCAGGGGCGCCAGTTTGGGCAGCTTCTCTGCTTCGCCATGCTGATTCACCAGCCTAATCGATGTAACTGCTCCATTTTGAGGGGCTGGCTGGGACACCAGGGGCACCCGCAAAGCCTTCAAGCTATCGAGTCCTCCATTTTGAAATTCGGGAGGTAGAATCCATTGCGTATGTTTCTGATTCCCTGCCTCAGTCTTCTTCCTCCACTGGGTCAGAAGGATGACCAGCTTCCATGTCCGTCAGCTGGGACATCGGTAATGTCAAATCCTGAGCTCTATCTGTGCCTTGCTTAGGAAAAAACCCAGGGTTCACTTCAGCCAAGGCTGGTTCTTTATATGTTCACTGGTGCTTGAAGAATAGATACTGTATCTTGGTAAAGTATGGCTTTTAAAGTATTGTCTTGGAAGTTCTATTTTGGTATTCAAAAGCTAAATACCAAATGTGCTTTCCATCTCTTTGCATTTCTGTTGGAAGAGTCCTGATCACACACATTCCCTCTACTTCCTTGCCAACGCAGATGGATGCCTTTGGGTGATGAGAGAGAAGGTCATATACTTGGAAATACAAAGATAAAGACACATTAAGGTTAAAAATACCTTCAACATTATTGTAATTTTTTAAGGAGAATGGTCATATTTCACTTCTCTCTGCACATCCTCATGATGCCTAGCACATAGTAGGTACACACATGCAGTGACCAACTTGTTCCAGGAACTGAGACTTTTAGCACCCAAAGTACCGTGTCCAAGGAGCTCTCAGTCCTTGGCTGACCGGGCAAACTGAGGGTCACCCCTGTGTACGCAGTCCATTATTTATTGCTGAAGGTAAGATGGTGATTTTCTTCATATGAAATGGTTATCCTCATATTACTCATTAGCCTCAGAAGTAAATGATGACATGTTGGAATTTCCACACATGTTTTTACTGTAACTTCTGAATTTCTAAATAGTGGTTGTGCTTAGCCAACACATAACTGACTCATATGGTCTCACTTCAATGAACACGTGATTATCCCTCACAAAAGAAGACTAAACAGAGCCCAGATTTATGTCTTTGCTAATTGTTTGTTCTGGCCCTTTGGTCTTTGGCCATAACTGCTCGCTTTCAAGGGACTGGAGAAATGGCTGTGTGCTTGTGCTCAGCCGCTTCAGGCGAGTCGATTCCTTGTGACCCCACTGAACCTGTGTCTCTTGCATTGGCAGGCGGATTCTTTGCCACTGAACCACCAGGGAAGTCCAGAGCAATGGTTGACTGCAGTATTAAAGTAAGTTCTTTTAAGGTCTTTAATAATTCTATTTATTTATGATAATCATTTGTGACTCAGATGGTAAAGGATCCACCTGCAATGCAGGAGATCTGGGTTCGATCCCTGGGTCAGGAAGATCCCATGGAGAAGAGAATGGTAACCCACTCCAGTATTCTTTCCTGGAGGATCCCATGGACAGAGGAGCCTGGTAGGCTATAGCCATGGGCTTGCAAAGAGTTGGACATGACTGAGCAACTAACACACACATTTAGTAAAGAGATTTACTCTTTAATAAAATCTCTGTTTTGTGTTAATTGTTTTGAACTGCAAATCATTGCATCTTGAGAGAAATCCCAGGACATAAGAATCGTGAGAGGGAATCTCACGAATAATGTGCTATAAGTGCATGTGCTTGCCTCAAAATGGTGGAGAGCAATGGACTGGTATTCGGGAGGTGAGATCTCGTCAGGCTTGTACCACTAACTGGCTGTGAGGTCATGACTAAAGTTTCTCATCTGTGAAAGGTGAAAGGTATACGTGTTCATGGATTGGAAGAATCAATATAGGGAAAATGAGTATACTACCCAAAGTAATCTATAGATTCAATGCAATCCCTATCAAGCTACCAGCGGTATTTTTCACAGAACTAGAACAAATAATTTCAAGATTTGTATGGAAATACAAAAAACCTCGAATAGCCAAAGCAATCTTGAGAAAGAAGAATGGAACTGGAGGAATCAACCTGCCTGACTTCAGGCTTTACTACAAAGCCACAGTCATCAAGACAGTATGGTACTGGCACAAAGACAGAAATATAGATCAATGGAACAAAATAGAAAGCCCAGAGATAAATCCACACACCTATGGACACCTTATCTTCGACAAAGGAGGCAAGAATATACAATGGAGTAAAGACAATCTCTTTAACAAGTGGTGCTGGGAAAACTGGTCAACCACTTGTAGAAGAATGAAACTAGATCACTTTCTAACACCACACACAAAAATAAACTCAAAATGGATTAAAGATCTAAACGTAAGACCAGAAACTATAAAACTCCTAGAGGAGAACATAGGCAAAACACTTTCCGACATAAATCACAGCAGGATCCTCTATGATCCACCTCCCAGAATACTGGAAATAAAAGCAAAAATAAACAAATGGGATCTAATTAAAATTAAAAGCTTCTGCACAACAAAGGAAACTATAAGCAAGGTAAAAAGACAGCCTTCTGAATGGGAGAAAACAATAGCAAATGAAGCAACTGACAAACAACTAATCTCAAAAATATACAAGCAACTTATGCAGCTCAACTCCAGAAAAATAAACGACCCAATCAAAAAATGGGCCAAAGAACTAAACAGACATTTCTCCAAAGAAGACATACGGATGGCTAACAAACACATGAAAAGATGCTCAACATCACTCATTATCAGAGAAATGCAAATCAAGACCACAATGAGGTACCATTTCACACCAGTCAGAATGGCTGCGATCCAAAAGTCTACAAGCAATAAATGCTGGAGAGGGTGTGGAGAAAAGGGAACCCTCTTACACTGTTGGTGGGAATGCAAACTAGTACAGCCACTATGGAGAACAGTGTGGAGATTCCTTAAAAAACTGCAAATAGAACTGCCTTATGACCCAGCAATCCCACTGCTGGGCATACACACCGAGGAAACCAGAATTGAAAGAGACACATGTACCCCAATGTTCATTGCAGCACTGTTTATAATAGCCAGGACATGGAAACAACCTAGATGTCCATCAGCAGATGAATGGATAAGAAAGCTGTGGTACATATACACAATGGAGTATTACTCAGCCATTAAAAAGAATTCATTTGAATCAGTTCTAATGAGATGGATGAAACTGGAACCTATTATACAGAGTGAAGTAAGCCAGAAAGAAAAACACCAATACAGTATACTGACACATATATATGGAATTTAGAAAGATGGCAATGATGACCCTGTATGCGAGACAGCAAAAGAGACACAGATGTATAGAACGGACTTTTGGACTCTGTGGGAGAGGGAGAGGGTGGGATGATTTGGGAGAATGGCATTGAAACATATATACTATCATGTAAGAATGAAGCACCAGCCTATGTTCGATACAGGATACAGGATGCTCGGGGCTGGTACACGGGGATGATCCAGAGAGAGGAAATGGGGTGGGATGTGGGAGGGGGATTCAGGATTGGGATCTCATATACACCCATGGTGGATTCATGTCAATGTATGGCAAAACCAATACAGTATTGTAAAGTAAAATAAAGAAAAATTAAAAAAAATAAAATAAAAAAAATAAAAAAAATAAATATATATATAAAAAAAAGAAAGGTAAAAGGTATAGATAATTTTTAGACTAGTACTAATGCGAGAGGATTTATCACGGTCAAAATTTTTGATTCCTTTAAAAAAAATCCCACCTGCCAATGCTGGAGGTGCATGTTTAATCCCTGGGCGGGGAAGATCTCCTGGAGAAGGAAATGGCAACCCACTCTAGTATGCTTGCTGGGAAAATCCCATGGACAGAGAAGCCTGGCAGGCTACAGTCTTTGGGGTTGCAAAGAGTTGTCCACGACTTAGCGACTAAAGAATCTACACACACACACACACACACACACACACATGCACACGTGCGCATGTGCACACACACACACGCACACATATACACACACATGTCTGTTTCTCTAGAAAACCCTGATTAATACATCCATGATAGGCCCTGGAAAGGTTTAGAGGAAAAGAGGGCCAGAGGCAATTTTCCTGCTCATGTTTTGTCTTCTCATCATATTTTCATTTTCTTCGTGACAGAGCCCACTCTTTTTTTCTATAGTTGTTGTCAACAGGAATTAAATCAGTTGGAACAGGGAGCCAAATTTCCCCCTATATTTGGCTTTTATTAATAAGAGGCTAGATTCTTCTGGAGAAGGGAATGGCAACCCACTCCAGTATTCTTGCCTAGAGAATCCCATGGACAGAGAAGCCTGGTAGGCTACTGTCCATGGGGTTGCAAGAGTTGGACACAACTTAGTGACAAACAGACAGACAGAATAAGAGGCAAATATCAGGAAAATACATTGATATGCTAATGGTTTGCTCTTGTGTAACTCTTTTTACTTTATCCAAGTTTATTCCTTATAGGCATGATTTTCTTATAATCTAGCATATAGTGCAGAATAGATGATTAATTAATGAGTTGACATGGACGGTCCTCATGACAATTCTGTCAGATAAATAAATATGTCAGCACAATGTTCCAGAAAGGTGACATGTTGGACCAAGGTCACACATCCAGGAAGTAGAGAAGCTGGGATGAAATTCCAGAGGACCCGATGTTAACACAAGGTAGCACCAAGGCCGACTAAATGTCCTCAGAGACTGAACTCCATACTCATGCCTCCTGTGATATGGAGCAGGAATAATATGGTCTTATCCTTTGTAGGGTGGTTGTGAATTTCAAATGAGCTCGTGCACATAAAATCACATCGTAAGCTTTGACGAGGAACCCCTTTCCAGAATAACACCTACATTTTCCCCCTGTGATCTGTGTCACAAAGGAACAAGGTCAATGTACCAGCAACTTCCCACTGGCTACCCCAAATCCTCATCTTTTATGGAGCTCAACCAAGATTCTAGTTTCATAAAATACTGTACCTTATTTGTCACTCATTTCCTTGGTTCAACCTGCTTAAATATTTCCCCTAATTCACAAGCAGTTCAAAAAGCAATACATTTTTGTCAGTGCTATGTATTTTAATTTATTATTATTATCATTGACTGCACTGCACAGCTTGCAGGATCTTAGCTCTCTGACCAGGAATTGAACCCAGGGCCCCGGCAGTGAAACCACTGAGTCCTAGCCACTGGACTGCCGGGAATTCCCAATGCTATGTGTTTTTAAAGGTTTGCTAGCAAAACATACAGATCTCGTCTTGTTTTGTAGACATGATGCATTTTGAGACTTGAGTTTTGTGTGCACTACTGATATCTGCTTCTATAGCACTTTAATAGATTCAGTTCAGCCAAAAAAAAGTAAAAAACACATCACTTTCTAAGCTTGGGTGCCATTCAGATTTGTTGTTGTTAGTATATTGCAAGATTTTTTTGTTGTTTTTCCATGTACATGAGTTTGGGATTAAGTGATTTCTGAAAATAGCATTACATATATTAATATATCATAAATCATAATGATCCATAAACTCTTTTCAACTAACATAAGGATAGATTGATTTTCCTGGCAATAATTAGTTCTACTATTTCATTTAAATATTGAAGGAAGTACTTAACTCTTTACTCCTGTTTATTCTTTTGAAAGCAATATGCAAATGCTGCTTGTCATCTGTAATAACTTTTCAGTTCGGTTCAGGTCAGTCGCTCAGTCGTGTCCGACTCTTTGCGACCCCATGAATCGCAGCACGCCAGGCCTCCTTGTCCATCACTAACTCCCGGAGTTCACTCAAACTCACGTCCATCGAGTCCGTGATGCCATCCAGCCATCTCATCCTCACTGCAGTGATTTTGGAGCCCCCCAAAAGAAAGTCTGACACTGTTTCCACTGTTTTCCCATCTATTTCTCATGAAGGGATGGGACTGGATGCCATTATCTTCGTTTTCTGAATGTTGAGCTTTAAGCCAACTTTTTCACTCTCCTCTTTCACTTTCATCAAGAGGCTTTTTAGCTCCTCTTCACTTTCTGCCATAAGGATGGTGTCATCTGCACATCTGAGGTTCTTGATATTTCTCCCTCCCAGCAATCTTGATTCCAGCTTGTGCTTCTTCCAGCCCGGCGTTTCTCTTTAACTTTCTTTAAATTTGTTTTCCTATGCATCTTCCTCAAGTTAGAAGAATGGATGGTGGAAAACATGCAAGTGTTGCTGTCAGACAGAGCTGAGTGGTTTCCAGCTCCTCTGCTGCCCTGGATTTTATCTGTGGGCCCCCAGCACCATTTCCCTGCCTTTCTGTCTCTTTCTTGTATTGTAGAGGTTGGAAGACTGGGAGCTATATTTCCTTTTTTTCCCTGACAAAGGTCCTTCTAGTCAAGGGTATGGTTTTTCCAGGAGTCATGTGTGGATGTGAGAGTTGGACCATAAGAAAGGCTGAGCACTGAAGAATTGATGCTTTTGAACTGTGGTGTTGGAGAAGACCAGAGTCCCTTGGACTGCAAGGAGATCAAACTAGTCAGCCCTAAAAGAAATCAATCCTGAATATTCACTGGAATGCCTGATGCTGAAGCTCCAATACTTTGGCCATCTGATGCAAAGAGCTGACTCATTAGAAAAGACCCTCATGCTGGGAAAGATTGAAGGCAAGAGGAGAAGGGGACGACAGAGGATGAGATGGTTGGATGGCCTCACTGACTCTATGGATATGAGTTTGAGCAAGCTCTGGGAATTGGTGATGGACAGGGAAGCCTGGCGTGCTGCAGCCCATGGGGTCACAAAGAGTTGGACATGACTGAGCGACTGAACAACAACGTGGTTCCAGATACGGCTTAGGTTCTTGCAGTGAAATGAGTGTCCCTGAGACATAGAAGGAAGAAGGGAATAGAAACCAATTTGCTTTTGCTGGCAGCAGTTTCGGTAGATGTAAAACTCTTCGCAGCAGCTTCTGTATTTCCCTAACAATTGTTTCCAGTTTGGAGCTTTGGCAGAGGCACCACCTTGACAGTGCCTTCCTGAGTTATCCTCATTTTGGGGTGGATATACCCAGCTGCAATGGCAAACCTGAAAGCTAATGATGGGCAGATCCATCCTACACTGCCCTGACTTTAACTTTGTGGGGTCCACCAACAGTTTTGTAAGCTTCTGAAGTCTACTTAGGGTTAACACAGCTAATCTTTTTCAGCTTAAAACACCTAGACTGTTTTCACTTTGCCTGACCAACCTCTAACTGATATCACCACTGACGTGCCTTGAAACCAAAAGCAAGACATTTTACTCTTTGAACCTTAATTTCCTCATCTGTGAAATGGGCATAATGACTCATAGAACCCCACAAAGATAAATAAATAATGCATGTAAAGTTTTCAACACAAAGTAGGAATGCAGTAATGTTAGTATTTTGTTTTCACAGTCTCCCCTACCCCCTCCTGCCTTTAGAGATTTCTTGATTGTTTTCTTTTAGTTCCAGGGTTTGTCCTTTTTTTTTTTTTTAATTAATTGATTACAAATCTAGATGTCTTGGGGTGAGCTCCTGCTCCCTGCCATTTCTTTTTTATGAGACTTGGTGATGCCTCCAGTTCCAGTGCCCTACTTTTTTGAGCACAGATTTATCACCTGTCTTTTATGACAGGGATGATTGAATTCTGCCAGAATTTTTATGGTTATTAGCTGGTAAGCTTGTCCTGGGAGACTCCATCAGAGCTTTCCTTATGCATATCTCTCAAAGTCATTTTTAACTATGTCTGATTCATTTGTCTTGTTCCTAAAAGTAGCAAGAAAGCTCCTGGCCAAAGGAAGCATCTTCTTTGAGGCAAGTGGTCTTTTTATAATTCCTAGTCTACTTTTAGGAACCCACCTGCTGTGTTTCTTGTCTTTGCAGCTGAAAAGGCTCAGCAACCAGGCCTCTGGGTCTGTGGGGTGGAGGGATGATACAAGTGATGGGATCTAGTGGTCCCAGCTCTGCCTCAACTTCCTGAGAGGCCTTAGGCTGAGAACTGTGTCCTCTGGACCATGGTTTCCTCCCTCCTAACATCGGTCAACTCTCTAAAGGGCGCTCCCAGCTCAGGCTTTCATTGGATGGGTGGTGGAAGCCTGTTGCTTCTCCCAGCTTCCCCTTTGTGGCTGACATCAGGGAACCCAATGGAGATTGCTCTTCCTGCCTCCTCACCAGTAATCATGTGGATCCGTCTAATGGGCATGGAACAGATTCTCCAAAGATTATCTCCTGAACACCCAAGGTCTGGGTGATGAACAACCCCATCCTGTGCTTTTTTGCTGTGGACCACTGGCAAATTTCAACTAAGTTCACTTTTTTTTTTCCTCTCTATATTGTGTGGCATGCGGGATCTTAGTTCCCCAATCAGAGATCAAACCCAGACTCCCTGCAGTGAAGGCACAGCATCTTAACCACTGGACTAGGGAAGTCCTGAATTCACGTCCATCATCACTTGTGGAGCCTCCTGTGTGCCAGATGCAGGGCTTTGTGATGCGGGTGTGTGGTGTTCGTTAGCTAGGAGAGATGGACAGGCAATGGTGATTCAACACCATTTGATGAGTGGCAGCCAGGAGGTCCCAAATCACCAGTGCCAAGGTCCATCCAGTCAGAAGTGTTGTTGGCCAGGACCCTGAACCAGTGCATTTTTAAAAACAAATTATTTATTTTTAATTGGAGAATAATTGCTTTACAATATTGTGTTGGTTTCTGAACACAACTGAGCACTCAGAAGCACAAAAGAATACCCTAGGATTTGGTATTGGGTTGAAAAGTTGTTATCTCTACAGAAAGGCATGATAACAGAGCAGTAGGAGGCAGGTCTTAAATTAGTGAAGCAAATATTCATTGGCGGGATAACAGCAATTCTATATTTACTGGCAAAGCTAGGACCAAAAAGAGAGTCTCTAAAAAGAGAGACATCTACAAGAGATGATGCTGTGTTACATATTTTTTTACCACAATATATGCAAAAGGGTTGCCTGTCAAACACCAAGCATTGCAAGTGATGGCAATGGAAATGGACAGATTTCTCAAAATAGATGAAAAAGATTTCAAAGCAAGAATACTGGAGTGGGTTTCCATTTCCTTCTCCAGGGGATCTTGCTGATCCAAGGATCGAACCTGCATCTCCTGTATTGGCAGGTGGATTCTTAACTGCTGAGCTACCAGGGAAGCCCCTGTAGCTGATAAGCAGCCATTAAACATGAGCATGAATGTGGTTATATTTGTGTTTTAAGAAAAGGACTTTATCATCAGTTCCTCATCTGTTGCATCTGACTGGAGCCTTTCCCTTCCAGCTCCCACACAGCACGCAGGAGGCTCATGTGTTGGACAAGACTGGCTGATTCCCTCCGTAGATGTGATTGCAGACACCTATTACTGCTAATGGCAAGGTGAGAAGCTCTGGTCTACTAGAGGCCACTTCCTCAGGGCAGAAAATTCACAGATGGAGTAACAGGCATTGATCTGCTGCTCCTTGAAAGCCAGTACAGACGGAGATGTGGTCCCTCGGTGAAAGATGCTGGGCCTGGGCCTCATTTGAAAGGGCCATTACCAGATTAACATCCTCCTGGTAAAGCTGAGACTTGGGAATCAATGGCTTTCTTTACAGAGGGGCCCACAGAGGTTCTGTTAACCCCACTGACCCCAGGATCTTGAGAGAGCTGAGGTTCATCTGGAGACGTAGCCTTTTAACACCCAGGGGGTCGATATATGGATTCTAGCAGCCTGGATTCTGTGACATTCTAGTTGGGTAATCTTGGCCCAGTCTCTCAACTGCCCTGAGATCCAGTTTCCCCATTTATTCAATGAGACTGATGACACCTGATTTACAAGGTCTGCTATAGTACAAAATTAAATAACAAATGAGATATTTGCATCTAGACATATACATTCTCTTCTGCTTCTTCATTTTCTATTTCATTTTTCTTTTCATTCTTCTATGTGGAATTAGACCGAATGTGAAACAAAAGAACCCAGAATAAATTAAGGACTCCTATACATTAATAAAAAAATGATGAACACTTCAATTAAAAATGGGTGAAAATCTTGAACAGGAATGGGCAAAATTCATATGAAATGATGCTCAATATTAATTAAAATAAGATATGTCTATACACTATGAAAGGGACTAAAATTACAAAGAGTGACAATACCAAGTGTTGGCAAGGAAGTGGAGTCCATGGAACTCTCATACTTGTTGGGAATTAAAAATGACACAAATATTCTGAAAAATTGTTTGGCAGCTTCTCATAGAGTTAAACACACATTTACCATGTGAGAGTAAATCCCATTAAAAAAAATTATGACATCTTCTTCTCTTTTGGCACAGTTTGAAGTTCATAAAGTGGTGGATTAAAATGTAGTTTATGGTTATAAAAATTGATCATTACACGTTTGTTTTAAAACCCATATGTCCTATAGGATAAATTCCCCCAAGTAGGATTATATACAAAGGTCCTGCGTCCCCCCTCCCTCCTATTTCCATTTTTGTCTGTACCATATTCTCTAGCTATATGAAATGTAGGTCATTTCCCTCAAAGTTCTTCTCATGTAGGCATCCATATCTTTGTGCAGTTTTGTCTGCAATGTTCTGCCTGACTCACATCCTTATCCTTCTTGGCCCCAGCCAGGAGAACTCTTAATTATTCTTTAAAACCCATATCAAATGTCACCTCTTTGTTGGAGCCATTCTGGGTTCTTCCAAGCAGAGGCAGTTCTTTCCTCCTCTTTGCTATCTCTTAGCACCATACACCCTAGCACCATATACCATTGCACCACACACCTTAGCACCACACACCATTGTACCACATACCATAGCATCATACACCATAGCCCCACACGTCATAGCCCCACACGCCATAGCCCCACACGCCATAGCACCACACGCCATAGCCCCACACATCATAGCACCACATGCCATAGCCCCACACACCATTGTACCACATACCATAGCATCATACACCATAGCCCCACACACCATAGCCCCACACGCTGTAGCACCACACGCCATAGCCCCACACATCATAGCCCCACACGCCACAGCACCACACGCCACAGCACCACACGCCATAGCCCCACACATCATAGCCCCACACGCCATAGCACCACACATCATAGCCCTACACATCATACCACATGCCATAGCCCCACACACCATTGTACCACATACCATAGCATCATACACCATAGCCCCACACACCATAGCCCCACACGCTGTAGCACCACACGCCATAGCCCCACACATCATAGCCCCACACGCCACAGCACCACACGCCACAGCACCACACGCCATAGCCCCACACATCATAGCCCCACACGCCATAGCACCACACATCATAGCCCTACACATCATGGCCCCACACGCCATAGCACCACACATCATAGCCCCACACATCATAGCCCCACACACCATAGCACCACACGCCATAGCCCCACACATCATAGCACCACACGCCATAGCCCCACACGCCATAGCACCACACGCCATAGCCCCACACGCCATAGCACCACACGCCATAGCCCCACACGCCATAGCACCACACATCATAGCACCACACGCCATAGCCCCACACACCATCGTACCACATACCATAGCACCACACACCATAGCCCCACACATCATAGCCCCACACGCCATAGCCCCACACTCTGTAGCACCGTACACCATAGCACCATGCACCATAGCACCATACACCATTGTACCACATACCATAGCATCATACACCATAGCCCAACACGCCATAGCCCCACACGCTGTAGCACCACAGGCCATAGCCCTACACGCCATAGCCCCACACGCCATAGCATCATACACCATAGCACCACACGCCATAGCACCACATGCCATAGCACCACACGCCATAGCCCCACACACCATAGCCCCACACGCCATAGCATCATACACCATAGCCCCACATGCCATAGCCCCACACGCCATAGCATCATACACCATAGCCCCACACGCCATAGCCCCACACGCCATAGCCCCACACACTGTAGCACCGTACACCATAGCACTGTACACCATTGTACCACATACCATAGCATCATACACCATAGCCCCACACTCCATAGCACCATACACCCTAGCACCATATACCATTGCACCACACACCTTAGCACCACACACCATTGTACCACATACCATAGCATCATACACCATAGCACCACACGCCATAGCCCCACACGCCATAGCCCCACACGTCATAGCCCCACACGCCATAGCCCCACACGCCATAGCACCACACGCCATAGCCCCACACATCATAGCACCACATGCCATAGCCCCACACATCATAGCACCACATGCCATAGCCCCACACATCATAGCACCACATGCCATAGCCCCACACATCATAGCACCACATGCCATAGCCCCACACATCATAGCACCACATGCCATAGCCCCACACATCATAGCACCACATGCCATAGCCCCACACATCATAGCACCACATGCCATAGCCCCACACATCATAGCACCACATGCCATAGCCCCACACATCATAGCACCACATGCCATAGCCCCACACATCATAGCACCACATGCCATAGCCCCACACATCATAGCACCACATGCCATAGCCCCACACATCATAGCACCACATGCCATAGCCCCACACATCATAGCACCACATGCCATAGCCCCACACATCATAGCACCACATGCCATAGCCCCACACATCATAGCACCACATGCCATAGCCCCACACATCATAGCACCACATGCCATAGCCCCACACATCATAGCACCACATGCCATAGCCCCACACATCATAGCACCACATGCCATAGCCCCACACATCATAGCACCACATGCCATAGCCCCACACATCATAGCACCACATGCCATAGCCCCACACATCATAGCACCACATGCCATAGCCCCACACATCATAGCACCACATGCCATAGCCCCACACATCATAGCACCACATGCCATAGCCCCACACATCATAGCACCACATGCCATAGCCCCACACATCATAGCACCACATGCCATAGCCCCACACATCATAGCACCACATGCCATAGCCCCACACATCATAGCACCACATGCCATAGCCCCACACATCATAGCACCACATGCCATAGCCCCACACATCATAGCACCACATGCCATAGCCCCACACATCATAGCACCACATGCCATAGCCCCACACATCATAGCACCACATGCCATAGCCCCACACATCATAGCACCACATGCCATAGCCCCACACATCATAGCACCACATGCCATAGCCCCACACATCATAGCACCACATGCCATAGCCCCACACATCATAGCACCACATGCCATAGCCCCACACATCATAGCACCACATGCCATAGCCCCACACATCATAGCACCACATGCCATAGCCCCACACATCATAGCACCACACGCCATAGCCCCACACATCATAGCACCACATGCCATAGCCCCACACATCATAGCCCCACACGCCATAGCCCCACACGCTGTAGCACCGTACACCATAGCACCATGCACCATAGCACCGTACACCATTGTACCACATACCATAGCATCATACACCGTAGCACCACACACCATAGCCCCACACACCATAGCCCCACACGCTGTAGCACCGTACACCATAGCACCATGCACCATAGCACCGTACACCATTGTACCACATACCATAGCATTATATACCATAGCCCCACACATCATAGCCCCACACACCGTAGCACCGTACATCATAGCATCACACATCATTAGCACCACACGCCATAGCACTACATACCATAGTTCCTTGTTTAAATGTCTCCACCATTTGACTGGGATCCTCAGAGTTGGGAGTTGTATCACTGGCTCTCCAGTGTCTGCCTCATAACATAAATCCCATTATGGCAGTTGCTTGTATTAACTTTTTCTGTGTACTTTATTATTATATTTTAAAAATATATTTGGCCATGCCAGGTCTTAGCTGTGGCATGTGGGATTTAATGCCTTGAACAGGGATGGAACCTGGGTTCCCTGCATTGGCAGTGCAAAGTCTTAACCACTGGACTTCCAGGAAAGTCCTTCTGTGTACTTTACAACAAAAGTCAAACTCCTCACAGCATGTGTAGCTCTGTGGTGTCTAACCCTCCTCTACGACCTCATGCCATTCCACCTTCCCTTGATTAGGAGGTTGCAGACCCTCTGGCCTTCTTGTTCCTTGTATGTCAGTCCCTTCCTGCTGCAGATGCTAAACAAACAACTCCTCACCCCCATCCCGTCCACCATGGAGTTGGTCAGATGCTCATTCTAGCGCTTGGCAAACTCTTGATTTACATCCCAACCTTGGGTGTCAGTTTATATATGTCCTCAGAGACTTTCCTTAGTCATACAGTCCAAACAGCCCCATGCCCACCCAACAATTCTCTCACAGTATCTCATATTTCTGGCTTGTAGCCCTAGTCACAATTTATGTATATGCTTTACTAGTTTAGGCTTCCCAGGTGGCTCAGACGGTTAAGAATCTGCCTGTAGTGCAGGAGACCCAGGTTCAGTCCCTGAGTTGGGAAGATCTCCTGGAGAAGGAAATGGCTATCCACTCCAAGATTCTTACCTGGACAATCCCATGGACAGAGGAGCCTGGAGTGCTGCAGTCTGTGGGGTCACAAAGAGTTGGACACAACTGAGCAACTAACACTAACACTTTCGTTTACTAGTTTAATGTCTGTTCTACCTTGTAGACTGTAAGTTCAACGAAGGCAGTGTCTGTTGTGTTCCCTGCTGTATCCTAGAATATAGCACAGTGCCTCATTCAAGTCAGGCATTACCATTTATAGATTGACTCTACGTAGTGAAAAGTCGGACTCGACTGAGTGACTTCCCTTTCACTTTTCACTTTCATGCATTGGAGAAGGATATGGCAACCCACTCCAGTGTTCTTGCCTGGAGAATCTCAGCGATGGGGGAGCCTGGTGGGCTGCCGTCTATGGGGTCACACAGAGTCGGACATGACTGAAGTGACTTAGCAGCAGCAGTGCCCATTGGGTGAAGAGGTGAATGACTAAATTGAAGATTTAAACTCAATTTAAGAATAATGGAGTTGATAGTATTATTTAAGCTATTTGTATTTTAGGATCAGAATATTTTGTGCTCAATGAAACCAATCTTATATTTTTGCATTATAAAAATAATGTATGCTTATTACAGGTCAAACAAAACAAGAAAGATATTTTAAAAATTAACAGTTTTTCTTATCCTCCCTACAATTCCTTTCCTTCAAACTAATCAGTGTTAATAGTTTGTGCATGTGGGGATATTTTTCCGATTTTTACATTTATGCATACAAGTTTCTTCCTTCATGTGCATGTGTGCGTGTGTATATTTACATATTTGTCTATGCAGTTTTTCTTTTTTAAGTGAGTAATTGGATGATATTTTACATACTACTCTCGAGCTTGTTTTTTTCCACTTAATACTTTTTCTCCTCTTAATAACATTTCATGAACATTTATCCAGTTCAACACATACACATCTCTCTCTTTTTAAGAGCTACATAATATTTCATAGCATGGATATTACCGTTTTCCATGATTCTCTATTGATGAATGAAGTTGTTTCCAGTGTTTTGCTATTACAAATAACTGTTCTGTAAATATCCTTGAATATGTTTTTCCTAGTACACTGGATTCTCTCAAAATGTTACAAATGCTGGGAGAGAAAGACATGTATTTAAAAATATGACCTATTTGCTTTTTCTAAAAGATATTTATTTGTATAGCTGCATCAGGTCTTAGGCGCATTATAGGGGATCTTTCATTGTGGTGTGGTGGGCTCAGTAGTTGCAGCGTGTGGGCCCAGTTGCCCTGCAGCTTGTGGGATCTTAGTTCCCTGATCAGGGATCAAACCCCATGTCTCCTGCATTGAAAGGTGGATTCTTAACCACTGGACCACAGGAAAAGTCCTAGTACCTGACTATTTTCTAGAAAGGGAATTTATATACCTTCAGCAGTGTATGAATGTGCCCATTTTCCTCTGTCCTAAGAATGGATGTTCTCGTTTTCAAAAATGTTTTCCGATCTCCTGGTATTTGTGGATGAGGTTTAAAGAGAAGTCAGTATTCCCCTGGAGTTCTGAGGTCTGGGAAATGGGAGACAAATTGCCCTCCCTTTTGACTTGACTGCTGGAAAGCTAGCTCGAAGAGAGTAGAGCCTCCGATTCAGTCTGACTGTGTACAGTGTTCTGGGCATTAGCTAGACTTAGCCTCCAAACAAGTGCAGTCCAGTAATGGGAGCACATGGGCTTTTGACAGGAAATGCTTAAGACTGGGTATCGAATTTAGCATAAGGCCGTGTCAGGGGAGATGTGGTATTAGGTTTTCACTCACTGATTCACTTAATAGCACTAAGAGGGTGGGCTTGTGAGATGCATCTGAACTGTAAGCTCTTTGAAAGAACAGATGGGAGGAAGGAGAATGGAGCTCTAAAAATCAAATCAGTGGAGCAAAGGTTCAGTTTCCCTGCCAATGGGAGTTCGCCCCTCAGGGATTCCGAAGGCATCTCAGATGTTCCCTCATGCCTCTGTGACCAGCTGTTTCTAGTTTCTTCCTTTTAAAATGGATCCTGCACTTACCACTTCCCCAAACCGAAACAGATAAAGGTAGCACTTTTGCAAAGTGTCGGGGAATTCTGCAAAAGGCTGTAGAAAGAGAAGGTCTAAACTTTTGCCTCTTTCAGATTTGTAACTTAGAGTCCAGCTAGCTGATCCACACAGAGGCCTTGTGAGGGCAGCTTGCTGGTGAAGGAGTGAGGGAGGAGGGGATTTAGGATGGCTTAGAAGGTGTTTCTCATACTTAGGTTTTTCCAGTAATGTCAAATAATTTTTGCCTTACTGATTATTTTCCTTTAATCAATTCATTATTAAACCTACTCTTTAACCCACTCCAGTACTCTTGCCTGGAGAATCCCATGGAGGGAGGAGCCTGGTAGGCTACAGGCCATGGGGTCGCAAAGAGTCGGACACGACTGAGCGACTTCACTTTCACTTCACTAAGGAAATAAATATTAAAAAAAAATAAATAAATAAACCTACTCTTTTCATAAAAATAATATATTTTAAATTTGACATTGAAGTAATACATATATATACATATAATTTGGATGATATTATATTATTTCCCAGCCTCTGCCAAAATACAGAGGTAAAATAGCTATCACCCCAGAATTATATAGAAAATCAAACAGTTGCTCAAGAGTAAAAGCATAGATATTTTCAGGCATGCAAAGATTAAAGAAAGTTATGACTCATGTGTGTGCTTAAAGAACTACAAAATGATAAAATTCATCAAAAAGGAAAATGGACATGGAAGAGAGAAGTAAGGTGCAAGAAGAAATCATGAACCAAGAAACTCATGAAATATGTAAGTAACTAACTGTGCAAAGTAACTTTTTGGATTTAAATAAAATGATGGAAGTAAAATTTTTGTACATTAATAAGATTAAAGATGGGAATGGGGGCAGTTACAATGATTTAAAACATGCCAACTTTCTTTTCCTAGTTGGAAGATGTTGTTTCATTGCTAAGTTATGTCTGACTCTTTTGCAACCACCAAGCTCCTCTGTCCATGGGATTTCCCAGGCAAGAATACTGGACTGGGTTGCCATTTTCTTCTCCAGGGGATCTTCCTGATCCAGGGATCAGACCCATGTCTCTTGCATTGCAGGCAGATTCTTTACCACTGAGCCACCAGGGAAGCCCTATTTGGAAGATAGAGATATCCAATAAATTTGAGCTTTGTAGGGAAAATATAAGGTGCTGTTAAATATGTAAGTCACTCTTAATAAGGGTGTTAAATATTTAAGCATTATTGGAGGTAAAGAGGGACATTGCATGTGAATAGTGTGCTCTATTCTTTACCCTTCCCATTGTCTTCCCATCAAAGGAGTCCTTACCCCTTGAGTCAGAGTTAGTTTGTGACATTCTTTGACCAAGATAATGTTCTGGAAGTGACATTGTGCCACCTTTGAGCACTGTCTTAAGAGGCCTTATGAGATTCTGGAAACCTGACAGTGCTCCATGATCAAAGAGGACTAACCTACGATGATGAGAGGCCTGTGCCAGTTACTCCTGTTGTCACTGCTGGCAGCCACACAGCAACCGGGTGTGTGCCTGAGTCTATCTTAGAGCAACCATCTCCCAATCAACCCACCATTCAACCGGGATGCATGAGCTCACCCATTTGAGATTAGCAGAGCCTGGCCCAGACCAACAAAACTGCCCAGTCGACCCATATCTTGTGAGCAATGATAAATAATTATTCTTTTAAGCCATTGAGTTTCTCACCAGTTTGTTAAATAGCAAATGGATATACTGGGCTTCCCTGGCGGCTCAGGGGTATAGAATCTGCCCCCAGTGCAGGAAATGTGGGTTCAATCCCTGGGTTGGGGAGAATCCCCTAGTGAAGGAAATGGCAGCCCACTTCAGTATTCTTGCTGGGAAAATTCCATGGACACAGGAGTCTGGTGGGCTACAGTCCATGGGGTCACAAAAGAGTCGGGCATGATTGAGCAATGAAGCATACATGCAATGGATATACTATATATAATGATAGACTTAGTATGCAAAACACACATATACACACATTCTGTGGGTCGAGAGGAAATGGGCAACACAGTAGAAACATACATATAGTTGATGCAAGGCATTCCAAAATTTATATTCACATGTAAATTAAGACAAGATGCTCAGCCTTAGCAGTAAACCACAGAATGCAAATGAAACAACAAAATAAGATATCATTTTACACCCATAAGCTTGGCAGAATTTAAAAATTCTGAAAATACCAAGTGTTCCCAAATGTAGGAGGAAGCAAAAACTTTCATATACTGTTGAGGGGGTTATATGTGGCCACCTTAGAAAAGAGGTTGGCAGCATCTAGAAAAATTGAACATGTGCAGACCCTAAAGAGTGTGTTTTGCACATCCAGTTATATCTCCTAATGAAATGTTCACAGGTGTTTCCAAGGAAAGGCTATGTAAGGGTAGTCATCGAAGTAAAGTTTTTAAGAGCATGAATTTAGAACAATCTAGTAATACTTGCCCATCACTGGAAAAATGAATATAATCACTCACAGCAGTTAGAAAAAATAAAATGGATCTGTTTGTTCCAATATAAATAAAAAATAAAATTTTCAATGTTGAGTAAAATAAGAAAGTTGCAGAGGAATTAATATAATGCATCATTTTTGTAAATTAGAAAAACAAGTTATTTTATATTGTTAATTCATCTTATAACAAATATGTTTATATAGACTGGGAAGTTCCATGTAAAATTCATAACACAGGGTGCATTTGGGGAAGGAAGATAAATTAGAATAGGGAGGATGACATAGGGGTTTCAAATTTGTTTGTACATTTTTATTTATCTTTTTCTCTACAAAAGTAACTAAAACTGGAAGGAAGTATGATATCACTTGTTAATTTTGGATGCTTATTATAATATTTATTGTATTTTTATGTATTTTCAACATTTTAACTTGCAAAAAGAAATCCTTGCCTCACCCCCACCTGCCATATGCCTCACCACTAGTGTTATTTGGTCTTAACCACTGAAATCATTGCATTTCTTGGAGAAAAACATAAACTGGGTGTGTTCATGAACCATGAATAAGCCACTATATATTCATGTCTTTAAAATTATCCTGTGGGCTCAGATTGTCCGATGGTCTTATCCTGACCAAAGAAGCCACAAGTAGGCAATTAAAGGATGTTTTAACAAGTAAATAGGTGCTATCTGGGCAAAAGAAAAAACTTCAAATTAGAATGATAATGATATACATTAGATCTGAAGAAGGGTGAAGCCATAGCCGCAGTTTTCTTAATCTGCTGCAGAGAAATGTCTCCCCTGGCAGTGGGATCAAGCAAGTCAGACTACAAGCTCTCCACTCTGCCGCTCCAAGTGCCAGGCAGAGGGAGGACTTTCAGAACATGGAGGCCATGTTGTAGCAGTCAGGGTTAAAGTGCACTCTACATAGTCACTCCAGTGATTTTGATTAAAAGGGGTTGGATGCAGGGAATTATTGCTTACAGAATTGTCATTGGTGCTGGAGGAGCCAGCTCTTGCCTGGGTATCCAGAGCCACCCCCAGAAAAATTCTGCAGAGGTGGCCAGATGAGAGAGCAATTATATCCAACTCCATCTGTAACCTGGGTATCTTATTGGCTCACCCAGAAGCAGAGCTGAAAAGAGTTCACTTGGAAGGTTATCCCAGAAAGCCAGGATGAGGGATAGAGGATAGGGAAACAGGGAAGGAAAGAGAGTCAATAGCATGTGAAATGATGGACAGGTTGTTACCATGGGCAACTGGGTATTCCTCTGGGGATTCTGGAAGGAACTGGTAGAATGTACCTCAGTAGGATCCCTCCAGAGACAAGAAACTGGAGCATTTATACATGGCACCTGTTCCCTGTTGCTTGAGGGTAGGACCCAGGACTGTTAACATCTTAGAACTTCTGGGTTGCATTTCTAAAGGCTGAGCAACCTTCCCATGACTTTGGAGAAAGCCCTGATGCAGAGAAACAGAGAGATGTCCTTGGGGTGCTTGAGATGGGCTGTGGGCAGCTTTCACAGAACCATCTATCACAGCTGGGCTGAGGGACAAGCATGGGGCCCAAACAGTGTCTGCTACTTCGGGGAATATGCTACTTTGGTAGTTCTTCCCAACACTGGGTTTGATACTCACAGTACTGTGGTCTTGATGTGGCAATCAGTAAGATGCTGCTGCTACTGTTGACTCAGAGCTCTGCCATCCCCTCTAGATCAAGTCCAGCAAAATGACAGATTATCCCCTACTCCTTTCTTTCTGGTTAACTCAGTTATAAACTCATGTCCTGTGTGAGCAATACCAGTAGGGGAGCTCTGAATTGCATCCAGAATTCTAGCTGCAAGGGAGTCTGGGAAACGGGGTTGTCAGCTCTTCAGCCTCTGAATCAACAGGATAGATCTTGGAAAGTGAGATGTTGAGCCAGCTGGAGTTACTGTATCTAATCAAGTGAAATTTCCCTTCTAGTCACCTTGCTTGGTGATTTTGTTCAGGCAGTTTCTTCCCTTGAAACTGTCCTTGCCCACTTTCAGATGCTTCTCCTCTGCATTCAGCTCAGTGAAAGAGGGAGACAGTATCAGCTTTCAGGGATGACATCAGTGACCTATTCATCACTCTCAGAGCCCCTGAATTTATCCTCTCAGCTCTTACCCCAGTTGCAATTGTACAATTATTTAAAAATACTGGTTTAGTATCTTGTCTCTGCTAGACCAGAGGTATATGAGGGCAGGAACCACATCCCTGCTTGCTTACTGTTGCTCCCAGCACCAAATATATTCATGCTAGATACATAGGGGTTGGATACATATTATTTGAATTTGTTGTTGTTGTTGCTCAGTTGTGTCTGACTCTTTGCATATATGATTGGAAAAAATGAGTATTAGGGGTTATGCTTCCTTTATCTGTACATAGATGCTTCATTTGTGTATAAGGAATAAAACAACCTACATTCAACACTGCTTTTGAAAATAAGGACAGGAAGAGAAGGGTCTGGTTTAAAGTGACTAAATTATTCCACTGAGGGAATGTGATATTTTTGGCTCCTGCTGTTAACTGAGGGCTGCTATTTCCAGTCCTGGACTGGAACAGACATTAGTGAGCCAGGCAGGCGGTCACAGGCAGAGTTTGAAAAGAAAAGGCAGCATGATGATTTCCCATTCTGATCAGTCTGGGGACTCTAAAAGCAATACATTTTGTGATACAAAAACATTTCAGGAAAGAAGGGATCTTCTTGCCTGTGAGATCTTATTGAAGGAAAATTTCAGAATAACTGGATATAAAGGAAAAAATTGTGACCTTTGAAATTGGGATGTTTGTATGTTAGACTCTGGGATCCACTCTCATTTTGACTTAGCTGACTTTCCGAATAGCTACAAGCCTTCTTAAATATTGAAGTGGGGCCATTGTTATGTAATACTAGGCAACATTATTTGAGCTATTTCATGTTTCAGGAAATATTTGAGATATAGTCTCTCTTCTAATCCTTGAAATAAAGCTATGTGATAGGAATTATTATTGTCCTCACTTTATAGAGAAGAATACTGAATCTTGGAAAGGTTAATATGCTGCTCAAGTTCAAATAGTTAACAAGTGAGGATGTCTAACTCCAGGCCTGACTGACTCCAGAGCGCATGCTCTTAACCACTGCTTGTGGGGAATAGAGCCTCAGGATGCAGAGACACCTGAGCTGGGTATACACTTAAGGCTTTCCCAGTCTGTATAGTCAAAGCTATGGTTTTTCCAGTAGTCATGTATGGATGTGAGAACTGGACCATAAAGAAGACTGAGCACTGAAGAATTGATGCTTTCAAATTTTGGTGCTGGAGAAGACTCTGGAGAGTCCCTTGAACTGCAAGGAGATCAAACCATTCAGTCCTAAAGGAAATCAACCCTGAATATTTATTGGAAGAGCTGTTGCTGAACGTTCAATGCTTTAGTCACCTGATGAGAAGACCAACTCGTTGGACAAGACCCTGATGTTGGGAAAAATTGATGGCAAAAGGAGAAGGAGGCTGCAGAGGTTGAGGTGGTTAGATAGCATCATCAACTCAATGGACATGAATTTGAGCAAACTCCAGGAGATAGTGAAGGACAGGGGAATCTGGCATGTTGTAGTCCATGGGATCACAAAGAGTTGGACAAGACTTAGCAACTGAACAACAACAACTTTCCTTATTGGTTGTGTGGCTAAAAATGACTGAGCCTCAGTTCCCTTAGCGGTAGAAAGTAGATAACACCTTCTTTGCAAGGTGGTCTTGAGAACTGGAGACCATGAGTGAAGGGGTTTAATACGTAGCGTTGCCTCTTTGTGACGCTGCTAGTTTAGACAGCAGTAGTGCCAGGAATCTGTGGGGGCAGGGGGAGGGGAGTTGTTGAAGAGGTTCTAGGCAGAGAACTTCCACCTGTCTGCTGATTCTCAATAAGAAGGCTGTGAGCTTCTTACCTTTGTCATAAACTTTCTTCTCCAAAATGTGCAAAGAGGAGGTCATGACCTTGGAGCATGGTGCTGATTTCAATGTGCTGCCTGAGACTTCGTGAAAGGTGCTACACTCAAAAGTATTTTTATCTCATACCCATGAAACCCTCACCATGGTTAAGATAGCGAGCATATTTATCACCCCTAAAAGTTTCCATGCAGCTCTCTGTAATCCCTCCTTCCAGCCCCTCCCTCTTGTCCCCAGGTAACCACTAATATCCTTTTGGTCACTACTGATTAGTTTTTATATTCTAGAATTTTATATGGATGGAATAATATTTTCCCCCTTTTTTGATTTAGCATAAATGATTTTGAGATTCATCTATGTCATGGCTTGTATTAGTAGTTTATTCCCTGAATTGCTGATTACTATTTCTTTGTATGGATGTACCAAGGAGTTTTAATCCATTAACCTATTAATGGATTAATGGACCTTTGGGTTGTCTCCAATTTTTTTTTCCTATTACAAGTAAATCTGCCTAGAACACTGTGCACATCTTTTTATGGACATGCCTTCATTTCTTTTGGGTAAATAACCAGATGATCATATGGTAGGTACACATTTAACTTTTTAAGAAACTGTCAAGCTGTTTTCATCAGGAGTGTTTTAATGCTGTTCTCAATAAGTTTTGTACATTCCTTATTAAGTTGATTCTCAAGTATATAGTCTTCTTTGTTGCTTTTACAAAAAAATATGGGATTTTCTCTACCATTTTACATTGTAACCGTTTATTGACTGTTCACAAGAGACTATTAATTTCTGTAGGTTACTTTTATAACCTCCTACATTATTGTATTCTTATTTGAGTTTATTTTTTATTTATTTTTAATTGGATGATAATTGCTTGACAATATTGTGTTGGTTTCTGCCATACATCAACATGAATCAGTCATAGGCATACATGTATCCCCTCCCTCTTGAACCTTCCTCCCACCTCTCATCCCATCTTTAGGTAGTCACAGCACACCGGGTTTGATCTCCCTGCATCACACAGCAGAACCTTACAGTTTTATTTTTTATTTTAATTAATTTTTTATTGAACTATAATTGCTTTACAGATTATTATTGTTTTCTGTCAAACCTCAACATGAATCAGCCATAGGTATACGTATATCCCCTCCGTTTTGAACCTCCCTCCCATCTCCCACCCCATCCCACTCCTCTAGATTGGTACAGAGGCCCTGTTTGAGTTTCCTGAGCCATACAGCCAATTCCCATTGGCTATCTATTTTGCATATGGTAATGTAAGTTTCCATGAGACTCTTTCCATACATCTCACCCTTGCCTCCCCTCTCCCCATGTCTGTAAGTCTATTCTCTGTTTCTCCATTGCTGCCCTGTAAATAAGTTCTTCAGCACCATTTTTCTAGATTCCATATATATGCATTCAGTTCAGTTCAGTTCAGTTCAGTTGCTCAGTCGTGTCCGACTCTTTGCAACCCCATGAATCGCAGCACGCCAGGCAAATATATACCAAAACTTCTTTATCCATTTATCTGTCAATGAACATCTAGGTTGCTTCCATGTTCTAGCTATTGTAAATAGTGCTGCATTGAACAGTGGGATACATGTGTCTTTTTAAATTTTGATTTCCTCAGGGTAAATGCCTAGGAGTGGGATTGCTGGTTCATATGATGGTCTTATTCCTAGTTTTTAAAGGAATCTCCATACTGTTCTCCATAGTGGCTGTATCAATTTACATTCCCACCAACAGTGCAAGAGCATTTCCTTTTCTCCACATCCTCTCTAGCATTTATTGTTTGTAGAATTTTTGATAATGGCCATTCTGATCGTTGTGAGGTGGTATCTCATTGTACTTTTGATTTGCATTTCTCTAATAACTATGAGCGATGTTGAGCATCTTTTCATGTTTGTTAGCCATCTGCATGTCTTCTTTGGAGAAATGTCTGTTTAAGTCTTTTTCCCACTTTTTGATTGAGTTGTTTGTTTTTTGGCATTGAGTTGTATGACCTGCTTGTATATTTTGGAAATTAATACATTGTCAGTTGTTTCATTTGCTATTATTTTCTCCCATTCTGAGGATTGTCTTTTCACCTTGCTTATAGTTTCCTTAGCTGTGCAAAAACTTTTAAGTTAATAAGGTCCCACTTGTTTACTTTGTTTTTACTTCCATTACTCTAGAAGGTGGGTCATAGAGGATCTTGCTTTGATTCATGTCATTGAGTGTTCTGCCTGTTTTCCACTGAGTTTTATAGTTTCTGATCTTACATTTAGATCTTTAATCCATTTTGAGTTTGTCTTTGTGTATGGTGTTAGAAAGTGTTCTAATTTTATTCTTTTACATGTAGCTGTCCAGTTTTCCCAGCATCACTTATTGAAGAGGCTGTCTTTGCCCTTTTGTATATTCTTGCCTTCTTTGTTGAAAAGAAGGTACTCATAGGTGCGTGGATTTCTTTCTGGGCTTTCTATCTTGTTCCATTGATCTATAGTTCTGGTTTTGTGCCAGTACCATACTGTCTTGATGACTGTAGCTTTGTAGTATAATCTGAAGTCAGGAAGGTTGATTCCTCCAACTCCATTCTTTTTTCTCAAGACTGCTTTGGCTATTCAGGGTCTTTTTTGTTTCCATATAAGTTGTGAAATTTTCTTTTCTAGTTCTGTGAAAAATGTCATTGGTAATTTGAAAGGGATTACCTTGAATCTGTAGATTGCATTTAGTAGTATAGTCATTTTCACAATATTGATTCTTCCTACCTAGGAGCATGTAATATCTCTCCATCTGTTTATGTTGTCTTTGATTTCTTTCATTAGTGTCTTATAATTTTCTGTGTACAGTTCTTTTGTCTCCTTAGGTAAGTTTATTCCTAGATATTTAATTCTTTTTGTTGCAGTGGTGAATGGGATTGATTCTTTAATTTCTCTTTTTGATTTCTCATTGTTAATATATAGAAATGCAAATGATTTCTGTATATTGATTTTGTATCCTGCAACTTTGCTAAATTCACTGATTAGCTCTAGCAATTTTCTGATACTATCTTTAGGGTTTTCTACATACAGTATCATGTCATCTGCAAACAGTGAAAGCTTTACTTCTTCTCCAATCTGGATTCCTTTTATTTCTTTTTCTTCTCCAATTGCTGTAACTAGGACTTCCAGAAGTATGTTGAATAATAGTGGTGAAAGCGGACACCCTTGTCTTGTTCCTGATTGTAGGTGGAATGCTTTCAGTTTTTCACCAGTGGTAGTATTTGCTGTGGAGAAGGCAATGGCACCCTACTCTGGTACTCTTGCCTGGAAAATCTCATGGACAGAGGAGCCTGGTAGGCTGCAGTCCATGGGTCGCGAAGAGTCAGACATGACTGAGCGACTTCACTTTCACTTTTCACTTTCGTGCACTGGAGAAGGAAATGGCGACCTACTCCAGTATTCTCGCCTGGAGAATCCCAGGGATGGGGGAGCCTGGTGGGCTGCCGTCTATGGGGTTGCACAGAGTTGGACATGACTGATGCGACGTAGCAGCAGCAGCAGTGTTTGCTCTAGACTTATCATATATGGCCTTTAGTATGTTGAGGTAGGTTCCTTCTATGCCCATTTTTTGGAAGAGTTTTAATCATAAATGGATGCTAAATTTTGTCAAAGGCTTTTTCTTCATCTATTGAGATAATCATATGGTTTTTATCTTCCAATTTGTTAATATGGTGTACCACATTGGTAGATTTGTGTATATTGAAGAATCTTTGCATTCCCGGAATAAACCCAGCTTGATCATGGTGTATGAGCTTTTTGATGTGTTGCTGAATTCTGTTTGCTAAAAATATTTTTGAGGATTTTTACATCTATGTTCATTAGTGATATTGGCCTTTATTTTTCTTTTTTGGGTGTGTTGTCTTTGTCTGGTTTTGGTATAGGGGTGATGGTGGCCTTGTAGAATGAGTTTGGAAGTGTTCCTTCCTCTGCAATTTTTTGAAAGAGTTTTAGAAGGATAGGCATTAACTCTTCTCTAAATGTTTGACAGAATTCTCCTGTGAAGCCATCTGGTCCTGGGCTTTTGTTTTTTGGAAGATTTTTGATCACAGCTTCAATTTCATTGCTTGTAACTGGGTTGTTCATAATTTCTATTCTTGGCTTAGTCTTGGAAGATTGAACTTTTCTAAGAATCTGTCCATTTCTTCCAGGTTATCCATTTTATTGACATATAGTTGTTCATAATAGTCTCTTATAATCCTTTGTATTTCTGCATTGTTTGTTGTAACTTCTCCCTTTTCATTTCTAATTTTGTTGATTTGATTCTTCTCTTTTTTTTTCTCTTAATGAGTCTGGCTGAAGGCTTGTCAATTTTGTTTATCTTCTCAAAGAACCAGTTTTTAGTTTTATTAATTTTTACTATTGTTTCTTTCATTTCTTTTTCATTTATTTCTGCTTGGTCTTTTATGATTTTTTCCTTCCACTAATTTTGTTTGTTTGATTTTCTTTTTCTAGTTGTTTTAGGTGAAAAGTGAGGTTACCTATTTGATGTTTTTCCTTGTTTCCTGAGGTAGGATTGTATTGCTATTAATTTCCCTCTTAGAACTGCTTTTGCTGCATCCCATAGGTTTTGGGTTGTCATGTTTATTTCTAGGAATTTTTTTATTTCCCTTTTGATTTCTTCAGTAACCTGTTGTTTATTTAGAAATGTGTTGTTCAATCTGCATGTGTTTGTGTTTCTTGTAGTTTTTTCTTGTAATTGATATCTAGTTTCAAAGCATTGTTGTCAGAGAAGATGCTTGATATTATTGCAATTTTCCTAAATTTACTGAGGTTTGATTTGTGACCCAAGATATGGTCTATCCTGGAAAATATTCCATGTGCACTTGAGAAGAAGGTGTATTCTTCTGTATTTGGATGGGATGTCCTGAAGATATCAATGAGATCCATCTCATCTAATGTATCATTTAAGACTTGTGTTTCCTTTTTAATTTTCTGTTTTGATAATCTGTCCATTGGTGTGAGTGGGGTGTTAAAGTTTCCTACTGTCATTGTGTTACTGTCAATTTCTTCTTTTATGTCTGTTTGTATTTGTCTTACCTATTGAGGTGCTCCTATGTGGGTTGCATAGATTTTACAATTGCTATGTCTTCCTCTTGGATTGATCCCTTGATCATTATGTAGTATCTTTCCTTATCTCTTGTAATCTCCTTTGTTTTAAAGTCTATTTTGTTTGATATGAGGATTGCTACTCCAGCTTTCTTTTGCTTCCCATTTTCATGGAATATATTTTTACATTCTCTTACTTCCAGTCTATATGTGTCTTTAGGTCTGAAGTGGGTTTCTTGTAGACAGCATATATATGGGTCTTGTCTTTGTATCCATTCAGCCAGTCTGTGTCTTTTGGTTGGAGCATTTAATCCATTTATATTTAAAGTAATTATATATATATATATGTTCTTACATTTTCTAAGTTGTTTGGTGTTGATTTTGTAGATCTTTTTTCTTTTGTATTTCTTGACTATATAAGTCCCTTTAACATTTGTTGTAAATCTGGCTTGGTGGTACTGAATTCTCTTAACTTTTGCTTGTCTGAAAAGCTTTTTATTTCTCCATCAGTTTTGAATGAGATCTTTGCCATGTATTATAATCTTGGCTGCAGATTTTTCCTTTTTAGTACTTTAAATATATCCTGCCATTCCCTTCTGGGTCTGCAGAATTTCTGCTGAAAGATGAACTGTTGAGTGTGTGGGGTTTCTCTTGTATGTTACTTGTTGCTTCTCCCTTTCTGCTTTCAATATTTTTTATTTGTGTTTAGTCTTTATTAATTTGATTAGTATGTTTCTTGGTGTGTTTCTCCTTGGGTTTATCCTGTATGAGACTGTTTGTGCCTCTTGGACTTGATTGACTATTTCCTTTTCCATGCTGGGGAAATGTTCAACTATAATCTCTTCAAAAATTTTCTCATACCCTTTCTTTTTCTCTTCTGGGATCCCTATAATTTGAATGTTGGTGTATTTGATGTTGTCCCAGTGGTCTCTATCACCAGTTCTTTTCATTCTTTTTACTTTATTCTGCTCTTCAGAAGTTATTTCCATCATTTTATCTTCCAGCTCACTGATTCGTTCTTCTGCTTCAGATATTCTGCTATTAATTCCTTCTAGAGTGTTTTTAATTTCAGTAATTATGTTGTTCATCTCTGTATGTTTATTCTTTAATTCTTCTAGGTCTTTGTTGATTGATTCTTGCAGATTCTCCATTTTATTTTCAAGGTTTTTGAGCATCTTTACTATCATTATTCTGAATTCTTTTTCAGGTAGTTTGCCTATTTCCTCTTCATTTATTTGGACTTCTGTGTTTCTGGTTTGTTCCTTCATTTGTGTAGTATTTCTCTGCCTTTTTATTATTTTTTTTTAACTTATTGTGTTTGAGGTCTCCTTTTCCCAGGCTTCAAGGTTGAATTCTTTGTTCCTTTTGGTTTCTTCTCTCCTAAGTTTGGTCCAGTGGTTTGTGTAAGCTAGGTGAGATTTGAGCTGAGTTTTTGTTTGTTTGTTTTTCCTCTGATGGGCAAGGCTGAGTGAGGTGGTAATCCTGTCTGCTGATGATTGGGTTTGTACTTTTGTTTTGTTTGTTGTTTAGATGAGATGTCCTGCACAGCGTGCTACTGGTGGTTGGGTGATGCAGGGTCTTGTATTCAAGTGGTTTCCTTTGTGTGAGTTCCCACTATTTGATCCTCCCTAGGGTTAGTTCTCTGGTATTGTAGGGTCTTGGAGTCAGTGCTCCCCTTCCAAAGGCTCCAGGCTTGATCTCTGGTCAGGAATGAAGACTCCACAAGTGTTTTGTTATGGCATTACATGAGATTAAAACAAATATCCAAAAATGAGAAACCAAAGATGACCCCCAGACAAATGGCAGTTAAAATATCAGGCAAATAATAATTAAAATGGAATTTACACACATACATATACACCCATGAACAAAAATAGTCCAACAAAAATAAAGTGTGGTAGATTGACCTGGTGAACAAAGGAAATCAAAAAGTATATTTACCAGTTAAGAACAAAACTAACTAAAGCACAAACTGAAAAACAAAACTAAAGCAAGGTGCCAAATGGGGAATAAAGCAATGAAAGTAAAACTTACAAAATGTTGAGAGAAAAGGAAAGAAAGAAAGAATAGATATGCAAAGTTAAATAGAGGTAAATGAAGAAGATCTATACATTAAAATTTAACTGCAAGGGGAAAAGAACAGTTCACTTCAGTCACTCAGTCATGTCCAACTCTTTGAAACCCCATGGACTGCAGCACGCCAGGGTTCCCTGTCCATTACCAACTCCCAGAGTTTACTCAAACTCATATCCATTGAGTCAGTAATGCCATCCAACAATCTCAGCCACTGTCATCCCCTTCTCCTCCTGCCTTCAATCTTTCCCAGCATCAGGGTCTTTTCCAGTGAGTCAGTTCTTTGCATCAGGTGGCCAAAGTATTGGAGTTTCAGCTTCGACTTCCAATGAATATTCAAGACTGATCTCCTTTAGGATGGACTGTTTAATCTCCTTGCAGTCCAAGGGACTCTCAAGGGTCTTCTCCAACAGCACAGTTCAAAACATCAATTCTTCGGTGCTCAGCTTTCTTTATAGTCCAACTCTCACATCCATACATAACCACTGGAAAAACCATAGTTTTGACTAGATGGAATTTTGTTGGCAAAGAATGTCTCTGCTTTTTAGTATGCTGTCTACGCTGGGCATAGCTTTTCTTCCTGGGAGCAATTGTCTTTTAAGTTCATGGCTGCAGTCACCATCTGTAGTAATTTTGGAGCATTCCCAAAATAAAATCTGTCACTGTTTTCATTATTTCCCCATCTATTTGCCATGAAGTGATGGAACAAGATGCCATGATCTTTGTTTTCCAAATGTTGAGTTTGAAGCCAACTTTTTCATTCTCTTTCACTTTCATCAAGAGGCTCTTTAGTTCTTCACTTTCTGCCATAAGAGTGGTGTCATCTGCATTTATGAAGTTATTGATATTTCTCCCAGCAATCTTTATTCCAGCTTTTGCTTCATCCAGCCCAGCATTTCACATGATGGACTCTGCATATAAGTTAAATATGCTGGGTGACAATATACAGCCTTGACGTGCTTTTTTCCTGATTTAGAACCAGTCTGTTGTTCCATGTTCAGTTCTAACTTCTGCTTCTTGACCTGTATAGTGATTTCTCAGGAGGCATGTCAGGTGGTCTGGTATTCCCATCTCTTGAAGAATTTTCCAGAATTTGTTGTGATCCACACAGTCAAAGGCTTTGGCATAGTCAATAAAGCAGAAGTAGATGTTTTTCTGGAACTCTTGCTTTTTCGATGATCCAGTGGATGTTGGCAACTTCATTTCTGCATTTTCCTCTGCATTTTCTAAAACCAGCTTGAACATCTGGAAGTTTACGGTTCACGTACTGTTGAAGCCTGGCTTGGAGAATTTTGAGCATTACTTTGCTAGCATGTGAGACAAGGGCAATCTGAGTGCAACGACAGTAGGAATGAGTGCAAGAACAGTAGGAAAAGCAAATAGAGGAATAAATGTAGAGAAAATATGATAGGTTTTAAAAATTAAAATATAAAAAAGATAAAAGAAAAAAAACAGAAAAAGAAAGAAAAAAAAAAAAAAAAGGAAAACTCTACAGAACTGCAAAGGCCCAACGTAGAGACAGAGGTTTATAACAACAATAAAAAGTGTGACTGAATATACACATATACATATACACCCATAAGCAAAATCAAAACAAACAAAAATAACATATGATAAACTGACCCAGTGAACAAAGGTAAACAAAAATTATATCTACCAGAAGAAAACTAACTAAAACACAAACTGGAAATCAAAATTAAAGCAAGGTGCCAATTGGGGAATAAAGCAATGAAAATAAAACTAACAAATATGTTCAGAGGAAAGGAAAGAAAGAAAAAAAGAAAGAATTAATATGCAAATTTAAATAGAGGTAAATAAAGAAGATTTATATACATTAAAAATTGACTGCAAGGGGAGAAGAACAGTAGGAGAAGCAAACAAAGGAATAAATGTAGAAAAAATAATAATAGGTTAAAAAATAAAAAACAAAAAGGAAAACACAGAACAGAAAAAGCCCAGAGGCAGAGCTTTATAACAACAATAAAAAATGTGACTCTGGAAAAAAAAAAAGCTCAACACCTTAATTAGATTTCATAGTGCCTATAAATCAACAAGTACAACAGACGGGAGAAAAAAAGGGAAAAAAATCCAAAACAATCTACTGAGCAAGTCAAAACATAAGAATAGTAAATATTTTTCTTGAGTCTCTGCTGTCAGAGTCCTTTCCCTCACTGGGAGTCCCAGTCCACCTCACCTCCCTAGGATGACCTCCAACACTGTGCTGATCTCTGGCCCTGCTGTGGGCGCAGCTCAGATTCTAATCTGGTCCTCCTCCTGTGTGTTCCTGCCTCCAGTGTCCACAGCTATCAGAACTAGTGAGTCTTCTTTTGTGGGAGCTCTCAATATCCTTTTATATATTCCATAGACACAGCGCCTGCCTAGTTGATTGTGTGGATTTAACCTGCAGCTTGTACAGCTGGCGGAAAGGTTTTGGGTCTCCATCTTTAGCCACACTGCCCCTGTGTTTCAATTGTGGCTTTATTTCCACCTCTGCATGTGGGTCGTCCACTGGGGTTTGCTCCTGAGGCTGCCTTGGAGGACTTGGGTTTGCCCCTGTGAGGGCCAGGTGTGGAGGCGGTGCAGCTGCTTGGGTCGCAGGGTTTCTGGCAGCACCAGGTACTCAGGGCAGTTGGCAGCCAGGGCAGCAGGAAACAGAGTGCTCTAGAAGGGTATGGCAACCAGTACTGGCCAATATGCTCCATATTCTTGGCTGGAGAAACCCCTCCCTGACAGAGAAGCCTGGCAGACCACAGCCCACAGGGTCGCAAATAGTTGGACACTACTGAAGTGACCCTGTGTGCATAGATGCAAGACTTTTTGCCTGTGGCAGCTCTGCCCCAGTGAGAGTTGAGCAAGAAGGTGGTGCAAGCTTGGCCTGTGGGGACCTGGTGGCACCAAGTGTGCAGGGACTCGGACTGCCTCTGCCACAGGAGTTATGGTCCTATCAGAGTCTTTTTTCCAGCCTATTGTAGCTGGTGGCCAGAAGGCCTCTTTGGCCAGTTTTTCCAAAGCTCCGCCCATTCAGGCACTTAGAGGGCTCCCTTGCCTGGGAGCCTTCTCTGTTGTTCAGTGAGTCAGGCACTTAAAGGGGCACCCTGGGTGGGGTCCTGCTCTGTAGTTCAGTGTGTCAGGCATTTGATGGGCCAGTCTCTCTATTGTTCAGCTGCAGATGCTGGCAGTGTGGGGAGACAGAGAGCCCCTACGCCTGACTCAGCAGTATCGCCTTGCTTCCATGGCTGCCCAGCTTTCCTCCACAGGCATTTCCCACCACAATCTCCTCCCTCACATCCCCTCAATTCATCTCACCACGGTTAACAGAAGCCCTTGCCCTGGGATTGCTCCACAATCCCCCAACTCCAGCTCCCAGCCGCTGCACCTTCCAGGGGACCTGTGTCCCTGTCCAGGGTATGTATGGCTGCAGCAAGGACTGTCTGATTCTCATTCCATTTAGGCTGCTGCAGATCAGCTGTTTCATTCTGGGCCTTAAATGTTTCTCCTCTGACTCAGACAATTGCCCCATTGTGGGGATCGGACCCCTGCTTCAGTTCCCCCACCGGCCGAGGGCAGTTTTAGTCCTACTAATACTCCTGTTTCCCCCCTGGTTCCTTCCTCCTACCGAGGGTCTATGTATTGCCTGGGTGGGTCTATGTATTGCCTGGGTCTATGTATTGCCTCCCTCTGGTCAGGCACTCCTGTCCACTCTCAGCTGGTGTTCTGCACGCACTTCTGTGCCTGAAGGTGTATTCCTGATGTATCCTTGGAGAGAGATGTACTCCACGTCCACCTACTCCGCCACCATCTTGTTCTCGAGTTTATTTTTTAATTGGTTTATATTACTTGAAAATAGAGGCAATTTATTCTTTATAACTTTGCATAGCTTTAGTTGATTTTTCTTATCAAATTGTATTGGCTATTACTTCCAGCACAATGTTGAAAGCAGAGGAGATAATGAACATCTTTTCCTTGTTCTTGATCTTAGTGGAAAAGTCCCTAGTGTCTTCCCACTAAGGAAGATGTTGTTAAGAAAGTATTCAGCAGTGGTTATTTTCTGAAATGGTTAAGCTGGAAATGCATATTGAATTTTGATACTTTTCAGCATCTCTGGAGATAATCACATTTTTCCTTTGATCTATTAATTTTTTGGACTATATTAATATAATTCCTATGATGAAATCAGCTGCATTCCTGGCATAAATGCCATTCGGTCATTTGCCTTCATTTATGAAGAATTTTTTTTTTTTTTTGGAGAGGAAATGGGACTGGACATGACATTTTTGCTTGGTTGTTATTTTATTTCAGCACTTTAGAAATTTTATTCCATTGACTGTATCTGTAATTGCTGTTGAAAAGTCAGATAGCAAACATTGCTATTCCTTTGAATGTAAGGCATTTTCTTTATCTGGTTGCTTTTACGATTTTTTTCTTTTCCCTTGATTTTTACAGTTTTACTACAATATGCATAGATGTTGCTTTATTCTGCAACTTGGTATCTTCCAATAGTTTTAGGAATTGAAAACCTCTTCAAATATTTGTTTTGCTTTTTCTCTCCCTCCTCTCAATTTTGGAATTTGGTTACACAATATATTAGATGTTTCAATATGTCCCAAATGTCTCTTATGATTTTTTTCTGTATTTTCCACCATCATTTTTTTCATGTGTGTTTAATTTAAATATTTTTAGTGACTCTGAGTCACAAATCTGCACTTTAGCTGTTTCTAAAGTGAAGTGAAGTCGCTCAGTCGTGTCTGACTCTTTGCGACCCCATGGACTGTAGCCTACCAGGCTCTTAGGTCCATGGGATTTTCCAGGCAAGAGTGCTGGAGTGGATTGCCATTTCCTTCTCCAGGGGATCTTCCCGACCCAGGGATTGAACCCAGGTCTCCCGAAGTGCAGGCAGACGCTTTACCATCTGAGCCACTAGCTGTTTCTAATCTGCTATTAAAGCCACTTACTGTATTCTTACTTTTATTTAACTCTTTGAAACATTTCTAGAATTGCTGTTTGATGGTTTTAAAAAGGGATTTCAATTTTCTGATGATCTCTTCTAACTTTCCATCTACTCCCTAGAATCAGTTCAGTTCAGTTCTGTTCAATCATTCAGTCGTGTCCTACTCTTTGCAGCCCCATGGACTGCAGCATGCCAGGCTTCCCTGTCCATCACCAACTTCTGGAGCCTACTTAAACTCCCTAGAAAAGATAACTTTAATCTTGATGATAGTCAAGTGTACACCTGATAACCTAAATATGTGGATAATCTGGAGATTCACTTATGTAATTTTTTTCCGGCTCTTGGCTTTTGTTCATTTTTTTCTCTTTTCTGGCATGCCAATACATTTTTGATTGAATATCAGATATTGTATATAAAAATGTAGAGGCTCTTGGTGAAGTGGTCCTTCTCCAGATAGGACTGAATTTTCTTTTGGCAGATGAGAATGACCACATTATCCTATTCTATGTGAGACTGGGTTTTGGGCTATTAGGGCTGATCTGTTTTGGGCTTGTTCTTTAATTTTAATTGAAATAGAATTGACATACAATATTATGTTAGTTTCAGGTGTATGGCATAATGATTTGACATTTACATAATTATGAAATGATCATGGTTGTTCAGTAAATCATACAAAGTTATTACAATATTATTGACCATATGTCTTATGCTATATGTTGTATGCTGCTGCTGCTGCTAAGTCACTTCAGTCGTGTCCGACTCTGTGTGACCCCATAGATGGCAGCCCACCAGGCTTCCCCGTCCCTGGGATTCTCCAGGCAGGAACACTGGAGTGGGTTGCCATTTCCTTCTCCAATGCAAGAAAGTGAAAAGTGAAAGTGAAGTCGCTCAGTCATGCCGACCCTCAGTGACCCCATGGACTGCAGCCTTCCAGGCTGCTCCGTCCATGGGATTTTCCAGGCAAGAGTACTGGAGTGGGGTGCCATTGCCTTCTCCTATATGTTGTATACCTGTGACTTATTTATTATATAACTAGATGTTCATAGCTCTTAATTTCCAGCATATATTTCACCAACCCCAACCCCCTCCCTCTGGCAACCACCCATTTATTCTCTGTACCTATGAGTCTGTTTTTGGTTTATTTTTTAGGTCCCACATATAAGTGAGATCATGCATTGTTTTCTGTGACTTATTTCACTTAGCATAATGCACTCTAGATCCATCCATGTTGTTAGCAATAGGAAGATTTTTAAATGGTTGAGTAATATTCCATTTGAATGTATATACTAGGGACTTCCCTGGTGGTCCAGTGGTTAAGAATCTGCCTTCTAATGCAGAGGATGTCAATTCAATCCCTGGACTGGGAACTAAGCTACCACATGCCATGGGGCAGCTAAGCCCACAAGCTGCAACTAAGACCCAATGCCTTTAAGAAGGATAAAGTTGGATAAAGAAGGATAAAGTTGGATAAAGAAGATATATGCTACATCTTCTTATCCATCCGTCTGTTGATGGACACTTAAGTTGCTTCTGCTTCTTGGCTATTGTAAATAATGCTGCAATGAACATGGAGCACATGTATCTTTTTGAATTTGAGTTTTTGTTTTCTTTGGGCAAATACCCAGCAGGGAAATTGCTGGATCATATGACAGTTCTATTTCTAAATTTTTGAGGAATCTCTGTGCCATTTACTGTAATGTCTGCACCAAGTTACTATCATTGTAAACTTTACTATGCATTGTAAACTCTAAAGTTCTCTCTGTTAATTATTGCTACTGTTAGGCAGTGCATACAAAAGGTGTGGTGCGGGAGGACTTCCTTTTCTCCACAACCTCACCAACAACTTATCTCTTGTCTTCTTGAAGTCAGCCATTCTGACAGGTGTGAGGTGATATCTCCTTGTGTTTTGATTTGCACTCCTCTGATAATTAGTGATGTTGAGCATCTTGTCATGTGAATTGCTTTGTTTTCATGGGAGTCACTTTGACTTTTGAATCAATTGCATTGTAAACTCTAAAGTTCTCTCTACTAATTACTGCTACTGTTAGGCAGTGAATACAAAAGATGTCACACAGTCAAAACTACTGACTCCTGGTGCCTTTGAACTCCCCGCATCATTGCTCTGTGAAGCCCTGTTCATAGCATCTGTCATAACACTTCACACACAGTAGATGCTCAGAAAGGCTTGATTAACCAGTCCAAGAGGATGCAGTTAGACACCTTTATTTTGCAGATGGAAGGGAGGTTCAGAAGTTCTTTTTCAGTCATCTTGGGGTGTCACTTTTTTTTCTTTTTCTGAAATTCTCTCACATCTGGAAACATCTATCAGAGCACTGGGACGAGGCCTTTTGATTTTTAATTGCATGTATCTAAGCAGAGAGGTAAGGAGGGGGAAGAAATGGCAGAAGCTATTGTATGGTCAGAGCAGCACATTTGTAGGCCTGAAAGATTGATTCTCTCAGTTCATCCAGGTGGAACTGGTCACAGGGCCTGCTCCATGCCTGAACTGCCAGGAGTTTGACAAATGGACCAACATGCCAAATTAATAATTTCCTCCATGACATTTATATGATTTGAGCACTGGAACAATGAGCATTCACAGAACACTTCCTCCTGGGAGAAATGTCACCTCAAGAGACTAAACCACAGATAAGAAGGGTGTGTAGGGAGCACAGAATTGCACATAGAGAGGTTCTTTATCAAGGCTGTGTGTACTGGGGCATTGGAAAATATGTGTCCCTTCCTGATTTAGGGATATTAAATTTGTTTTTATTGGAGTATAATTGCTTTACAATGTTGTATTAGTTTCTGGTGTACAAACTGAATCAGCTTTAGGTATACATGTGTCTCCTCCCTCTGGAGCCCCGCTTCCCACCCTCCCTCCCCCCAAATGGCAGGAATTCTTTCCCGACGAAGCAGGGAAAGGGACCCTCATCTCGAGCTGACAGTGGGGAAACCTGTCTCTTATACACATCTCCCCACCACCCCTCTAGATCATCACAGAGCACCGAGCTGAGCTCCCCATCCTGAGCAGCAGCTCCCCACTGGTGGTCTCTGTCACACCCTCTAGTGTATGCGTGTCAGTGCTGCCCTCCCCGTTTCTCCCAGCCTCCCTCCCCCAACACTGTGTCCACAAGTCCGTTCGCTGCATCTGCTTCACTGCTCCTCCCCTACAAACACCAATCTCAATGGCCGTCATCAGAAAATCTACCAGCAATAAATGCTGGAGAGAGTGTGGAGAAATGGGAACCCTCTTGCACTGTTGGTGGGAATGCAAACTGATACAGCCACTATGGAGAACAGCGTGGAGGCTCCTTAAAAAGCTGAAAATAGAGCTGCCATATCACCCAGCAATCCCACTGCTGGGCATATACTCTGAGAAAACCACAATGCAAAAAGACACGTGTACCCCGGCGTTCACCGCAGCACTGTTTACGATAACCGGGGTGTGGAAACAGCCTGAATGTCCACTGATAGATGAATAAAGAAGACGTGGTACACATACACAGTGGAATACTACTCAGCCATAAAAGTAACAAAACTGGGTCATTGGTAGTTATGTGGATGGACCTAAGGTCTGTCATACAGAGTGTAGTAAGTCAGAGAAAAACAAATATCATATATTAACACTTCCCTGGTGGCTCAGACGGTAAAGCATCTGTCTACAATGCGGGAGACCCCGATTTGACCCCTGGGTTGGGAAGATCCCCTGGAGAAGGAACTGGCAACCCACTCCAGTACTATTGCCTGGAAAATCCCATGGACAGAGGAGCCTGGTAGGCTACAGTCCATGGGGTCACAAAGAGTCGGACACGACTGAGCGGCTCCACTTTCCACTTTCTGTGGCATCTAGGGACATTTTTTGTTCATTTGTTCATTTATTTATTCATTTGATGTCTCTTGAGCCTGCCCTGTGTTAGGCACTGGGAATACCAGAACGAATATATTTCCATCTCTGTTCTTAAGAGGATTTCAGTTCAGTGGAGAAGACTGATAAAGAGAAAAACAGCACATGGTGATTTGGGCAATTTCCTCTAATAGTTGTGCAGCTTCCTGACTGTATCAGTTATCAAGTGATGGATAACAACAAACCGTCCCAAACTTTGTAACTTCAAGTAGCCACAAATGCCTATGGCTCCTGAGCCTGTCCTTCAGGCTGCTTAGTTCTGGTTTCAGCAGGCTTCCTCATCTAGACTGCAAGCAGCTCCAGGTCGCTAGGCGGCTGTGCTTTGGGAGCTTGGCTGGTGTTCCTCGGTTTTCCTGGAGGATGGTCTTCCATCCTCCAGCAGGCTGGCCTGGGCTTGCTCACACAGCAGGGAGAGCAATGCTGTGCAAGGGCTCTTGGGGGTGTGGACTCGGGACTCATGGCCCATTACTCCCACCACATACTATTGGCCCAAGCGTCACGAGGCTGGTCCAGGTAAAAAGCACAATGAAACAGACCCCCTTTCCTTTGATGGAAAGAGCCGTGAAGTGGTGCCGGAAAGTGCCCAGATCCAGGGAGGAGTGAAGAACGGTGGTGGCTATTTTTGCCATCAGCTGCAATGACTCACGCAGACATGTGTGGTTGAATTGGCTGGCTATGTAGGGAACCTGGGGCAGGAAGAAAAGTTAGATAATTGAAAAAAAATTCAAGTTATACAACACCTCATTAAATGAAGGTTAATTTGCTGAAAGTGGTATGTTTCTCCTGCAGTGAAGATTTCTCTCTAAATCCCTGAGACTGAACTCAGCTCTATGCTCTGTGATGATCTAGAGGGGCAGGATGGGGAAGGTGGGAAGGAGGTCCAAGAGGGAGGGGATATATGTACACAGACTGCTGATTCACGTTGTTGTACAGCAGAAACCAACACAACATTGTAAAACAATTATCCTCAAATTTAAAAAATCTCTGGGACCAATCAGAGAAGGGTGGTGGGAGACATGCAGCCAGGTTTCACCCACACAAGCTGGCCTGATGGTCTTTACAGGATGCCTGTGATGAGGGTGTGAGCCTCCAGGACACAGGTGCTCACTGAAGCCTGGGGTCTAGTGCAGGCAGGCGGAGAGATGAGAATTTTTTTTTTTAAGTAGTCAGAAAGTTAGGACAGCAGAGCAAGAGAGGACCCAGAGATTCAAACTCAGGGTTGGAAGATAGATAACAAAGTAAGATGACATTTGAATCGATGGAAGCTTGGATTCTTGTAAATACCAAGTGACTACCATACTATTTATACTATATGTGGCTTGTGCCATTTTGCCGTGCTGGGGACACCTGCTAAGGTTCCAATGGGATCCTAGATAATAGCTTGGTATCTCAGGACTTTTAAAAAGCATGCGTGCTTAGTTGTGTCTGACTCTGCCACCCAAGGACTGTAGCCCGCCAGGCTCCTCTAGGCAAGAATACTAGAGTGGATAGCCATTTCCTTCTCCAAGGGATCTTCCCGACCCAGGGACTGAACCTGGGTTTCCTGCAGTGCAGGCAGATTCTTTACCATCTGAGCTTCCAGGGGAATCCCATTTTAAAAGGCACATTAAGTTCTCAATAGAATACCTGACCCATAGAAGGGTCTCGACCAATGATTGCCATTATGCTATTATTACTGTTTTCAGTGTAGCTACAGTTTTGCAGATTGGAGGTCTGGGGGTCTCATCCCTCTCTGTACCGAGATGCTCCATCCCTATGAGTTCTATTGTCAGTCAGGTGAGTGGGAACCCAGCTTGAGGAAACAGCTGGGAGGGGGTGGAACGAGGGGGCGCAGTGAGAGCACAATCTGTATCCTTTCTAAAAACGGCTCTCATGGGAGAAAATTACTAATCACTGCCATTCTTCTGCATCTGGTGTTAATTCTTACAGGTAAAGGACACTATAAATGGAGTGTTAAGTTCTTACTTTAGAGTGTTTCGGTGGGGAGTGGGGTGGGGGGGGTTGCAGTTATTCATTTTATTAGTCACTGTTCAAGGCTTTGAAAAGAGCAGAAGTTTTGATGTCGAAGGAAATATCTCACTTGCATCATGGGGCTTTTCTTTTGAATGCCCTGGCGCTGCATTTGGAAACAGGTGGGTCACTGCGGGTGTTATAGGTGTTTGGTGTGCTCTCAGGGGAGAGGATTGAAAGTCAGTAACAAAGATGAACTTCATATTGCACGGACCCTTGCAGTAGAATTCTGAGCGGCCTGCCGTTTCCACTTTATTCTCCTCCAACCCTTTTTCTATATGGTAGCCAAAGTGGTTTTCTTAAAATCAGATGTTGAAGGACCTACTGGATAGCACAGGGAACTCTGCTTAATGTTAGGTGGCAGCATGGATGGGAGTGGGGTTTGGGGAGAATGGTTACGTGTATATGTATGGCTGAGTCTCTTTGCTGTTCACCTGAAACTGTCACAACATTGTTAATCAGCTATATGCCAATATGGGCTTCCCAGGTGGCACAGTGATGAGGAATCCACCTGTCGATGGAGACTCGGGTTCGATCACCGGGTCAGGAAGATACCCTGGAGAAGGGAGTGGCAACCCACTCCAGTGTTCTTGCCTGGAGAGCTCTGTGGACAGAGGAGCCTGGTGGGCTACAGTCCATGGGGATGCAAAGAGTTGGACACGATTGAGACACTCACAACCTGAACCTGATGTGTATGCATGGGTGGTTCACTTTGCTGTGCAGTAGAAACTAACACAATATTGCAAAGCAGCTACAATCCAACAAAAAAGTTTTCAGAAAGAAGTTACTGCTTTTAAAATGGTGATTAGGGAAAACCTCTGTAAGAAGATGATTGAAGCTGAGACCCAAAGGTAAGAAATAGCCAGTTATGAGAGCAGGCATTGCTGGTGCAGAAGCAAGCTAAAAGGAGACCAATATGACTGGAGCTCAGCCAGCAAAGAGGAGACAAGAGATGATTTGAAGATGTGAGCTCAAGACTATGGTCTGAAATCCTAAGCAAGGAATGGGATTTTACCCAGTGTAATGGAAATCTGCTTTTGATGATCACCTCTTTTTTGATTGCCTTCCCATTTAGATCACCACAGAGCATTGAGTAAAGTTCCCTGTGCTATACAGTAGGATATCTATTAGTTATCTATTTTATACATAGCATCAATAGTGTATGTATGTCAATTCAAATCTCCCAATTCATCCCACCCCACTTTCCCCTTTGGTACCCATAAAAAGCAGAATCTTCTTAAGACAGCAAAACTTTTGATGTATAGCAGAAACCAACACCACATCATAAAGCAATTATTCTCCAATTAAAAATAATTAAAAAAAAGAAAATCATTGAAAAAACTTTGCCCCTTTCAATTAGTGGCTAATTAAATGGCTAGTGGTTAGTGATTAATGACTAGTGACCAATAACATGAGCAATCCCATCCCCCCAACACTTTGTATTTCACCAGCCAGTGGTTTCTTTCTCACAGTAGTGATGTTAGTAAATAATTTTTGTTTGTTAAATTGCATAGTGCCTCTCTATTCCACTGTCTTGTGGCCTGAACTTCCTGTCATGAGCATGAACTTCCTACCAGACCCACTAGTCACACGGCTGAGTAAGACCAGGAAAAATCATCACGAAGTGAGGGTGAGATCAGGTTTGAGCAGGTGCTTTTGAACTGTGGTGTTGGAGAAGACTCTTGAGAGTCCCTTGGACTGCAAGGAGATCCAACCAGTCCATTCTGAAGGAGATCAACCCTGGGATTTCTTTGGAAGGAATGATGCTAAAGCTGAAACTCCAGTACTTTGCCACCTGATGCGAAGAGTTGACTCATTGGAAAAGACTCTGATGCTGGGAGGGACTGGGGTCAGGAGGAGAAGGGGACGACCGAGGATGAGATGGCTGGATGGCATCACGGACTCGATGGATGTGAGTCTGAGTGAACTCCGGGAGATGGTGATGGACAGGGAGGCCTGGCGTGCTGCTATTCATGGGGTCGCAAAGAGTCGGACACGACTGAGAGACTGAACTGAATTGAACTGAGGGGGGCAGAAGTATGTTACATAAAGTATGTGTGATCCACCCCTGATGCTGTAAAGTGGGACCCTGATCCATGTGGATGCTATGCAGGATTTTATGTTAGTGAATCAATCACTTTGTAAGCTCTCAGATGCTGTCCTACATCTTATGGGTGAGAAAGACACAGATCCTGAAAGATGGGATTCTATCATAAGCATCAGCATTGTACTTGGCAGAAAGTAAGCACTTAAGGGGGGCAGAAGTATGTTACATAAAGTATGTGTGATCCACCACTGATGCTGTAAAGTGAGACCCTGATCCATGTGGATGCTATGCAGGATTTTATGTTAGTGAATCAATTACTTTGTAAGCTCTCAGATGCTGTCCTACATCTTACGGGTGAGAAAGACACAGATCCTGAAAGATGGGATTCTATCATAAGCATCAGCATTGTACTTGGCAGAAAGTAAGCACTTAGTAAATCTTAGCTACGTGAATACTTTCTCCATCACAGGCAGCTATCACAGGTAATGCCTCTGCCCTGGAATTGGTAGAATGGATTGAATCTTTCTGTCCTCCCTGTCAGATGCCTATTAATAAATTTTTCTGTTGAGATTTTCAAGCAGATAACGTAATGGTGGAGTTGATGGTTTCAATTGCCCACTGTATTTCCAGCATAAGAGGCAGAGTGTTCCTGCATAGCAAAAGCCTGCGATACGAATCTGTTTTCTTTTGTCTGGTCCAGAGTGCTATTGGTGGACTGCAGCCTGGATGTGGTTGATCAAACGTGGAATGATATATAGATAAAAAGGGGATTTATGGTTGTTAAATTAATTGAAATACTTTGGGATCCACAAATTCTTATTCAGAGTCCCAGCTGTTTGGAAAATATGTAAAAATTAATGAAAAAATTCTGGAATAGTTTCTTCATTTGACTTTGAACGTGGTTGAGAAGAGTCCATGACTTGAGGGGCTGACCCAGAGTCTCTATTTCTGGACCTGTTGGACAGACTTGTAGCTTTGTTTTTGGTTCCATGGAATGAAGACTGTTGATCATGTCTAAGAATATATAAAGCTAGACCAATGCTTTGTTAGTTCTGTATTTGAGAGTTGTGAGAAATAAAGAAATAATTTGTCTGCTGCTATTATTTTAACAGCACCTGGTTCTCCATTCTCTTCCTTTTCTTGACCTCAGACTAATTTTTTTATTGTCACAATCAGCGCTCAGGTGGGACTGCTGCTGTTTTAACCCAACCCGTAGAATCAGGGATTGTGCAGATTAGAAGAGAGGATCCAGGCTAACACTTCTAATTTTTCGGCTAGGGAAATGGAGGCTCAGAGCAGTCACATGGGGACCCAAACCTTATGAGTGAAGTTAGCAAGGGAATTGCGATTCAAAATAGGACTCTGGTCTCATCTGGTCGTGTACCTCTTGTTGCATCAATGAAATGGACCTGCTAGCCACTCTTCCTACTATCCTACCACACCAGGAAAAAGAGAAGCGAAGACTAGCCGAGACTAGAGGAGAGGAAGAGGTGACGAGGCACTTCTCCCCAACGTGTCATGTCCTTGCTCTTTCCATCCTTGCACACACTTTGTGGTTGATGTGTTGAAGCTTCATTTTTGATGCACAAGCCATTGGGCCATCTCAGAGTGCTGGTCTGCTATTGTTGTTTAGCCTCTAAGTCGACTCTCTGCAGCCCCACGAACTGTAGCTCACCAGGCTCCTCTGTCCATGAGATTCTCCAGGTGAGAATACTGGAGTGGGTTGCCACTTCCTTCTCCAGGGGATCTTCTCCAGAATATCCCTGACCCACGTCTCCTGCACTGCAGGCAGATTCTTTACCACTGAGCCACTGGGGAAGCCCGATGATCTGTTGGCACGTCCTAATTAAGATCTTTTGATGAGCACCAAGATAATAGTCTTAATAACTGTAGCTAATATTTTTGGAATACTGATGATGAGCTAGCTATCTGTAAACTGTACCTTTGAGTTTTTTGTGGCAGTCATAGGAGATGAGCACTGTGATAATTCCATGGACAGGTAAGAAACCAAGGAGAGGTGGATAAATCGAGATCACTCAGAGGGTAAATAAGGAAGCTGGAATATGAGTTCTGCTCTGTTGTCACTGGGGTTTTACCAAGGGTTCAACATCATTACTTGCGCCCAATCAGGAGCTAAAGAAACCTGTAAGGGACGGTGGGCACACGTTGGGGCCCCAGGGCCCTGTGTAACAGTTGCCACCCCAGACTCAAATGTGAACAGAGCATACACCCCAGTATGCAGTATGGAGTTGAGGGGTACTTTATCTACTCTGCCCTTTCCTGCTTTCTATTTTTGAAAATGAAAAAATATGCACTTTTAAGAATAACTAAATGCAGTGTGAAAAAGCAAAAAGAAAGCTATGGTTTTAAGACATCTTTAAGATAATCAGGGAGAGTTAAATATGGAATGTATACAGGTTAATTGCTTTGTGATCATGTCCCCGACTTTGGGAGTTAGAAAAACTTAGGGGTAAAGGGCCATGATATCAAATTTGATCAAGTGCTATTAATTGGTAAACCCAGAGGAAGGATATACAGGGGCTCATTGTATTATTATTTCAAGTTGTCTGAATAATTGAATTTGCCATAATGAAAAATTGAAAAGATCCCACTCTTCAGTTATCACAAAAGTAAAACATTTTTATTGTGTAAAATTAAAAATTTAGTGAAGAAAAAATGAAGAATATAAATATATAATCTTATCACCCGAAGTGCTGGTTTTCAAAAACGTAAACTTGTCTCCTTAGGTAAAAATAGATATTACGTTGTCATCCTGTAATACTCACATTCTGTGTATGTGCATATGTGACTCAAACAAAAGTTTCATAAAATTACAACTGTCTTTGCTATTTTCACTGCCTTTTATACTTCCATTTAGTTTCTTAAAAAAAAAAAATGCTTATTTGGGGCTTCGCTAGTGGTCTGATGGTTAGAAACCCAGCTGCCAATGCAGAGGTCATGGGTTCGATCCCTGGTCTGGAAAGATTCTGCATGCCACGGAACAACTAAGCCCGGGCCCGCAGCTGCTGAGCCCGCATGGGGCAACTCCTGCAGCCTGTGCTCCGCAGCAAGAGAAGCCACCGTGATGAGAAGCGCGCACGTTGCAACTAGAGAGGAGCTGGCCCCCGCTCCCCGCAACTAGAGAAAGCCCACGCTCAGCAACGAAGACCCACCACAGTCAAATAAAAAAATAAATAAAAATTAAAAAATTATTATTTGGTTTACAAACTCACCAGTCACCAGTTGTTTAAAACACATGACCTAGAATAAGTTGTCTAGAGTAAAATTAGTTGATAGGCGTGCTGGACCCAGGGTCGCCCTGCATATTCCTCCACTCCCGGTTCTATTATCCGAGGGCTTCCTGGGCATCCCAGGATAGCGTAGGACAGGAAAGCAGTCTGCTTTTCAGGATCTTGGGGTTATTTTCTTGACCTCATGATGCCCTGAGGCAGTGCATCTCCAGGTGGGCTTGGCGGCCCTCCAGTGTGTCAACTTCACAAAATCTCACGGAAACAAGGTCTCCTCCAGATGGAGGAGGAGGAGGAGGAGAACCCGTTCTCTCTCCTTCCTGCCAACATCGCCTGAACAGTCCATATCGCCTCTGTAGGGGACAACCAGGAGACAAGCCAGCACAATCCACTCTTCAGTTCAGGGCTATCTGATGCAATGGATCTCATTTGGTGACGTGCACAGGACTTGGACTGTCAGAACTTGAAAGCTGGACTGGGCTATTTCTCACTTTTTAGTGCCCTGGTGCTGCTCATCGCTATTAAGCATCTTTGAAATATCCAGCACCAAAAGAAGTTGTAGAACATCAAGATTATGTAAATGTGTGTGTGTGCTAAGTCGCTTCAGTCACGCCCAACTCTGTGTGACGCTATGGACTAAAGCCCGCCAGGATCCTCTGTCCACTGGATTCTCCAGGCAAGAATACTGGAGCGGGTTGCCATTTCCTCCTTCAGGGGATCTTCCCAACCAAAGGATCGAACCTGTGTCTCTTACATCTCCTGCTTTGTCAAGTGGCTTCTTTACCACTAGCACCACCTGGGAAGCCAAAATTATATAAATGCTATATGGCAAATGGCACCCCACTCCAGTACTCTTGCCTGGAAGATCCCATGGATGGAGGAGCCTGGTAGGCTACAGTCCGTGGGGCTGCAAAGAGTCCGACAGGATTGAGGGACTTCCTTTCACATAGCAAATACCGGGAAGATGACTAATCCCAGGGCCGAATATCTAATAGTAGCCCAAGCACGGAGGAGGCTAGCCTCCTTCCCTCCCTCTTTCTCTCTCTCCCTTTCTTCCTTCCTTCCTTTTTCTCTTTCTTTCTTTCCCTTCCACCTCCCCCTTTCTTTCTTTCCTCCTTAAAATAGCTTTGCATCTTCTACTTCTTTCACTGTGACAGCTGACCCACTGTGTTACGATTGCTTGCCTTCTCTTCTAATGTGTAGGTTTGGAGAGAGTAAGGACTGTATGAATGTTTCCCCCTGCTGTGTTCTTTTTTAAAAAGTAAATGATAGTATTTTAAAAGTATTTATTTGTTTATTTATTCCTCGCTGCGCTGGGTCTTTGCTGCCGCGCAAGGGCTTTTGTCTAATCGCAGAGAGCGGGGGCTACACTCGGGTTGCGGTGCGTGGGCTTCTCAGGGCTGGGGCTTCTCTTGAGCATAGGCTCTAGGGCTCACGGGCTTCAGCAGCTGTGGCCCATGGGCTCGGTACTTGAGGCTCCCGGGCTCTAGAAAACAGGCTCAGTGGCTGTGGTGGACAGGCTTTCTGGCTCCGCGGCATGCGGGATCTTCCCGGGCCGGAGGCTGAACCCGTGTCCCCGGCGTTGGCCCATCTGGGTGGGAAAACCATTAAAACATGATCACCCAAGTAAATGGATTATGAACAGCTGTGATGACAGCTATGAAGGAAAACCCCGTCACTCTTCTGGTTCACAAAGAACCTGCGTTCAGGTGACATCATGACTTCTCAGATATGACTGGTTGGGAAGCCAAAGCTCTCAGGGTGCCTCTGTGGGTGAATGTCAGAGGATGCCTGTCAGGGATAAGATGGAAGCTGTGGAGAGAGAGAGTTAGCCTCATTCTACTTATTAGGCTGAGCTCCTCCTTCTTATCTTGGGTAAGCCTGAACTGAGGTAATACCATCCAATACAGCTTCTTTTTAAAAATTTTGACTCTGTGTTCACCATGGATTTTTTTTTTTTTTTTGCATCAACTTTTATTTCTATTTATTTCTGGTCACACCCTGTGGCGTCTTGGTTCCCAGCCAGGGATTGACCTCTTGCCCCGTGCACAGGAAACGCAGAGTCTTAACCACTGAACTCCCAGAGAAGTCCTTAACAATTGTGGAGAGGAATAAAGTAGACCATTCAAGGATGTGTAGGCAGGGGACAACTTAGACAACAGCGTGCGTGCGTGCTAGGCTCCTCTGTCCGTGGGATTTTTCAGGCAAGAATACTGGAGTGGGTTGCCAGTTCCTCCTCCAGGGGATCTTCCCGACCCAGGGATCGAACCTATGTCTCTCATGTCTCGTGCATTAGCAGGTGGGTGCTTTACCACTAGCGCCACCTGGGAAGCCCTAGACGACGGCAGTGGCATGGAATTTCTCAGCAGCGCCCCAGTCATAAGACTCCTCCTACAGTCAATGAACCCGGTGGAATAATCAGAGGCAGAGGGTGTGATGGGCCCGGGGCCAAGGGAGGAAAAACCGTGGAGACGCTTCAGGCCGTGATAGGGTGGGCTACGTGCAGCAAGAGCCTCCATAGGACTTTGCACCCAGTTGGAGGTGAGGACGGAGTCAGCCTGCAGAGAGCCAGTGAATGTCGCTCCCCGTTCTTACGGCTGTTATTCCCAAATGTGACCACAAGATGGCAGCAAAGGAGAGCGGGTCCCTGTGACGAGGCGGTCACGGTCCTCAGGGCTCCTACCCACTTAATTCCAGACACCTGGTGTCCCTGCATTAGGACACGGAGGACGCTCACCGCTTCCTGAGCTTCCCGGACCTGTGGGCCGTGCAGATTCTAATTGCTTATCCTCTTTGAAGTGGCCTGCTGCTGCTCAGATGTGAAGGGACAGCACGTTCTGTAGGATGCTTTCTGACTGTGGTCTGGCAGAGCTGTGAAAACCCCCACAGAGAAGGGCATTGGATTGGATTTCGAGTCTTAAATAGTCCCCACTGGGGCATTGGGGGTGGGGATGAGGAGTCAGCGTGGGGTGTGACCAGATCAGATTTGTGATGTCTCAAGATATCATCACCTACTGATACAACAGTGGATTAGGAATCTTAACACTGTCATCTCATTTTGAGACCAGTGTTATGATTATGGCTGCTCATGTTTCAGGTCAAATATTTCCTCCTCTGAGATGTCCCTCCCTTTGAAAGTAGCCCCCCCACACCTTTTCTTTTTCTAGGTTTATTAATGACTGCAATGCAGGAGACCCAGGTTCGATTCCTGGGTCGGGAAAATCCCCTGGAAAAGGAAATGGCAACCCACTCCAGTATTCTTGCCTGAAGAATTCCATGGACAGGGGAGCCTGGTGGGCTACAGTCGATGGGGTTGCAAAGAGTTGGACACGACAGAAAGACTAACACACACACACACACTGTTCTTTTTTAAAATTAATTTTTAGTACTGTAGAGTTGCTTTACAAAGTTGTGTTAGTTTCTCCTGAACAAGAAAGTGAATCAACTATACATATGTGTGTGTGAGCTCGGACACAACTGAGCGACTCTGCGACCCCTTGGGCTGTAGCCCACCAGGCTCCTCTGTCCATGGAATTGTCCAGGCAAGAATCCTGGAGTGGGTCGCCATTTCCTCCTCCAGGGGATCTTCTGACCCAGGGATGGAACTAGCCTCCTGCATCTCCCGCATTGCAGGCGGACTCTTTTCCACTGCACCACCTGGGCAGCCCACATGTAGACGTATATCCCCTCTTTTTTCGGATTCCCTTCCTATGTAGGTTACCGTACGGCACTGAGTTCCCTGAGCTTGACAGTGGGTTCTCATTAGGTGTCCGTTTTATACATCGTGTCAATAGTGGGTATACGTTAATCCCAATCTCCCAATTCATCCCAGCCCCTGCTTTCGATCGCACTTCTTCAAAGCACTTTCTGCCATCAGAAGTAATTCATGCCTCTATTTTGTAAGTTGCTTTTGTGTGTCTGTGGCTCTCCGCTCACCAGGACATTTAGGACAGTGTTTGCGGTGATGTCAGAAGTGGAGCCCTGCCTGGCATACAGGTGAGCGCTCAGATAAGAATTGATGAACTTGAAACAAAACGTGTCTCTCCCCACCTCCGCCCCCCACCAGTGTAGCTGTTCCTCTCCCTTTTGACATCCTGAACTTTCCCTGAGATGCATGGATCACACATTTATTTGGGGGCTTGTCTCCTGTTCTGCTCCTCAGGGGTCTTCCGGGTCAAGGACAGAAGGCCTGTGTTCATAATGATCCCGTGTTCATTACCCTGTCCCAGGCACCTGAAGTGATTGAAAACATTGGGGGCTGAACCGCAAGGAGAGGCTAAGACGTGATAAAGGTTGGGTCTGGGACGAGCCCAGCTTTCTTTTTCTTTTCAGGGCTGCTTCCACCTCCAGCAAAGATCTGGGAACCAGAAGAGCACCTGCCCGCCCATCTTCATGGGAAACTTTGAACAAGCCTGTTCTCATGCCAGTGCTAAGGGCGTTGGGCGTAGTTAGTGGTGGTTTTCTCCCCAGCATCACCTTGAATTGATGTGCCAGCCTTGTAAGGGAGAGATGGGGAGTCCCTTTTTCTGTGTGTGTGGGAAACGAGGGCCTGGAGAGATGAAGTGACTCTCCCAGGCATTGGAGCTTAGAAGAGGTGGAAGCAGCCTTTGAACTTGGAACTTGAGTGCCTCTGAATGCAGATGTGACCTGAGAGAAGGAGATTAAACAGAAGAATTTTGATTTTGGCTGCTCATTCTCCCTACTGAATCCCTTAACCTTGCCTCAATCCTCTGGAATCGGCTCCCAGAGAAGAGTCAAATCTTCTTGTCTTGCAGGCATTTGCATCGAGAGCCCTGTGGCCCCTGTAACTGGTGGCTGGACACGTACGTGAAAGAGCCCTCCTGGGCTGCCTGCCCCCTCTCCATCCGCCTGCTTATTCTGGGCTCTGCAGAAGCGCTCGCCCGCCTGCTGCAGGACTGGAAGCTGCTGTAAATGCTGTCAAAAGGCGAGAGTTCTGCCCCAGGCTTTCCTGTTCCCTGCTGATTCCCCGCCTCCACCCCTCCAGGAGTGTGGCCTTGGGTGGCAAAGCCCTTCCCTTCCTGTCCTGGATTTGAGGCTGATGGCATTTCCTCTGCCGGCTTTGGAGGGTTGCCTGCGGCCCCCATGCTGCTCTCTGCAGCTTGCCTGCCTGCCCTGCCCTCCCTGCAACCAACGGAGAAAATAAATGAAAATGAGGTGAGCGGAGAGTAAATCTAATGAGCGGGAGAAAAGACTGGAATCCGAGACTAAGGCTTGAGCTAAATGAGGCCTCAATGTGGGATCTTTAAGCCACAGAGGAATTCAACAGACTGAGTAAAGCAAAGGGTAACAGACCAGGGGTTATCTTGAAAATTCGAGATTTTCTCTGAAGGGGTCGTTGGTTCTCGGTTCTGATGGAGTGAACCTGTGGGCCTTCTGGGCAGAGAAGCCTTTCTGCGCCCCACCTCCTTCCTTGATTACAGGAAACAGGCTTCTTTCGGGCTCCATGACCGTCCCTGAGTTCCAAGGAGCAGGTTCAAACAGTTGCTAATTAGGGAAGGGAAGGCATGCGCAGGGGCTTTCCTGGTAGCTCAGCTGGCAAAGAATCTGCCTGCAATGCCTGAGACCCCGGTTCGATTCCTGAGTCGGGAAGTTCCCATGGAGAGGGGATAGGCTAACCATTCCAGTGCTCATGTGCTTCCCTGGTGGGTCAGATGGTAGTAAAGAACCCGCCTGCAATGTGGAAGACCTGGATTCGAAAGACCCCCTGGAGGACCACTCCAGCATTCTTGCCTGGAAAATTCCATGCAGAGAGGAACCTGGCGGGCCCCAGTCCATGGGGTCCCAAAGAATCAGACACGACTGAGCGACTAAGCATTAAGCACAGGGGATGCAGAGACCAGGGAAGAGCAGTTAAGGAACAATAGTGCAGCCTTGGGGCAGGGTCCTGGTTCCCCCTCAGGGGATACACGCAACAATATCTTTGAGCTATTTGCCCATACTGAAGCCCCCTCTGGGTGGGAGAAGTATGTAGATCCCAGATGGGCTGGAACCAGAAGGCTGATGATGCTGGCTCCCACTTACCTCCCCACCAGCCGATCAGAAGTATGTCCACCAGCTGATCACGCTCAGTTTGAACCGTTGCTATAAAACTCCTGACTACCCACTCCAGGTTGGGACACACTGTTTTGAGGGCATTAACCCACTGTGGTTCCCTTTGCTGGACAAACAATAATGCTATTCTTTTTGACTTCACCCAAAACTCAGTCTCCAAGATTTAATTCTGTGTCAAGTTTACAGAGGCAGGATTAGGCTTCAGAAGAAAACTCACTGAGGACTCTAAGCCTGGGGTGGAGGTGGTTATCTATACTCTTTCACAGCCCTCCCACCTTGTTGATCAGGATGTCCTCCTGGAAGACTTTTTGGGTTCATCTGTCATCTGTACACTTGGAAGACTCTGGTGGATGGCGTGGAACACTCTGCCCCTCCTCTCTGTCCTCCTGCAGAGGATGAGGAGGGAATAGGTAAAGAGATGGGAAAAGAGGGGTCGGGGACCAAGTCTGGAGGGCTTTCTGGAGAGTCTGGGCTATATCTTCTGAGCAGGCAGACCTGCTCATGAGATCTTGCTCATGTACAGCTTCTTTCTTGTGTACGTTTACGGGTTCATTCATTTATTCATTCAACAAATGAACTGTACAAAAAAGGTCTTCATGACCAGATAATCACAATGGTGTGATCACTCACCCAGAGCCAGACATCCTGGAATGTGAAGTCAAGTGGGCCTTAGGAAGCATCACTACAAACAAAGCTAGTGGAGGTGATGGAATTCCAGTGGAGCTGTTTCAAATCCTAAAAGATGATGCTGTGAAAGTGCTGCACCCAGTATGCCAGCAAATTTGGAAAACTCAGCAGTGGCCACGGGACTGGAAAAGGTCAATTTTCTTTCCAATTCCAAAGAAAGGCAAAGCCAAAGAATGCTCAAACTACCACACAATTGCACTCAACTCACACATAGCAAAGTAATGCTCAAAGTTCTCCAAGCCAGGCTTCAGCAATACGTGAACCGTGAACTTCCTGATGTTCAAACTGGTTTTTTAAAAGGCAGAGGAACCAGAGATCAAATTGCCAACATCCGCTGGATCATGGGAAAAGCAAGAGAGTTCCAGAAAAACATCTATTTCTGCTTTATTGACTATGCCAAAGCCTTTGACTGTGTGGATCACAATAAACTGTGGAAAATTCTGAGATGGGAATACCAGACCACCTGACCTGCCTCTTGAGAAATCTGTATGCAGGTCAAGAAGCAACAGTTAGAACTGGACATGGAACAACAGACTGGTTGTACTCCATAGGAAAAGGAGTACGTCAAGGCTGTATATTGTCACCCTGCTTATTTAACATCATGAGAAACACTAGGCTGGAAGAAGCACAAGCTGGAATCAAGATTGCTGGGAGAAATATCAATAACCTCAGATATGCAGATGACACCATCCTTATGGCAGAAAATGAAAAGGAACTAAAAAGCCTCTTGATGAAAATGGAAGAGGAGAGCGAAAAAGTTGGCTTAAAGCTCAACATTCAGAAAACTAAGATCATGGCATCCAGTTCCATAACTTCATGGCAAATAGATGGAGAAACAGTGGAAGTAGTGGTAGACTTTATTTTTTTGGGCTCCAAAATCACTGCAGATGGTGACTGCAGCCATGAAATTAAAAGACGCTTACTCCTTGGAAGAAAAGTTATGCCAACCTAGATAGCATATTCAAAAGCAGAGACATTACTTTGCCAACAAAGGTCCATCTCCATCTAGTCAAGGCTATGGTTTCTCCAGTGGTCATGTATGGGTGTGAAAGTTGGACTATAAAGAAAGCTGAGCACTGAAGAATTGATGCTTTTGAACCGTGGTGTTGGAGAAGACTCTTGAGAGTCCCTTGGACTGCAAGGAGATCCAACCAATCCATCCTAAAGGAAATCAGTCCTGAATATTCATTGGAAGGACTGATGTTGAAGCTGAAACTCCAATACTTTGGCCACCTGGTGCGAAGAGCTGACTCATTTGAAAAGACCCTGATGCTGGGAAAGATTGAGGGCAGGAGGAGAAGAGGACGACAGAGGATGAGATGGTTGGATGGCATCATCGACTCGATGGACATGGCTTTGGGTGGACTCTGGGAGTTGGTGATGGATAGGGAGGCCTGGCGTGCTGCAGTCCATGGGGTCACAAAGAGTCGGATATGACTGAGTTACTGAACTGACTGACTGATGCTAGTCATGACATTACCTACAGTGTTAGAAGCTAGAGTGAAGCATGGTCCTGCTCACTTGCCTTCACTGAAGCCTTTCCTCCCTGAGGCCTGGATGCCACTTGCCTTGAAGCTGGCCAATAACAATCTTTTTGGAGGCTGGATTCTCTGGAAGAGACACAAAATCCTTCTATTGAAACGAGAGGGGCTCAGAGCATTGCATTTTAAACTGTTAATGTGAACTATGATCTCATCTGTAATTAGCAGATGGGGAAGTCACAGATAATTAGTAGTTTATTATAAAGTGTGGTAAAGTATGAGAGCACACTCCTGGGGGTGCAAGGGAAGCAAGGTGCCAAGACACAGTGCACCGTGGGGGAGCTGAGGGGACACGCTGGCATGCTGGTTGTCGACTGTCAACTTGGCCTCACCGTCACCCCGTCCTAACTTAGCTCCCGTCTGCACCACGGAGGAGCCAAGAACCATATCCTAGGGTTCCCTCCCCTGTGGGGTTCTGGGCTATCATTTTCCAAGGTACAGGTGGTTGGAGGGATTTTATTTCTACTCAAGGAAAAATCTAGCACCTGAGGTGGAGGTAGCTAGAGCGCAGTTTCGTTTGGGCAACATATTGATAAATTTGCAATCCAAATTTGAAATTAGAAATCCAAATTTCCCCTGGCTCCAAAGTCTACACAGTTAATCACTGGATGACAGGGCCTCATTGGATCCCAAGCAAGTGGGCTTCAAGTCAGAGAGCTATCATGGGAGGAGAAACCAGTCTATTCTCTGCAGGGTCTTAAGCAAGGCTCACAGCGTGGTTCATGTATGCCTGGGTGATATGTGTAGGCTTGTGGTAAGAGCCGGAGCTCAGGAGGAAGAGGCAGAAGGGGAAGGGCGGATGGAGAAACAGCTTGATGTACTTCCGCCGAACAGAATATAAGGAGTTGCCCTCAGCCTGGCTGGGGCCACAGCGAGGCTGAGGAAGAGAAGACGAGCTTCTTTACAGAGGATTAGACTTGAAGCTCGTAGGACAGCCAGGGTTTTGCCATGAAACCTGTTAGATATTTGATTTCCCAGTTCAGAAGAGAGGTCTGGGCTTACCCTTAGAATCATCTGCAGAGATGGTGGCTGGTATCATGGGAAGAAGTCTGGTAAAGTGTGAGAGCACGCTCCTGGGGGTGCAAGGGAAGCAGGGTGCCAAGCAGGATTGTGCCGAGGAGGAAGGCAGCTTAGGAGGGAGGAGTCGGAAAGCTGCAGCAAGACTGAAGTCTTGCTCAATAGGGAGGGAGCTACGAAGAGCAGTGGAAGGGAGCATCCTATGAAGGACGCAGTGGAGGGCTGGATCAAGTACCCCGGGAAGAATCGGAGTCATGATTGCATTTTCAGTCTGGATCTTTCCTCTGCCTTCCAACTTGTACGTCTGGCAGGATCAGTGGCAGGAGGTTAATTCTCATGATCATTATGGTCATGATAATATCAAGATGGGGGTTAGTGTATTTTGAAAAGACTATGTTTGAAATTATTATTTCCAAACTGAAATTGATTGCATTCGAGTCACACTGTTTTATAAAAGTTGAAGACAATTGTATAATATCGCTCGTATGGAATCTACAAAAATAGTACAGATGAACTTATTTTCAAAGCAGAAATAGAGACACAGACATAGAGAGCAAATGTACGGATACCGAGGGGAGGGGGCGGGGCGGTGGGAAGAACTGGGAGATTGGGATTGACATCCACGCACTATGTGCTGTACCTGTCGCTCAATCATGTCCGAGTCTTCATGACCCCACAGACTGTAGCCCGCCAGGCTCCTGTCCACAGCATTTCTGCAGGCAAGAAGACTGGAGTGGGTTGCCATGCCTCCTCCAGGCATGTATACACTACTGTGTATGAAATAGATAATTAATGAGAGTTTACTGTGTAACACGGGAACTCTATTCAGTGCTCTGCGTTGACCTAAATGGGAAGCCAATCCAAAAAAAGGAGGAGATATCTGTATACGTGTGGCTGATTCACTTTGCTCTACAGTAGAAATTAATACAACTTTGTAAAGCAACTATACTCCAGTAAAAATTAATTAAAGAAAAACAGTAAAGACAAATGCACAGTCAACTCAGAAGGGTGGGGGTGCTCACTCCGAGAGTGGGAATATTACTTTCCCAGGGTGGGAGGGCAGGAGGGTGGCTGACATGCAGTTAATAATTCAAGAAGGCACATGGTGTCATCCTGCAGGGCACCCTGCCCCTGGTAACTCATCAATAAAATATTGGGCTCAGTGCTGTGGAGCCCACAGCTAATCTGAGAGCAACATTCTCACTTGGAAAGGCTGGTTGGCACGGGAGGCAGAGTGTCAGAGAAGCCCATGGGTCTGGAACAAAAATGTCACGAAAGGAAGTGAGTTTCCAACACTCCTTTCTTTACTACATCCAAAAGAACAGCTCTGAAATCAGGTCAGCAGTGGTTATTATGGCCCTGGGAACATTCTACCCATGAGGTGGGGGACTCCTGCCTGCTGTCTGACTGGCCCCCCTCTGCAAGACGGCTGCCTCCATCCCGGGAGTGGTCCAGCCCCTCTGACTTAGGATTGAATCTCCAAGGAGCCAGGAAGCCCTTTTGAAGCCCTTTAGATAAGCCCATGTGCTTTACTTTTTCTTAATTGCCATTTTTCACTCTTAAAGAAATACCTACTCATTAAAGAAAAATGTGCAAATATAGATGATGGTGTCAAGACAAGAAAAAGTGGCAAACGTCCACTATTTCAATAAAATCATGTGTGTTTAATACTAATAGCAAAAATGGTGCAGCAGAGGGCCACAGCGTTGAGTGTTCTGGGTGCGTTTTCATCTGTTATCTCCATGGCAGCCTCACCTGGTGGCCTGGGTGACAATGCTGTCACTCCACTCCAAACCCCAATAAGATCGAAAGACTGAAGTTTGCTTTATAATGAATCTGGGGGCTCAACATGAACTGAGTCCTATTTATAGCCTTTAGTTAAGCTGCTTGGTGTGAGTATTCATGTATTAATACCACATTATTAATGGTTTTAATCACCGAGCACTGTCTCAGGCCCCTCTGGGGGTATTTTTTAGTATGTGGTGTTGTTTACCATATTTCTCAAATCTGCAAATTTCAAAATTCCAGATCATAATGGCATCCTTTATGATCCCCTGTGACAGCTGAAGAACTTGAGACGCAGAGATTTTGGCCACCTGTTAGTCATTCAGTCGTGTCTGACTCTTTTGTGACCCTGTGGACTATAGCCCACAGGCTCCTCTGTCCACGGAATTTCCTAGGCAAGAATACTGGAGTGGGTTGCATTTCCTTCCCCAGGGGATCTTCCCGACCCAGGGATCAAGCCAGGTCTCCTGCACTGCATCTGGATTCTTTACTGTCTGAGCCACAGGGAAACCCGATGCCACAGGCCTGACATCAAACAGCTGAGACGGGGCAGAGAGAGGATTTGAACCCAGGTCTGCACACCTCAAGAAACTACGTACCTCCCACCCCTTCCCACATCAGAACACACACCAAGAGGATAATGATTGTTTCACCCACGGCGACAGAGGATGAGGGTGCTCGGAACCAGGACAAGTGGTCCAGGCTGTCCTGACGTCAGCCGCTTCCGAGTCCTGCCATCCTCACCCCTTTCCTCAGCCTGCCGACCCCTGGTGGGAAGTCCACCCAGAACTGAACTTTCATTTATAGAGTATGGCTGATCCACCACAGGGCTGGGCAGCGGTGCTTCAGGGCAGAGCTCTAGAATCTGACTGCCTGGGTTTGAATCCCAGTGCCTCCATTTTCTGGTTGTAAGACCTTCCCTGGAGAAGGAAAGGGGAACCCATTCCAGTGTTCTTGCCTGGGAAATCACATGGACAGAGGAGCCTGGCGGGCTACAGTCCCTGGGATTGGACCCAACTTAGCGGCTAAATGACAACAACAGAGATCTTTCCAGGGTGAGTTGCTCAAGATCTCTGTGCCTCAGTCCCTTCATCTGTAGAATGGAGACGACAACACTGTACTTACTTCCAGCTGAGAGCAACAACACTCACATGGTCCCCAAGGCAGGAGGGAAGCAGTGGAGCTGTTGGGGGTGACCCTGAACTCAGAATGATCCTCTTAACTTTTGGGGCTGGGGGGCTGGGAGGTAGCAGGTCCTCAGATCCAGCCCTTGTAGGTAGGTAGACGCCTTGCCTGTTCTCTAAGAGAGGCCGTGCTTGTCTTGCGGGAAAATGTGCGTTACCTACACAGGCTGATCTACAGAGGGCGGGGGTCAGCACCCAGAAGATGTCATCATCGGGCCAAGAGTACAGAGCTGTTGAGAAAGCCTCTCTTAGGGCTGAACACATGTAACCTAAGCCAGTATCCTGGTCTGTGTTTCTTTTTGCATTTCACCGTTTGGGGCACTATACTTTCTGCCAGAGTTGATACTTGACATTTCTAAGATCAAACCCAAAATGTCACAAGTAGAGTTCAGAAAAGAAAAGGTGAGTCTGGAGCTCCTGGATGGAATACGATGTCAGGATTATTTCTGAGTTATGCCAGGTTCCTGGAAATCACTTGACATTTGAAGTTCTTTGAACAAATGAGCTGAGTGGACTAAAAAGTAGGTAAACAGAAAATATATCTGACTTCAGGAAGACCGTCACCCTTCACTTATCCAGGGCCCAAGAGGAGGTGTGCTTATCGGCTCTTCAACCATGGGCCGGTTGCCTGGTTATGTCTCTTGCCCTTTGCCCTTCATATGCAAACTCTGCATGCACCGTGGGATCATGAAACAGACTGGCCTCGGGGGCAAGCACTGAGTGATTTGGGGCTGGGCATTTTGGAGCAGAAACGGGACCGTCTCTTTGTGGGGCTCTTGATGATCTGATGGTGATTCTCAGCACTGCCTTGCCCCCTTGCTCCTCTGCTTGATGGAACCTGGAATAAAGCCACACCTCCCAGACTCAGGATGGGATCTCCATCGCCTCTATCTCCCCACCCAAAATCTCAATATTCCTGAGTCAGGGATGGGTTCTGGGTGAAGCCTCACAGCGGCAGCCTCAGTCTTATGCCCAGATGGGCAGCATCCATTGACCTGTGTTTGGCCCCATGCCTTCTCCCTTAGGGTCTGCCCAGATATCACATCTGGGACCACATTCTGCTTCTAGTCCAGGGACCTTGTCCTGAGTCCTAGCTCTGAGTTTAGGGACAACCTCTGTTCCTGGGGCAGGATCCAGCTTTCCAGGGCTTGTCTGCTCACTGAAGCCTCTGCTGAACTGTCCCCAGCTTCTGGAAGGGCCCTATGTTGTGGATTAGCCCAAAGGAGGATGCCACATGTCAGATTTCTCTGCGGGATGCTGTGCTTTCTCAGCCAGACTCTCCACCGAGGCGGGCCTCTTCCTGTGATGTTTGCTGGGTCCCCAAACTACCTGAACTCAGCTCCCCACCTCTATCCTGCGGCTCTAGGCCTTGGTATGCCCTGAGCTTTCCCTTGTTTAAATGTCCCCAGCAGGTTGGACTGAGTAAACCTCAAGGCTTTCTCTGGCTTTCTCCGAGTCTGCAAAGAAAATGTTAAGCCCTGTGTTGGTCGTGGGCTTTGCTCACAGAGGCTTTCTCATCTGACACCCTCTCCATGTTCCCCCGGGGCCTCCTATACTTCTTTGATTTGTGCAAAATTTCTGAGAATGAAAAGCTTTCTGAACTTGGCTCCAAGCTCAAAGTCCACCTGAACCTCAACTCCTTCTCTGTACTCTGTGCTTCTCATGAGTTTGAGCAAACTCTGGGAGATAGTGATGGGCTGGGAAGCCTGACGTGCTGCAGTCCATGGGGTCGCAAAGAGTCGGACATGACTTAGCGGGTGAACAACGGCAGAGAGTGTAGCTTCTCTTCTGTCATGGGGGTCTCAGCCGAGGTAACGCAGGTGGGTATTTCTTTGAGAGTGTATCTATGATAAGATTCATTTCCGATGCCAACTTTCTTTTCAACGAGCTATAGTTAAGAGTCAAGAGTTAGATAGTGATTGGAATTTACTACTTTTCCTTTCATTACTTAAACCTTGTCCTCCCTTCCAGCATGAAACTTATCAGAAGAGCTTCGTGTTTGCACACGTGGGCTTAGACAGGTATGGATTATATATATATTTTTTTAAGATTTTTTGGGAAGTGTACTATTTTAAAATCCTTTATTGAATTTATTACAATATTGCTTCTGTTTTATATTTTGGTTTTGTGGCTGTGAGGCATATGGGATCTTAGCTTCCTCCCGGACCAAGTATTGAACACCCACCCCCTGTCCTGGAAGGCGAAGTCTTAACCACTGGACCACCAGGGAAGTCCCCAGGTATAGATTCTCATGGAAGAGACAGTATTTCTTATTACATTTCAGTTTTCTCTTAGTGGTGAACACAGGAAGAATCCATCTCCTCACCTCCCTTGCTCTGAGGTGGGGCTAGTGACTGCGTTCTGGTTGATGATAAAAAAATACAATAATGTGGGTGACTCCCAGGCCTGGTACCCAAGGCCTTCTGAGTGACCTCCCTTTCTTTCCCTCTCTTCCCTATAGCTGGCTGGATAGAGAGATCAGGCAGAGGACTCCAAGTGGAAGGAGATTAAGATCCTGAGACCATTACCAGGAAGGCTCCTGCCACACATCGAATAGGACATAAATGAGGTCTAAATCTCTCATTTCAGTTTAGCTGCTAAGAGTGGGAGTTATTTGTTAACAGCACTTAGCTATTATTGACCAATACGGTTCCGAGCCTAGTTCTACACCTAACTGTAAGGTCTTGGGCAATTCCTTTACTCTTTCTGAGCTTTCTCATCTGTTTGAAGCTTTGCTGGCAGGCTCTGCAGTCAGAAGAGCAGAGCTTAGCATGCAGTCTTCCCAGGAAACAGCGCACCTCCCTGGACCTGCTCACACACCTGCTCCCTTCTCATTGTGCTTCCATCCGATCCAGTGGTCTTGATCCCACCTCAGGGCATTTGTACTTGCTGTTCCTTCTGCTTGGGTCACTTTTCTCCCAGGTTCTATGGCTTTCCTGTTTCTCATCATTTAGGGCTAATCTTTAGCAGCATATCCTCAAAGATGCCTTCCCTGGCGCCTTCAGTTCAGAGAACATGCTTGACCTCCAATTCTTTTTTTTGGCCATGTGGGATCTTAGTCCCCCGACCAGGGATCGAACCTGCGTACCCTGCATTGGAAAAGCAGTGTCTTAACCTCTGGACCGCCAGGGAAGTCCATGATCTTCAGTTCTTTATCACAGTTGTCCTACATAATTTTTTTTCATTGCCTCTATCCCTCTCTGAAAGCACTGTACCATGCTTCGTCATGTCCGATTCTTCTCGACCCCAGGGACTGTAGCCCACTAGGCTCCTCTGTCCGTGGGATTCTCCAGGCAAGAATACCGGAGTGGGCTGCCATTTCCTACTCCAGAGGATCTTCCCGACCCAGAAATCAAACTTGCATTTCTTGTGTTTCCTGCATTGGCAGGTGGGTTCTTCACCACTAGTGCTACCAGGAGGGCTTCCCTGATAGTTCAGTTGCTAAAGAATCTGCCTGCAATGCAGGAGGTCCTGGTTCGATTCCTTAATCAGGAAGATCCACTGGAGAAGAGATGATAGGCTACCCACTCCAGTATTCTTGGGCTTCCCTGGTGGCTCAGCTGGTAAAGAATCTGCCTACAATGTGGGAGACCTGGGTTTGATCCCTGGATTGGGAAGATCCCCTGGGGAAGGGAAAGGCTACCCACTCCAGTATTCTGGCCTGGAGAATTCCATGGACTGTATAGTCCATGACCTCACAAAGAGTCCGACAGGACTGAGCAGCTTTCACTTTCACCTCACTTTCACTTTTCAGTGCCACCAGGGAAGCCCCTAAATACTCTGAAAGCAGAGTATTATGTATTGGTTTATAGGAATATTATCCATTAAAATTATCACATACCAGGCACATGACAAGCACTCTATAAGCAGCAGCTCTTTATGTGGATCCCACTATACTGAGTCTCTGTTTACAGGTCTCTCTTTTCACAGTCCATTGTGAGCCTCTGAAGGTCAAGGACAAGGTCTCACTTATATTCACTTCCCAATAAACCATGTACGTAAGAGACAATGAAGAAATGTCTGTGACGGGAGAGAAACTCAGATCGTGTCTTCGATCTAGAGCATCCAGAGACCAACGAAACCATCCTTGTTCTAAAAAAAATTAAACCTTTTTATTAGTATATTTATTTTATATATAAAAGAAATACAAAAAAAGAAACACAAAGAAATTGCGTTCATGGCAACTCGGACTTGTCGGCGCCTTCGGCTGGGGCTCCCGGCTCTGGCCCGCTGGGTGTCAGCAAAGTCCGCCGGTTGTAGTGGCCCTTGATAATGCCCGTGTTGTTGTTCTCGTTCAGCAGCTGCTTCTGCCTCTGCCTGTTGAGGGACTGGACGAGGCCCAGGACGACCGCGGCCAAGGAGTACTGCCCGGGCAGTCTCCTGGGGGGCAGGATGAAGGGGTTGGGCTGGACTCTTCCCAGGAGAAAGTACGTTTTGATTTTCCCTTCCTGTTCGCTGATGCCCTTCACGTAGATCTCCCCTCGGTAGTCAAAGGCAAAGCCCTGGTCCTTCAGGATGAGGTAGGTCTCCTCCGGGACCTGGATCCTGCCGCTGACCCCCGTGCTGTCCATCCGGCTCGCCAGGTTCACGGTTTTGCCCCAAATGTCGTACTGTGGTTTCTTAGCGCCGATGACGCCAGCTACCACTGAGCCGTGGCTGATGCCTGTGAGGGAAGCAAAGGAGCAAGAGATGAGAGAAGAGGGAGGTCTCGGAGGGAGCTGCCTCTGCCCCGGAGCATGTGTGTGCGTGTGTGCTCAGCCACGTCCGACCCTGCAACTCCACGGACTGTAGCCCGCCAGGCTCCTCTGTCCATGGGGTTCTCCAGGCAGGAATACTGGAGTGGGTTGCCATGCCCTCCTCCAGGGGATCTTGCTGACCCAGGATCAAACCCACATCTCTTGTGGCTCCTGCATTGGCAGGCAGAGTCTTTACCCCTGGGCCACCTATTTTCATCCCGTCTTACTACTATGAGGTAACAATATAAAACCCGGTTTATACAGGATAAAACTGACACTCAGGGAGTTTTGTTTTTGTTTTCTAATTTTGGGCCGCACCTCAAGGCATTTGGAATCTTAGTTCCCTGAAGGGGATTGAACCTGTGACCCCTGCAGTGGAAGTGTGGAGTCTTATCCACTGGACCACCAGAGCAGGGCAGTCCCAGAGGATTAAAAAGACTTGCCCAAGGCATAGAGCTGGTTACAGCAGACCCAAAACACAGACCGAGGTGCCCAATCCCATTGGGAACATAATTTTCCGAATTCCAAACTATGCCTCCAGTGTAAAGTACAGGTTGGCCTTAATCTCAGCAACGTCTCCTGAAATTACAGAGCCTTTGCTCAGGGTTATAGTTCTTTTTATTTCTGGTTCGATCATGTATTCAGTGATTTCAGAAAGGACATGTAGGGCCCTTGAAAGATGTGGAAACAAGCCCTGAACATCCCATCCATCGATCAAAACATAAAATATCACTGCTTCATTTCAGTGAACAAAGGGAGTCCTCAGATCTAACAAGTCAGGCATGGCTGTTACTTGACCTTTTATACTTGAAAGCTTCTAAAGCAGGACCGAGCAAGTAAAATGGCACACCAGCCAGAGGATATCTAAGACATGAGGACTGCAAGAACATTTGTTTTTAGATTGCACACTGGCCCCCAGAAGGTCACTGGTCTCAGTAAAGAAATCCTGGAGCTGCTGCTGGAGGACCATTTGGCTGTGTGATTTGAGGCTAGTTGCTCCCCTTCTCTGGGCCTGAGTTTACCCATCTATACAATGTGAATGTGGACTAAGCAGGGGCTTTCAGATTGGGCTTCCCAGGTGGCTCAGATGGTAAATCTGCCCGCAATGCAGAAGACCCAAGTTCGATCCCTGGATTGGGAAGATCATCTGGAGAAGGGAATGGCAACCCACTCCAGTATTCTTGCCTGGAGAATTGCATGGACAGAGGAGCCTGGTGGGCTACAGTCCACGGGGTCACAAAGAGTTGGACACGACTGAGCAACTAACATGTTCATTTTTAGACTGTGCTTTAGGAGCACCCCCCCACCCCCTGCTGCCCCCAGGCTTAGTTGAGATGCTGAAAAAATTAACAAGTTATACACATTGTAAATGACTATTATCACATCACAAGGGTGTCCCAAAGCCCAAAAGATGCTGAGCTCTGTGGCTGAGTGAAGAACTCTAATGCTATCTGCCTGTCCTTGACTCAGTTCAGCATCTGACATCCTCAGGAACAGAATCCTGGCTTGTGGCTCAAGGCAAATACCCAGAAGAACCACAGGGCAATGCATTGACCCCTAGCATCAGGTGAGACAGAGGGAAATGACTGACAGGCCTTGCAGGGTGGGATTCCAGATAAGCTGGAGGAGGGAGGAGCCGTGGTGTATCATATTCTTGGTATTTCTGCACACAGGCCAGAATCCTTCCCCTGCTTCCAGCATCTTGAGCAAGAAGAAGCCCAGATGGGCCTGTCCTTGGCCAGGTCACACTGGCTCTGCTGTATTCTTGCGGGAAAAAGTGCCCCTGGCTTGATGCCCAGGGTATGGGAGGGCTCAATGGAGCGAGGCCAGCCAGCCCTCCAGCTGCTACTCACCAATCCGGAGCTCGAAATTGTTGAAGGAATGCTTGTTGATCTCCTGGATGCTTTCAGTCAGGGCGAGGGAGAAATCGGCCAGGGCGCACAAATGCCCCCATTTATCCTCGCATTGCTGCAGCGAACGCAAGAGAAGTCATTGGATGGGACAAGCAGGATCATTTCTGCTGCAGGGGTCTGGTCTGTGTCCTAACCTAACTCCACCCACACCCCCCTTCAAGGGAAGTTCAGGTTGTGAGCCGCATAGTCATCAGTGTCCAGAATCACAGGGTGCCAGGAGATTTGTTCCAGAGAGTGTCATATGGGTGACTCTCAGATTCCATTCCCTGCCCTTACCCTTGTCTGTTCAGGCTGATGCTGCTCACAGGAGTGTGTGTATGTGTGTGTGTGTGTGTGTGTGTGTGTGTACACTCCTATGTTCTTATGTATGAGGTTTCCCATCTAGGAGCCGTGTATCTTTCCTTTGAAGCACTCACAGTGTCTGTTTAAGGGATATTTCACATAGACATTTGCTTTCTGAGCCTCAGTTTCCTCATCTCTAGAGTGGGGATAAACAAGTTGCCCTGCTCACCTCATGGGGACTGAATGACGGTGTATATGTGAAAGAAATTCTGTGTCTCTCTAGAGCAGAAGTTGGCAGGCGGTAGAGAGCCAGATAGCAAGTCTTTTAGGTTTTGTGGACCATGTGGTCTTTGTCATGACTACCCAACACTGCCATTTTGGCCAGAAAGGAGCATAGACAAAATAGAAATGAATGCGTGTGGCTGCGTTCCAATAAAACTTAATCTGTGAAAACAGGTGGTAGGCTGGATTTGGCCTGGAGGATGTCTCGGATCCCTGCAGTAGACTGATGTGTACACGTACCCAGTGACCATCAAGGGTTTCTTCTCAGGTAGTCTTGCAACACTTCTAGGATTTTAGTTGGAAAGTGAGCAAAGAAGGATGAGAAGGGATGAGGATTCCTGTCCCTGGTAGTTCACATCCATATCCAGAAAGCATTTACTGAGGACCTACCAGGGGCAGGGCTTTGTGCGGGGAGCATGATTGTATCCCAGGTAAATTCATCCACTGACCTTGGGGGGTAGATGTTGGTTTTCCCACTTAACACTAGTGCCTGGCACATAATCACCTCTCAGAAAAGTGAAACTATCAATACTGGAGCCCAGGAGCCATGACTACTGAGCCCACGTGCCCTAGAGCCCGAGCTCCACAACAAGAAAAGCCACCATAAAGAGAAGGCCTCACGCAACACAAGGAGAGAAAGTCTGCATGCTGCAATGAAGACCCAGTGCAGCCAAAAGGTAAATACATAAAAATTTTTTTAAAGTCTGACTTTCAGTTTTTAAAAACTGGAGCTATTATTATCATTGCTTTTGGAGGAGAAAACAAAAGTAAGAGTAAGAAAACAGGCTGGGATCAGGGGTTTAGCAACACCAGCAAATGCTCATTATTGGTATTTCGCGGTCCTGACTTTGCAGATCAAGTGAACAGAGAGTTTCAGAGTGAACCCTAAAGGCTTCTCAATCATAAGGAAGCATCGTTTCACCCAGCGGATCCTGCTTACATGGGGAACAAATACATCATGCACCTGGAAGGTCCACTTATCAGTTTCTCCCTGCCAGTCACCGAATCTCCGGGCGCTGACAGCCCACCACTCTCCCACCTCTGGCGACATGACCACAGTGAGCACCCTGCCGGAGGGTGTGGTCGAGTCCAGAGCATTCCCTTACCTGCTTTTCAGGTGATAGGCCTGACACAGCCATGTAGGTACTACCGATGGTCTTAATCTTTTCAATGTCTTGAAACCGATCTTCACCGAGCAGCTGAAACAGACCCAGACAACAGTGTCAGTCCTGGTCCTCGTGCTTCCAGCAGCCTGGGGCTCCTGGAAACAGACCCCTGGCTCACGGTGAGGACCACCTCGGGCTGGGTTAGCATCCTTGAGGTAACCACTTTCCTCTCTCAGAATCAAACGTCCAGGCCATCAACGTATGTTTATTGATCACATGCTAAGTGTTAGGTGCCCAGATGGGTGTAACCAGATACTCTAAGGACTAGATCAGTTTCTACGAGTCTCTGAAAGAAACAAATTTACCTTATTAAAGAAGAAAGGGAAAATATTCCAAAATCCATCAATACCTCCTTTTGGCTATACTGTCAGCATGTATTTAAAATCTTAGCATTTCATGTCAGCACCCTGGTCTAAAGTGTATTAGGTCTAAAGTGCATTAGGTCTAAGGTGTACTAGGTCTAAGGTGCCATTAGTTCTAAGGTGCCATTAGTCTATACCTGGTTTGTTGTTACTGTTATTTAGTTGCTAAGTCATGTGCGACCCCAGGGACTATAGCCCATCAGGCTCCTCTGTCCATGGGATTCTCCAGGCAAGAATACTGGAGTGGGTTGCCATTCCCTTCTCCAGGGGATCTTCCTGACCCAGGGATCAAAGCTGCGTCTCCTGCACTGCCGGTGGATTCTTTACCACTGAGCCACCAGGGAAACCTTATACTTGGTTACTGCAGTAACTTCACTTCTTGAGCTAAAGTTAAGCCACTATTCTGAGATCCTGCAAACTGTGCCCAGGGCAGAAAGTGGCTGGAGCAGTGTCTGTCCTCAGCCCAGGTTAATGTATGACATTTATCCTCAGATGCCACTAAGCAGGCTTGGTCTCTTAGCAGCCCTTTGACTATTAATATTTTAGCTCGAAGATTTTGGCATCTCTTTGGTTGCCCACCTCCCTCCCTCTTCCTCCTTACAATTGCATTTCCCCATGTGGATGGACATGGGTGTCCTATGTCAAGCTGGGGGGTGGTGAGGAGGAGAAAAACCCCTCCTGCAAAGCCCATTAATGTAAATAAAGTGCAGCATGAGTGTTCCCCCCATTCTTGGAAACTGGAAGAAGAAAGTACCATCTGGGGTGTGTTTATATTTTGTGGAGGTTTGTGAGCAAATGCTAATTGATGGTTTTATCTTTGGCAGTTTGAGCAGATGGAGAAATGGCCCCGTCTCTGTGATGTCAGGGCCTTGTAGTGCTGGCCTTCAGTCAAGTCCTGGTTTTGCCATTTGCTGGTTGCAGGACACTGGAATAAGTTCCTAGCCTCACTGAAGCTCACATTCCTGGTCCTCCAGGAGAAATAACTGTCTTAATCTCATGTGATAATGAAATTAGATGACACATGTCTGTGTCTATAACGCAGTCAGGAATTCTGTAAGTGCAGACATAGTTTACAAGGAACAACCCAACGCTAGGACAGCAAGGATGCTTATTCTCGATTGGAAATTTCTGCGGCTCCCGTTTACCTCATCGAAGTCAGCGATGATCTCATTCAGCAAGCGGAGGCATTCCACTCCTTGGTTGTTCATTTCGGTCTGAGAGTAGAAGTCTGCAAACCCCGGGATGGAGGCAAACATCACCCCAACGGCGTCATAGGATTGAGAATACAGCTCCTAGACAGAGAGATGCACAGAAGGAACCAGAAAGAGTCCTCAGAGGTGAAGTTCTGCAGGGATGCTCCCTATGTACGCACACCTGCAGCCACGCACAGGTGCCCAGAGAGGGCAGAGATCGGGGCTCGGGCACCACCTCACCTGAGCATCATCACCAAGTGAGCTGGGACCATTGAAAACTCATGGTCTCAATTTCGCTGACTTGAGCTTAACTGAAGCCTAAAAACTGACATAAAATGAGTATAATGATATAATATGCCATGTAAATGGGCATGAATGACAAATGCTTACTAGAAAACTTTTTTAATGACTAAACATTCACAGTCTTTTTTTTTTTTTTTTGCTTTTCGGGTTGAATTTGTTTCCAAAACATTTTTAGTGTGTTATTCTAAGACCAATTGATAATTTTAAGTGGCAAAGCTATGGCTGATTCATGTTGACGTATGGCAAAAAGCTATCACAATATTGTAAAGTAATTACCTTCCAATTAAAAAAATTTTTTTAAATAAATAACTTTTGCTTTCTATTGTAAAAATACATTGTACTAATAGCCTGAATGAGGATTAAAAAAAAAAAAAACTATAATGAGAAAAAGAGAAAATTTGTAAATCCATGGTCTCCAGCCGCAGCTGGGCGCAGATTTCCGCCTGCGCCTCACTTTGTCCTCGGTCAGCTTCCTTTTCTGCTATTCTCAGAGGCCCTTCCCAGCTCTAATCGCTCTCCTTACCTTCACTCTCCACTTGATTCTTCTCAGTAGATGGCCTTGTCTGATATGCTATTGAGAACACTGAGGCTCTCACTTTCCTTACTCATACAATCATCTCTATCATCGTATTTTCATCTCTTCGGCTTCAACTCCAGACAATGCATCTTCCCTTCTCCTGCTGAACATCAACGCTTCTTCCTCATCCCTGGATCCCCCTCTCACTTCTTCAACCTTGTCCTCCTATAGTGATCCCTTCCTTTCTTCTTTCTTTCTCCTCTCCCCCTCCAACAGTTTTTCTCTAAGAAAAACTGCAAGGCGCTCTGGATGCTGAAGACACTTGTAACTAACCGTCTCCACCCTACTTCTCAAACTAGCTGTCTCTAGTGCCTGTGTCCATTCGCATGAAATGAATCTAGGGAAGGCCAGATTGCCAGCCAAAATGAGGACATCACTACACCAATCTCTGTCCAAGGCTTCCTGGGCATCCCTGGGAGCTGGTGTGGTGATCACACCCAAGTTCATAGGTCTCTGTGCTAGTTATACCACATCTATTTCCCCTGTGCCTGGCCCCTTCAAGGATTTTTTTTTTTTTTTTTTTTGGCTTATCTACTATCTTCAGTGTTGGTGATTGTTGTTATGGTTCTGACCTTGACCCCTTACAAGGTTCACAGTTTCCATACTCACCTGGGCCATCCTGTTCACTCTCAACCTTTCACCAGCATTCCCGTGTGAGTCTCTAGAATCCCATTTCCAAGTCAGTTCTCTTTGGGCTTCAAGCGTCTCTGTTTCATGCTGGGTTACCTTCACACTGCTCAAATTATAAGTGCTGCACCTGAGTGCATGTCCTCGCTACCTACACCTGCTCCTGTTTCTTCATTCTCTGACTCGGTTGGTGGCACCGGCATGGACAAGTCATCAAAGTTAGAGATCCTCAGAGTCATCCTTGACCCTTTCTTCCCATCATATTCAGATCCAATACATTGCCAAGTCCAGGTGGGTTTCTTCTTGCTTCCAACATATTTTTTTCTAATCCTCTCACTATTCCTTTCTATCAGGTCCTTCCTGTTTTCTTCCTTGACTATTTTTTTAAACTTTTTTTTAGTTTTTTTTTTTAATACGGTCCGAGCTATAAGGTTTTTGTTGGTTTGTTTGTTTTGCCTGCACTGTGTGGCATTCAGGACCTTAGTTTCCTGACCAGGGATCGAACCCACAACTTCTGCAATGGAAGGCAAAGTCTTAACCATTGGACCACTATGCAAGTCCCTTCCTTGACTGTTAATTAATATGAGAACCTCTTTCTGGGTTCAGAACTGGTCTTATCTCATTCAAAAGCATCTTCCATATGGCAACCAGAGTGATATTTCAAAGATACAATACTGACCATGCCCTTTCCATTCTTAAAAACCTCCAACTGCCCTCAGGGCAAAGGTGAAACACAGGAGCATGACCTATATTCACATATTCCTGCCCTCTCCTCCGCCTATCTCTTCCACTTCATGGCCTGCAATTCCGTGTGTTGGACCTTGTGTTCCAGAAACAGGGAGGCATCTGTACTCCTATATGCCCACGATAGCGGATGCAGAGGGCGCCTGGCCTGCATTCTCTCTTCCCAGGTTCTGCAGTCAGCCAGCCCTTGAGTTTCTTTCAAGGAGTTTTTCTCTGGCCACTAGAGGGCACTCTGCCCATGTGAGCTGCAGGCTAAAATCTCCAGGAAGCTAATGCCCGCCACCTCCACTCCCTGCCCCAGCAAGGAGCTGCTCTTAACAGCCCGATGGACACCAGCATAGTCTTCCGCGCCCTCACCCTTTGGGCTGGAGAACGTTGAGGCGCCCTTTCTACGCCACTGCCCAGGTTCTGCCCTGGAGATTCAGCTCCAGCCACCCACAGAGCTAACCAGGCTGACAACGCCTCAAGACTGGGTTCCTGTCCTCTCCCTACCTTCCTTCTTCCTCTCCTGTCTACCTGGGTGGGTTTCCTGGGACAACCTCCAAGCAAGATACTTGCACGCAAAACCGTCTCAAGGAATGCTTCCGGAAGAGGCCAAAGACACATCCTCCTCAACGCTTTCATTTTTACTGTCTGTCCCTTGATAGAATATGTCCTTCCTTCCCTACAATGAGCCTGCCTAACCAGGCTTCTAGTTTTCTGCCTTCACTACCCGCCTAGGTATCATATCTTCCTGCAAAACTTCCCAGACTCACCGGTAGGGGTGGGAGGCTGACTTGGGCCGTGCTGGCACCTGGGTCACTATACACCAGAGCCCTTGCCGTGTGCATCGTCTTAATGTCCCTCTCTTCCTTTACCTGTGGACTCCGCAAGGGCAGGGACTCCACGCCATTCATCTCAACGTGTTCAAATCATCTAATTAGTAGTTATTGGATGCCTGCAATGTCATACATACCCTGCTGCTGCTAAGTCGCTTCAGTCATGTCTGACTCTGTGCAACCCCAGAGACGGTAGCCCACCAAGCTCCCCTGTCCCTGGGATTCTCCAGGCAAGAATACTGGAGTGGGTTGCCATTTCCTTCTCCAATGCATGAAAGTGAGAAGTGAAAGTGAAGTCGCTCAGTCGTGTCCAACTCTTAGCGACCCCATGGACTGCAGCCCACCAGGTTCCTCCGTCCATGGGATTTTCCAGGCAAGAGTACTGGAGTGGGGTGCCATTGCCTTCTCCGATACATGTCCTATATATACAGGGTCTAAAGTGAAAGTGAAGTCGCTCAGTTGTGTCTGACTCTTTGCGACCTCATGGACTGTACCAGGCTCCTCCATCCACGGGATTTTTCCAGGCAAAAATACTGGAGTGGATTGCCATTTCCTTCTCCAGGAGATCTTCCCGACCCAGGGATTGAACCCAGGTCCCTTAGCCTGTTTAAGAAACATTAAAGCTTTACAAAGCACTTTTGGATAGAATCCGATGCTTTAATCCTTGCACTAATCCTGTGAGAAGTAGGTACAATTTTTATACCCACTATACAGATAAGGAAAATGAGACACGGATGGCTTAAGACATTGGGATCATGCAGTTGGCAGCAGAAGAGCCAGAGCTAAAGACGTCCAGGGTCTTTACCACTCAGCACACCTGGCCTTGCCTTCTCTGCCTTTTACGCCCTTGGTCTAAGAAAGAGGTTGTCCCTGATTCATGATCAGTTGACTTGAGCTTTAAGAGTGGGTACATCTGAATGGATGGTTTTGCTAACCTTCATTCAAAAGTGCAGAGGTGGCTGGTGACCAGCTGGATTGGGTTGGGTTGGGGGGCAGTGCAGATTGCAGCCAAGTTGCATAGCCACGGTACACAGCTTTCTGAGGCTGGGTCATTCACCTTGGCCTTGAACAATGGAGTGATACCGTAGGAGAAGCCTGACCGCTTTATGGGTCGGAGAACCTGCATAAGCAAACCTACCGAACCGCATCCTCTGAATGGCTGCGATTCGAAGAGAAAGAAAATCTCTGCTCAGTTACCTGTTGTATTAGTTTGCTCAAGCTGCTGTAACAAAGGGCTGCAGCCCCAGTGGCTTAAACTACAGAGGTTTACCTTCTCACAGTGCTGGAGGCTAGAAGCTTAAGGTCAAGGTGTTGGCTGGGTTGGTTCCTTCTGAGGCTGCTCTTCATTGGCTTACAGATGGCTTCTTCTCCATGGGTCTTCACATGAGGTCTGTTACATGTGTATCTGTGTCCCGATTTCCTCCTCTTATAAAGACACCAGGCACTTTAGATGAGAACCCTAACCTCTCCCTTTAAAGACCCCATCTCCAAACACAGTCACATTCTGTGATCCTAGCGGGTAGCAAGGGGGTTCTGCACTACTGGGCTGGCCAAGTGGAAGGACAGAACTTCTTTGTCTTGGGCACAAACAGGTCCCAGAGGAAATAAGACAGACTGCGGGACTCATGAGCCGTTTGCACGGTAGTCCAACGACTCCGGTCTCCCCAGTCACATCCACTAGGGCGGGGAAGATGGGGTAGGTGATGATGAGACCCCCCTCCGCAGCACTGCCCCAGAGGGTGGAAGGTGTCACAGGAAGCTCTTTCCTCAGTGGGCCAAGTTGGGAACACGTGAAGAGAGGAGACGATGAGCCTACAGATGGAGTCCTGTGGCCTCGGCCAGGGAGATCAGTTCTCTGCTTCAGGTCCCTCGGGGGTAGAGGAGATGCTCGTGTCTGCTCTGCTGCCGCCTGGTTTCCCCGAGATGCTCTGTGTGACGTCCTTGATCCTCTGCACCATGGTGAGCAGTGGCTGCCTTCTCCTGGTGGCCTGACTCCTGTCAAGATGCCCTCTCCTAGCGCTACAACTCTCACTGGTCCCAGGAACTGCTTTACCCACTGACCCTTCAGGCCTGGGATGGTACCAGTTCCCAAGACTATTGTCCCTATGAGGCTTTACCCACTTCTTTGTTCCTGTGGCTTCAACTAGGGACGCAACAGAAAAGAAAGGGCACATTCAAATTAAGATAATTCAAGGAGGGTAATTTATAAAGGGCTTCCCAGGTGAACAGTAAACAACCTGCCTATCAATGCACGAGATGTGGGTTCAACCCCTGGGTCGGGAAAATCCCCTGGAGGAGGGCATGGCAACCCACTCCAGTATTCTTGCCTGGAGAATCCCATGGACAGAGGAGCCTGGCGGGCTACAGTCCAGGGGGTTGCAAAGAGTTGAACATGACTTAGCAATTAAAGGACAACAATTTACAAAGGGCTTAACTAGGAAGATGAGGGTCAAGTACAAAGTTCCCCTAAGAAATCCCTCAGGAAAACAGGGCTCGTGGCAGTTGAGCTGCCATCCTCCTGGGCTCAAAGGGATGAGAAGAGCCAGGGACAAGGATGTTGATTTGACATCGGAGGCGGCCCAGCAGTGGCCTTGGGAGGAGCTGGCAGTTTCAGTGGGGGACGTAGGCAGCCTCAGATGGATCCCAAGGGAGGGAACCAAGGGAATAATAATATACTGACCTCATTCTCCTTCCCCCGCTCCTGGATCTCCGGCCCAGCGTCCCCAGTTGATAACCCTCAGCTGGGTGTCAGAGGGCTTGCGAGGTCACTGCCGTGACCCATGCAGGTTGCCCCCTCCCTTTCCAAGCAAGCAGGGAGAAGGGGGTGGGGTGCTTGGCGGGGCTCACAGGAGAGCTCCAGACCCCTGCCCACACCTGTCCACACCTTTAGAGACATCCTGTCACTTGACTCGCTCCAATCGACCGCACTGCGTGTGCCATCTGTTTCTCTCTGCTTTGAGTTCTAAAAAGATAAAAACACTGAACCCTGCGGAGGGATTGATGAGTATAGCAAGGCCATTATTGTTTCACTGTCACCCTCCTCTGGCTGGATGTGCAGGTTTGGGCTTTGCAGAGGATTCGCGCGCCTGCATGCTCCATCCTCTGCCCCCTACCCGGAAGCCAAGATGAAGATTTTGCCCAGGGAACCAGGTCTGATTTCTCAGTGGCCCAGGCCTGTCTGATTCGAAGCCCTGTGTGTCTTATACTAAGTGAAGTCACCTCTCTGCAGGGGAGAAACAGTGTCTGATACCTCCTGGCCTTGTAAATATCCTCGGGTCTCAGCTCAAATGCCATGTGCTCTGAGAGAACTTCCAGGACCCTCCAGTGTAAATGCCCCCTTTTCACATGCTTGTAAGTTCTAAGATTTTTTTTTTTTTCTGAAAAGGCTACCAAATTGCTATGATTTATTCAGTAATTCTGGATAAATACTTTGGTATTATGTAGGAACTTGGATGATCCTTTCAGTTTTATTCAGTACTGTTATTTTTTAGAGATCCATGTACATTTCAGATCTTCAGCAGTCATGTAGCAGATAGGTGAATTTCTGTTTTAGAGAGGATTGCCAGGTATTATACTCTCACAGGTTCTTAGGAAATTTTGTGGAATGTTTAAGAGTTATGAAATTCATTTATGGAATATTTTCATGGAGAAGGAAATGGCAACCCACTCCTATGTTCTTGCCTGGAGAATCCCAGGGATGGGGGAGCCTGGTGGGCTGCCGTCTATGGGGTCGCATAGAGTCGGACACGACTGAAGTGACTTAGCAGCAAACAACGATAACAACAACAATTCTCTAACTCAGCTTCGCCCACCCTCACAGAACATTAACGTTAATATATAACTGTGTTACATGTTCATTCGTTTTAATGTCTGCTTTCCCAGAAAAACATGTGCCTCATATCAGGCAGGACTTTGTCTTCTTTGTTCTTCTTTGTTTGAACCCCAGGATCTAGAATAACATGTGGCACATGGTTGACCCTCAAGAAATCCTTGGGGAATGAATGACGGAGTGAATAGGTGGGAGGTGGGGCTGGGAGTGGAAAAGGATAATGATGACTCATATTTTCAGAAATAATAACAGCAAGAATCAGAGGGCTTGTAAAATGTGCCAGGCACCGCTTAAGCCCTTTATGCATAGTAACTCATGTAAATGTTGTAACGTAAAGTTGGGGGGTACTGCTACTGTGGAGATGCGGAAAATGAGCTCCAGAGAGGTTGGGCAATTGTTCATGGTCACAGTCGTGAGAGGAGGAGCCAGGACTGAAGTTCAGGCATCAGATTTTCAGATATACCAAATGGCTCTTCTATGCTGAGCCCCGCTTACAGCCGGCCACACTGGGCACGTCATGCGTTCTTCTTACCCAATTTAATTCTCACGGCAGTTCAGCAAGGTTGGTGTTATTTCCTCCTCAGCTGGATGACACAATGGATTCAGAGAGGTCGCATAAGCTGCCCTGGGTCACACAGCTAGCTCGGGGCAGAGGCGGCATTTGTGCGGCACGGGCTGTCCAGCACCTGAGACAACGGCCCTTGTCCCTGTCCTTTGAGAAGTTCTAACAGAGCCGGATGAGCGAGCAGGCTTCCTGGGACTCAGCGAGCGCCTGCCTGACACTGCTGACCCGGCCCAGCTGGCCTGATCGCCAAGAGAGTCCCTGCCTGGCGTGCTGAGTGCTATTCTAAGCCGAAAGTCAAGCAGAATAGCAGAAGCTGCCAGGACCTCTGCGTGGCTGACACAGCCGGAACAGGCTCGGACAGGATGTTCCTGAGGGCAAGACTCTGTCAGCTGCCCTAGGCTTGGGTGGCTTGCGTCATTCCTTGCCACTGCTCCCCCGTCCCTGCCACTCACGCCCTAACAGCAAAGTGCAGGAGAAAAAGCACAGCACTGGGCTTGGAGGTTGCGCACACCTGGGCTCGAATTCCAGCTCACTACACACTAGCTTTGTGACCTTGGGCAAATTCCTTTACTTCTCTGAGCCTCAGTTTCTTCATCGATGAAATGGGGAGAATCATTCTTACCGCCTTGTTGCCCGTATCTGTGAGCACTGCCCTCGCCTCTGAAAGCTGGGACCCAAAGTCACGAATGTCCCCAAGCAGATATTCACAGGTTTGTTATCACAGTCAGATTTGTAGCAAGAGAAGAAGCTAAAATGCCTCTCATGGAAACAGAGCATGAAATTGGGAATTCTTGCAGGCTATAGCTGTCCTGTCTCTGTCTGTCACCCCTTCACATGTTATACCACTCTGCCTGTGTCTCCTGCACACACACACACACACACACACACACACACACACACACACAAATACCAAGTTCTCCCACACATACGTTCATATTTCCAGACACACATCCCAATCTTTCCAGATACCTACACAATATAAATCATGCCACAGAGACATCTTCTATAACCATCACACACACGTACACACTCCCTCATCTTGACAAACTCCTGGGGCACCACGTCAGCAGCACAATAAGGGGTAACATGGCACTGCTGCTGCTGCTAAGTCGCTTCAGTCGTGTCCGACTCTGTGCGACCCCACAGATGGCAGCCCATTGGGCTCCACCATCCCTGGGATTCTCCAGGAAAGAACACTGGAGTGGGTTGCCATTTCCTTCTCCAATGCATGAAAGTGAAAAGTGGAAGTGAAGTTGCTCAGTCGTGTCTGACTCAGTGACCCCATGGACTGCAGCCCACCAGGCTCCTCCGTCCATGGGAGTTTCCAGGCAAGAGTACTGGAGTGGGGTGCCATTGTCTTCTCCAACATGGCACAGATGGAAGAAATTTGAGGGGCTGCAGCAGAGTCATGGCTTTGCTGAAGTCAACAGAGGCACACCATGGACCTCTCTGAGCCCCAGTTTCTTCATCAATACAGTGGGGGTCACAGAACCCTCCTCTTCAGGTTGTGAATAGAATGAAAGATCATTTTCATCAATTGCCTGTCTCAGTACCTGGCACACAGTAGGTGTTCAGTAAATGATATGGCAGCATAACATGAAGTCCTCCAGGCAAAGCAAAAACTTTCTCTGTTTAAGCCTAGCCAAGTGCAAACTGTTTAAATATTTATAAAACCACAAATGAACTTGACAAGACTTTCTATTGAGAATGTCTTATCCATGTGATGAAGGCTGAGCCTGACCTTTATTTTGCTCAGTGGGGGTTTGGCTCAAATAATTGCTGATGACCTGAGGTAGGGGTATCTCTGGTTGGTTTCCTTCCTTTTAGTATGAAGTCAGCCAGTGCATTCTTGTTCTTCCCCACTGGTTCCAAATAACTCCTTGTTTTGGCGTCTTGATTGACAGGTGGCTTTCCTTTCATTACTTTGTGGGTCTCCCCTCCGAGGGCTCCAGCGTTCCATCTGCTCCTTCTGGTGGTCACGGTTGATGCTCAGCGACATTTCGCTTTCTTGGCTTCCTCAAGAAGCTCTTGCAACAAAGTCCCTGACCTTAGGGAGCTCTAAGGAAACCAGGCTTGAACCCAATTCCAGAGAACTCCATCTGTTGAGGGTGTTTGGTGCCTTAATCTGCATCCAACAGACTCTCAAGGGCGTGAGTTCATCAAGAGCTGATTATTCAAGCAGCAGATGACTCATGCTCTTGGTTTCTCTCCCACTGGCCTTTTGCAGAGGCTCGGATGGGAAATGGACCTTGTAGGTCTCTCCTAAATTCTATCCTAAGGCAGGGGTCACAACCTCAAATGTTTTCAGAGGTCCAGCAGGTAGCATAAGTGTCAGGGTAGAGATGGATAAATTGGAGAGTCCGTTCCATGTCTAAAGGCATCAAATCTACCAATTAAAACAAAAAAGCAAACAACCAACTGGCCACTGTCCCAGCCCACTGGCTTGCTGGTCAGATTTGTCTCTGAATCAGCCAGTCTGTGATCTTTGCTCTATGAGTTTTTCATCCCCTGTTTGACTCAGTTTGAAACTCTCTAGTGGAAAGGTTGTCTTGGTCTGGTCTCCCTGACAATTGACCTTGCCTTTGTAGTGTCCTTGGCAAGGCCTTTCTTCTCGCCACTTAAAAAGTTTCAGCAAAGGAGCTCACCATTCTAGTTCGTCCACAAACCTTTAATGAGCAAGACCTTAGGGTAAGGGCACCAGGGCCCAAGGATCGGTGGTGACCAAGGCTGATGTTGTCCCTGCTCTTGTGGGTCTCACAGCCTGAGGCTCCATCACCATAGGGTTCTCCATAGTGCCGAATACAGAGATATCCCCTGAGGGTGTCCACGGCCCTGGGTCTGCCCTCTGGACTCTCACAGAGCAAGGTCAGCCCCTCTCCTGCGATCATCCTTCAGGTCTTTAAAGGCATCTTTTATTTCTCTCTTGAGTTACTTTTTTCTAGGTGGTGAGAAGGCAATGGCACCCCACTCCAGTACTCTTGCCTGGAAAATCCCATGGGTGGAGGAGCCTGGTAGGCCACAGTCCATGGGGTTGCAAAGAGTTGGACATGACTGAGCAACTTCACTTTCACTTTTCATTTTCATGCATTGGAGAAGGAAATGGCACCCCACTCCAGTGTTCTTGCCTGGAGAATCCCAGGGATGGGGGAGCCTGGTGGGCTGCCGTCTATGGGGTCGCATAGAGTCGGACACGACTGAAGTGACTTAGCAGCAGCTTAGCAGGTGGTAAGAGGGTGAACCAAATGGCTTGATTTTTGTTTTTTCTTTCCATTTCTTACCTTTCACATCCACTCCATTATCGAGTCCTATTGATTCCAATCTGTAAAGGTACCTGGGATTCATCCACTTCTATCTCACTGCAACATCTTAGGCCTCCCTATCAGACCCTTTCCTGGGCTATTTTAGGCTCTCCTAACTAGTTTCTGGTTTTGTGACTCTCTTATCCACACTGTATTAGCATTTGGTCAGATTAGGTAACACACTTTCCAAAGGCTCACACAGCACTCAAAAGGGTGTCCCAAACCCTACCATACTCCATAAGACCCAACTACCAGGCCCTGGCCCCGGGTCTTCTCACACCACTCATCACTCTTCATCCTTGGAATGGGAAGTGTTCCAAATTCATGTCCCCCACACAACCCGGGCTTCCCATGTGCCTCAACTGGTAAAGAATCTGCCTGCAGTGTGGGAGACCTGGGTTCTGTCCCTGGGTTGGGAAGATCCCCCAGAGAAGGGAAAGGCTACCCACTCCAGTATTCTGGCCTGGAGAATTCCATGGACTCTATAGTCCATGGGGTTGCAAAAAGTCAGACATGACTGAGAGACTTTCACTTTCCCTTTCTTTCTTTCCACAACCTCAGAATGAGCCCTTATTTGAAAACGAGGTCTTTGCAAATGTGATTAAGCTAAGATGAGGTCATACTGGAGAGAGAGAGTCCTAAATCTAATGACTGGTGTCCTCATATGAAAAGAACATGACTGAGAGACTTTCACTTTCCCTTTCTTTCTTTCCACAACCTCAGAATGAGCCCTTATTTGAAAACGAGGTCTTTGCAAATGTGATTAAGCTAAGATGAGGTCATACTGGAGAGAGAGAGTCCTAAATCTAATGACTGGTGTCCTCATATGAAAAGAGGACACAGGCCCTTATAAGGAGGGGGAAGGTCATGTGACTAAGGCAGAGATTAGACTGATGTGGCCACAAGCCAAGGAGTGCTTGAGGCCACCAGAAGCTGGAAGAGGAAGAAAAGTTCTTCCTAGGGACTTCAGAGAGGGCATGGTCATGTTACTGCACTGATTTCAGATTTCTGGCTGCCAGAACTATGAGAGAATACATTTCTGTTGCTTTAAGTCATGCAGTATTTATTGTAACAGCCTTGGGGGACTGAGACAATCCCCTAGCCCGACCTTCCTGATCCACGGGCACCCCAAGCTCATCCTCACCTTGTCTCTGCTTGTGCTGTTCTCTCTCCTGAATCGCCCTGCCTCCTCCCCACTCTCTTAGGATGACTTGGTCCTTCCCATCACTTGGTCGCAGGCCAGGTGTGGGCATCTCCCCTGATCACACCTGCCCTTGCCAGCTGCTGCTAGCAGGTAACCTTTGTTCGCCCATCGGAGCAGCACCGTCACAGTGTGCTTCTGTACCGGGCTGTTAACTCTCTACCCCCATTTGAATATAAGCTGCATGACGGCAAGCCCTTGTCTAGGTAATCCCCCAGAAGCGTCCCAGGGCCTTTTAGATGTTTATTGCACAGTCTGTGCCTGAGAAATACTTTTTGAGTGTTTGTTGTGACTCGGACAACAGGAAGGTTTAGTTTGCTTTGCTCAGACAAGGTTGCCCTTTTGTAGTCAAAGGCTAAGGCTTACTTCACTTGCTATAGTGTCTTCATGCTTCATCCATGTTGCAGCATGTGTCAGAATTTACTTCCTTCCAAAGACTGAACAACATTCCACTATATGTACTCACACAACATTCCACTGTACATACAGACCCTGTTTCCCTTGTCCATTTATCTTTTGACAGAGTCTTGGATGATCCCACCATTCCGCTATTATAAATAATGTTGCTATGAATGTGAATGTGCAGCTGTCTTCTTGTGACTCTAGTTTCAATCCTGTTGGTTACATAACCCCAAAGTGGAATTGTTGGATTTCTATATATATATACACACACCTATGTAAAACTTTAAAATTCCAACTCAGTCTTGCACTAGCGAACATACTACGTGCATCTTACAGATGAGGTGCCAGAAGCTGGGGAGGCCACAAGCATGTTTCAGAGTGCTGGGGAGTGGGCCTGGTCTCCAGGTGAGGACAGCGGGACCCTCCGAGCGCTTGGGGTCAGTGTCCTACCGCAGCCCTCCCGCAGCTGCCCGTTCTTGGGGGCCGTACAAGCCTGGGCTCACCTCATTGTCCCGGTCCTTCTCCAGGAAGTGGCGGGCCACGTGGCTGGGCAGGATGTTCCTCAGCATGTTCTCATTGTGCTCCCTCAGCTCCTTCATCTCGTTGATCTCCTCTTTGGCCTGGACTCGCCACAGGAAGTCCAGGCGGGCCGTGTACTCCAGCTGCGGTTCAGGGGACAGAAGGGAAGGAACGGGTTTAGACACACGTTTGTGGTAGGTGGACAGGGTTTCTCTGGAACCCTCCACAGGTGAAACAGAGCCCAAGCTGAACATTTTGGGAGGATTTTTGCCTGACACCAAGAGATTGGAAGATAAGTAGATTTTACAGGGCTGCGTACCTCACCTTCCTAGCATTGGGGCACCTAGGATTTTGTCCTTGACTCTTTCCTCCACTGTGCATTGCAGGGGCTGTGAGGTCAAGGTTCTTTCCCCAGTTCAATATCACATCCTTACCATATAGCATCGTTCCTGGCACAGGGCTGGTGTTCCATTAATCTTTCTTGACCCAAAAAATAAATTACAGTAGTAAAACCAGCTAACGCATAGGCTGTGCTCATTAGATGGTGCCAGGAACTTTTCTAAGGAATATGCATATATTAATGCCTTTAATCTATACAACAAGGATGTCCTGGTGGCTCAGTGGTAAAGAATCCACCTGCAGTGCTGGAGACGTGGGTTCAATCCCTGGGTCAGGAATTATTTAGGAAGTTGTAGGTAGAACATGTGACTCACAGTAGGTATTTAATACCTATTAGTTCCCTCTTCTCCTAAAATCCTGTTTGATTTTTAATTTTTAAAAATTGTCACTTTTTCTTAAAAACTTTATCTTTTGTATTGTGGTATAGCTGATTAACAATGTTTTGATAGTTTCAGGTGAACAGCGAAGGGACTCTGCCATACATATACATGGATCCACCCTTCGCCGACTTCTCTCCCATCTTAGCATTTCTTTTCATTGGAAAGAGGGCAGTTTCCTTTTCTAAAAAATCTCAGAAATCATATTTATGAGGGCTTTTAGTAATGTCATTATTTCAAAGTCTTTAACTGTTGAAATGAACAATATGTTGCACCATTAAACACATGGTTAGATGCCCTGAATTCAAGGGCTTAAAAAAATTCAGCTAGTTCTTTTCTTTGTCTTATGTGCAAGTCTCAGTGGATGACAAAAATATGAAAAGGCAGAGGTTCAAGGTTATTCTTTCAGCAGAATTTCTAATAGCAAAAGCTGGAAACAATCCAAGTGCTCATTTTGGTTGAATAAACTTATATACAGCTATAAAAAGAAACGAAGAATATTTCTCTATATGTACTTTGATGGGTTGGTATCTAAGGCGGAGAAACACATGCACAGTTTGCCATTATCGATCTAAGGAAAGAGGATATCTATATATTTCTCTCTTCACATATATATATTTCTTTATTAAAAATCGAAGTACAAAAATATAAAAAATCATTACAATGAGATGAGGAAGGTGGGGTGAAAGAATAGGGATACATTTAAACTTTAAAAATTATATCTTGTTTTATAATCCTGACTTTTGAATCATGGAAATATTTTACTTAATTATGAAACTGGATGGAATTTTTAAAAGCTCAAACAAACAAGCAAACCTACAGGTATAATGACACAGAGAGGAATTATTCCAAATGTCTTTTAACACAATAATTTGCAGGCATGTTCATAGACAGAAATATTCTAAGGCTAAAAAGAGCTCAACAAGAATCTTCAAAGTGTTTACAACAATCACCTGGTAAGTGGTGGTGTCTGTGGTATTATTGTTAGACTATTGTGGTTTTGGAAAAGACTCTTGAGAGTCCCTTGGACAGCAAGGAGATCAAACCAGTCAAGTACTAAAGGAAATTCCTGAATATTCATTGGAAGGACTGATGCTGAAGCTGAAGCTCCAATACTTTGGCCACCTAATGCAAAGAACTGACTCATCAGAAAAGACTCTGATGCTGGGAAAAATTGAAGGCAAGAGAAGAAGGGAACGGAAGAGGATAAGATGGCTGGATGGCATCACCAACTCGATGGACATGAGTTTGAGCAAGCTCTGAGGGTTGGTGATGGACAGGGAAGCCTGGTGTGCTGCAGTCCCTGGGGTCGCAAAGAGTTGGACATGACAGCAACGGAACTGAATCGATTGTATCTGAGGGGCTTCCTTGGTGGCTCAGACAGTAAGGAATCTGCTTGTGATGTGGGAGATCTGGGTTCAGTCTCTGGGTTGGGAAGATTCCCTGGAGAAGGGAGTGGCTACCCACTCCAATATTCTTGCCTGGAGACTTCCATGGACAGAGGAATCTGGTGGGCTACAGTCCATGAGGTCACAAACAGTTGGACATGACTGAGCAACTAATACTTTCACTTGCATTGTATCTGAGTTGCAAGATACAATGAATAGTCCTTTTCAACTTTTTGGATTCTGATTTCCCTTCCCAAACCATTCAGGAACTGGCTACATGAAAACAGTACCAAGGGTTTGTGTGCCCTCAAAATTCATAGTTTGAAATCTTAACCCTCAAAGTGATGGTATTCAGAGGTGGGGCCTTTGGGAGGTGTTTAGGTCATGAGGTTTGAACTTTCATGAATGAGATTAAGGTTTATGAAAGAGACCCCAGAGAGGTCCCTGTGCCTTCTGCCATGTGAGGATGTAGTGAGAAGCCTATGAACTGGGACGTGGGCCCTCCTCACCAGACACTGAATCTGTAAGCCTTGGACTTCCTATCCTCCACTGGGAGAAATAAATTTCTGAGTTTATAAAAGAAAAAAGAAAAGAGAACCAAAGGAACTAACAAACATTGTTTATATGTTTTGTGCCACGCTCTTAACACAGAATGATAATTAACATGGGCTGAGTCCTTGTCTTGAACTTGGCACTGTACTTAGCACTTCAAACATACTGAATGTCTTTTAATCACACCATGGCTCAAGGAAGCAGGTACTTTTTTATGCCCGTTTTATAGTTGAGGAAATGGAGGCATAGGAAGGTAAAGCCTGGTGCCCAAGGTTTCACAAATAGAGGCTGGGCTTTGATCTCAGGGCATTTGGACTCCAAGCTGTGACTTTTAACCCCTGCACTCTATGAACATGACTTCATTCAGCTGTTCTCCAACTCTTGATAGATAACTATTAGACTTATCCTTTTGCAGGTAAAGAAATGGCAGGTCTGGGAGGTTGAGTATCTCAAGGTCATCTATTCTTCCAAGAGCCTCAGTTCAGTTCAGTTCAGTTCAGTCGCTCAGTTGTGTCCGACTCTTTGCGACCCCATGAATCACAGCACACCAGGCCTCCCTGTCCATCACCAACTCCCAGAGTTCACCCAAACTCATGTGCATCGAGTC